>OY992530.1:225179525-225602534 GCA_963921185.1 Dasysyrphus tricinctus | reverse complement strand
GATAGGATAGTTTTTAACATGAATTTCCAAAAGTGTCCTGCTAACTTTATATACATCATTATTCTAGTTGATTATCATTGAATGCGTATGTTCAGCAAAATTCTCAACAGAAAATCCATAATTTGAACACTTTATTTGAGAAATCACTAATTCGATGATTCTGTTTGGTAAGTATAATTCAATCAAAGATTTCCTGAAATTTATTTTGCTCATCATTGGTTAATAGGCAGCTCTTTTTTGCAAAGGCCTTGGATAAAATTTATAGAAAAACCACAGCCTGGTAAAAATTCCATCTCTAGGTATCACAAAATGCCAGCACTACCTACACTTCTTATTGTCCATGCTCTTTTACACAACAAATTTTTCTTTCTAATGCTATATTTCCACCAAAAGTTTATCCCAGTTCAGATTTAGTAAATCCATTTGGTGTTTCCACCGCACAAAAAGATTTAATAAAGGTTAACTTTGACAGCAGCTTTAAAAATGCAAATGGTGTTTCAATTTTTCTTATGAAGAGGAAGTGAGATAGAATGTTTCCTTTGTGAAGAACTGAATTCAGCCATGAATGAATCCTACAGTGCCACACAAGAATAGGTTAGTTTGATATGTAAAAGTATTTGTCGTAGGAAGATTAAACAAGATTAATTTCTAATCTTCAAGATTTACGAAATATATTTGTGTGGTAAATCTTCAAGATTAAGAAGATATGAGGTAAATCTTATTAAATCTCAGATTAGCGTTAGGTGGAAATGTAGCATAAAGCTCACAACAAAGTTGATGTTTGTTTATGGTGAGTGACAGATTACATCTAACAATTGATTTGACAGACATACTGGAAATGGGAAGATGATTATTGGAAAAACAATGATCAAACAGAAAATTGAGTGAACAAACGCTCAATGATGATCACAGATTCATAACTATGGATTAAACAGAATCAGTGATTACCTAGTTGCAGATTGCACCCAATGTGAACAAACTGGCCCTGTGCTAGTCCAAGAACCAGAGCAAAAACAGTAGGTTCATAATGCTATCAACTATTTAATTGATTTTTGTTCGAAAATGTTCAGGGGTTCGAAGAGACCACCAACCGAGTTCTTGGGGTCTCCAGAGATCCGTAGAGGCCACCAACCAAGTTCTAGGGGTTTCCAAAGATTTATAGAGGCCACCATCCGATTTCTGGGGGCCTCCAGAAATCTGCAGAGGCTACCAACCGAGGTCTGGAGGCTTCCAAAGATCCGCAGAGGCCACCAAACGAGATCAGGGGGCCTACAAAGATCCGCAGAGGCCACCAATGGGGCTCAGGGGACCTTCAAAGATCGGTAGAGGCCACTAAAGGAGTTGTGGGGGCCTCCAAAGATCTGTAGAGGCCACCCAACAGAGTTCTGGAGGCCTCCAGAGATTCGTTGAGGCTATGAACCAACATCCGGGGGCCTCCAAAAATCCGTAGAGGCCACCAATGGAGTTCTGGGGGTCTCCAAAGATCGGTAGAGGCCACCAACGGAGTTGTTGGGGCTCCCAAAGATCTATAGAGGCCATCAACAGAGGTCTTGGGGCCTCCATAGATCCATAGATGTCACCAACCGAGTTCTAAGGGTTTTCAAAGATTTATAGAGACCACCAACCAATTTCTGGGGGCCTCCAAAGATCCGTAGAGGCCACCAATGGAGTTCTGGGGGCCTCCAAAGATCTGTAGAGGCCACCAACGGAGTTGTGGGGGCCTCCAAATATCGGTAGAAGCCACCAACGGAGTTGTGGGGGCCTCCAATCATCTGTAGAGGCCACCAACAGAGCTCTGGAGGCCTCCAGAGATCCGTAGAGGCTACTAACCAAGATCTGGGGGCCTCCAAAGATCCGTTGAGGCCATTAGACAAGTTCCAAGGATCCGTAGGAGGCCTCCAAGGATCCGTAGAGGCCACCAACAGATTTCAGGAGGCCTCAAGAGATCCATAGAGGTCACCAACCGGGTTCTGGAGGCCTCCAAAGATCCATAGAGGCCACCAACTGAGTTCTGGGGGCCTCCAAAAATCCGTAAAGGCCCACCAACCAAGTTTTGGGGGCCTCCAGAGATCCGTAGAGGCCACCAACCGAGTTCTGGGGGCCTCCAAAGATCTACAGATCCACCACCAACAGAGTTTTGGAGGCCTCTAAATACTTATATTGATCAACAAAACTCTTAATCTAGTGTGAGTCCAATTTTCTTAGAAAGTTTTACTTAAAAAAAAAAAACAGAAAAGGAACGCAGGAACTTTTATGAACTTTTTGCTTTCTTAGGGGCCCACCGGGCAAAATCCCGGTTGCCCGGTGGCCCAGTCCGCCCCTGGCCCAACGCACTAACCTCCAATCTGTAGGGCCATGGGTTTAATGTTGCAATTCTTTCCTTGGTCAACATTCGCACTTACAAGTTTAGCAAGTCAAGGCATAAAGCCAAGACCAGTATCCGGCGGCTACCAACGTGGAGGCATTGTAAGCACTTGATGTGTAGGAAAAGATACAGCTCAAGCTCAAGGCCCCCAGTTCCTACAACATCCAACCACCAAAAAGTAGAATCCTACTGCCGATAAAATTTTGACGTTTGTTCGAGTATCGAACTAGACTGAATAGAATTTTTGTGTTTCGTTATTTTATTGGTACGATTGATAATTTTTGTATCTCGAACTCCCGAAGGCTATGTTCGTAGAGTGGAGTTATGTTGAGTGATTTGGCCCTATTTAGATTGTTACTTTTGGCTTCGTCATGACGATGGTTTTGTAGTTGAAATCAGTGAGGATAAAATCTTACCCATAAACTTATTCGCATGGGGTGTAGTGAGCAATCACGGTCTTAATAGGGTTTATCATAGGCGCATGGTTGTTAAATTAGTGAAAATTGTAAAATTTAGCAATTTTATACTATATAGGTGACCATCAAGGTATATTCTGCGAACTGTCAAACGAAAATTCGCAATCCACAATATCAGGGGCCCATCAATTCCGCAAGGTTGAATGATTTTTTGTGTACACATTCTATTCACACCGAAAACAAGTGTGAATAAAGTTGACTGATTGTGAATGCGTTATCTATCAAAAACTTAAAACTCACTCTATGCGGAATCGCAAAAATCGATGTGTACACGAATGTTTGTGTACAAAACGCATCGTTGCGTGCAGCGCCGAACTCGAAAGACATGTGCATACTCTTAAGGTGCTTATTCTTTTCAGAGTAAAAAGATGGCAAGCTGCTCTGAAGAAGTCAGATTTAAAGAAATTTAAAGAATTTTAAAGAAACTTTGCTTCATAAGTTCCTAGATAAATAACCCATCTACAAGATGACACTTTTAGTTTTCTGCTGTTCCAACAAACCCAAGAGAAAGAACCCCAAAAGTTAAAAAAAAATACTTTTGTCCCCGGTCTGGCCTAATAACTCTCAGGAAGATCGTTAAATAACGAGAACAGCAGAGGAACAAAGACTGAGCCCTGAGAGACACCATCAGCATTCGCTATGGGAGGAATTCCGAAATCTGGGATTTTCTGCATAGGTTCAGCTTGAATTCTTCCTGACAGGCATTTTTGAATTCACAGCAGTTTTACAAAATGGTAATAATTTTTCAGTTTCTTTAGTATTCATCTTATCCCTTAAATTGCGGTAATATCTACAATATTTAAATAACATGGTATTTGCACATTTTAAAAAACAAAATTTTGTATGCAAAACCAATACTTGCTATTTGGGGAAGGTACATTTTTATTGGCAACAAAATTTAATGACGTTAGAATACATATCTCGAAATCTGAGTTTAAACATAATATAATGAGTGTGGATGTATGCAGTAATCGATACCAACAAAATGTAGAATTGTATCCTTCTGAGAAGATATCTAAAAAAATCAGTTTGATTGTACAATGTTTATTCTGAAAACCACAAATAAGCACGTAAGTATTTCAAAGCTTTGGAGAATAATAATTAATTTTACAACAATATTTTAATCCTACTTAATAAACTTGTACATTTTAAAAACCAAAAAAATTTCATTTTATTAATAAATTCAAACTTTTTAAGGCACAGACACTTAGAAACATCATAAATTCTAAACCAAATTTTAATGTTTGTCCTTTTTGTCATAATCATCGTCCCAAAAATTCATTATTAAAATCTCTTACTTCCGCTAGGGACTCTTTGACTTTTCTAGTCTGCACAGAAGGTATTAAGGGTCTTGTAAACACTTTCAAATTTTAATTACTTTCGATCTAGCTTCGAAATTGCTTTAATTAGATTCATTAATATTGATTTATTTGCAAGACAATACACTTTATGATGCTTACAATTACATTCCTTTCATTCAGTACCTTTTGGTCCTATTCACTATGGTTTCAATTGAAATTCTACCTTACTCATAGTAGCACTTGGTTATGAGTATGACGAATGACATAATTTAATTTTGCCTTTGAATTATGAGGCTTCAATGTACCAAGAGCAACCTTAAGTACTATGAGACTTTGAAGTATGATATTGAATAATATTAAATGAAGTACCTATAGGTCCAAAGACCAAAGCTATAAGAAGCACTCCTTAAGGTTTCTCTTAAATAATTATTTGAAAGTAAATAATAAATAACATAGAAACATACCCTTAGTAGGTATAGTTTCAATATCAAAAGCAATATTTTACTTCTTATACTTACTACGAGTTACAACAACAATCGAAAAATATTGCTGCTGTTACATTTTAACAGATTCACATAATTAAGAATAACTTTTCCAATCCGCTCCCATTAGGTAGCACTTTCATTAAAAATTCACTGACGTTCTTCTTTGCTTTGGACATCCTTGGGAGGAAGTGTAATTAATAGACAATCCAAATGTTGCAAAACCTCTTATCGCCTTGGTATAAGGTCCTTCGTCGTCCTTCTGAAAATTACTTAATTTTAGCACGTTCCTAAAACAAATATGCGAACCATCTCGTCACCGAGGAGGTTCTCTTTATATACCGAAAAGTTTAAGCAGATGTCCTGATTCATTGCCTATACTTACATGTGATGGTCCTTAACAAGAGGTGTGCCAAAAACCAACAACCCAGCCCTTGGGAGTCTTTCCTTTGTTAATTGGTTTTTCTCCTCAGGCAGCACATTTTTCGTTTTAAGTGGGAAAGATGATGATGTTAATACCGGATGATATCTGAGCTGGTCAGAATGCCATTAATCTTTTGGTTGTTGACGTTGGTCGATAAGAGTTTCCTTGATAAGATGATTCCTGTCAGGCGAATAAGTAGGTACATATATTTACAGGGGGAAATACCTACATAATATTATGTTCGTACATACACTTGGAATTAGGTACATATGAACTTCATTAAATATGGTTTAATAGATACAAACTGGGTGGGATTTGCGGCTTGTTTGGTATGGTCATTTTGTTATTATACCATAGCATAGCTGGTGTTATTCAAAATGGTAGGCTTTCACACTTCACAAAATAATAATAATGATTTTTTTAAATCACTATTACCAAATGCGTTTACCTTGTTGAGGAGAAAGTCAAAAAATAAAAAATAAAAGCAAAATAAAATGAACAAAACTCTTAGTCGCTAGTACTTGCTCATATAGTTCAAAGGGTTTAAAATTTCATGGAAAAGTATTGAAAGATATTCTCGGTGTTTATGCCTCTATTTGCCTTAAAACAATGTCCCAAATACTACCATTGTATCAAAATATACATATACTCTTCCCCCTTAAAAATACCAATGCAATGAACTATAGGTGATTGGAAGGGCTGGCAATGGGGAGCCCCCCTGGAACTGGAAAATACCATGTTATTAACATATTTTGAAATTTTATAATGAATTTCAACATATACTTCTTGTCGGAGTCCATGATCGGGGTGGACCAGGGCCTCAACCAACAAGCTTCTTCCAGCTGGCTCGGTTTCTAGCCTGGCTGTCTCCAGTTTCGCACGCCAAGTTGGTTGAGGTCCTCTTCGACTTCCTTTTACGCTGTCCACACCTCAACTGCGCTGACCCACGGGGTTGGATTTAAAGACTTTTTGGGCCGGAACATTGATGTCCATTCGCTCTAGGTGGACCCAGCCATCTCTGTCGTTGGCTTTTTCAAATTTGTGGCTAGGTCGGTGTCGCTGTATAGTCCGTACAGTTCGTTGTTGTATCTTTTTCCCCATTCCCCTTCTATGCAGACGGGACCAAAAATCACCGGGAGAATTTTCCTCTCAAAACAGCCTTACGCGTTCTCATCCACCGTTAGCAGTGTCCATGTCTCTGCACCATACATCAGAACCGGGATGATTAGCGTCTTATACAGGGACAGTTTAGTTGCTAGAGAGAGGGCTTTGCTTCTCATTTGCCCTCTTAGTCCAAAGACACAGCGATTGGCAAGAGGCAAGAGTTCGCTGAACTTAGAGCGGATCCTAGGTCGACAAAGTCTCCGAACACCTCAAAATTAAAGCTGTCTATAGTGACGTTCTGCTGTCCAAGACGTCGATGTTGGGTGTCATTTCTCGTTGACAGCAAATATTTCGTTTTGCTTTCATTAATCGTTAAACTCATTTTCTTGGCTTCTTTCTCAATACTCACGCAAGCACCACTGACATCTCGCTTAGTTCGTCCGATTATGTCAATGTCATCGGCGAAAGCGAGTAATTGGACGGACTTCTGAAAGATTGTGCCTCTGGTATTGACGTGAGAGTCTTGCACTATTCTTTCAAGAACGATGTTTAAAAAGTCACATGACACCGCGTCGTCGCCTTGACTAAAACCTTTTTTGACATCAAAGGTGGTGCTGAGATCTTCGACGTTCTTGATGGAGCAACGTGTATGCGTCATCATCATCCTTCACAAACGGACGAGCTTAGGAGGGATACCAAAACTCGACATTGACCTATATATAGCATTCGCAAATTAAATTAACCAAATCTCATATTGGTTTAACCTAAACGCAAATAAGTTTCACCCAAGCGCAGATAGATTTAACCCAAACGCAAATAGAACTAACCCAATCGCAATTCCATTTAAACAAAACGCAAATATAGTTTAACTATACGCAAATAATTGAAACTATTAACAAATCATTTTACCCAAAACGCAAATTGAATTAACCAAAGCTTGATTTATTGTTTCAGCTGTACTTTTTGGGTCTAATGGATTTTGGTACTATCCATAATTTAAAAAGCCATGATTAAGGGATTGGCCTTCTATTTTTTCGGTGAGTTCTTGGAAAAATGCGCAGAACTAATTGTAATTGGATTGACAATGGGGGTTTTGTTAAAATCTCATGGTGAACTATTCCTACTGTTATAACCCTTCTATTTCTTCACCACACACCTGGAACAACAAGTTGAGCCCTAGTTAATTCTATTTGCGTTCGGGTTAAATCTATTTGCGCCTGGGTGAAACTTATTTGCGTTAAGGTTAAACCTATTTGCGATTTGGTTAATTTAATTTGCGAATGCTATAGCTCGTTTCTATAGATGCTGTCATACGCGGCCTTGAAATCGATTTAAAGGTGGTGGGTATCGATTTGAAACTTCTGGATTTTCTCCAAGATCTGCCGTAGTGCGATTGACCAGGAATTCGCCATGTCCCCTTGTGTATATCGAGATGCGGGAACTGCGTACTAGCTACCACAACGTTTCGCCCCGCAGCAAAGTCGATTACCCTGAGTCCATTATCGGAGGTAGTGTCGCGTAGGCTATATCACCCGATTGTGCCATCAAAGACTTGCTTGGTATTAAAATCACCCAAGACAATTTTAATGTCATAGCATTGCTATTGTCAGGGCATTGCTGATATGTCTTGTCCAGGAGCTCGTAGAACTCATCCTTGGTGTCGTCATCCTTCTCCTCTGTGGGGGTATGCGCGCATATCAGGCTAATGTTGGTGAATTTAGCCTTCATGCGAATTGTCGTGAGGCACTCGTTCATATGGTTGAAACTCAAGACTTCTTGCCTAAGTGTGCCTCTAACGACGAATCCACATCCAAAGAGACGCTGCCCTTATGGTCGGTAACAGTAACCGTAGTAGATATAGCAGTCTTTCAGTTTTCTTTTGCCCGGCCCATCCCATCGCACTTCTTGGATGGCGGTGATTTCTGCTTTGTAGAAGTCTAGGGCTTTCGCTAAATATTCGGCTGCACGTGATCTAAAGAGAGACAGAACATTCCACGTGCAGATCCTTATTTCGTTTGCTAAGTTCGTCAACAGTCAATCCGTCCGTATCCGAGGCTTGTTGCTGCTTCGCAACTAAGATAGCTTTACGTGGCCGGGAAGTCACCCCGACGACGGCACGACCCCCAACCTGAAGGACCAGACCCTTACAATATAAGTCCAAGGGCGGGCAGCCGGATTTACGGCTCCTTATAGACCTGAGCTCCGAATATGTCTTAGGAGCCCGTATAAAGTGTTCACTAAGCAGTTCAGCCCAACTGGAACTGTAGACGCCACCGTTGATTCCATCTGGAGAATCCTTCCACTGCCGCCTGGATGAAAGAGAAGTGCCTTAGTGGGAGCACTCCTCCCCCCTCTCTCGTTTGCTGCCTCCTAAAACTGTCCACAGAGATTGGAACCCCATCTTCAGTTAAAGGTACTAGGCACCCGATGTTCACCACGCGGAGGTGAGAGTAGGAGTTGATAGACAGAGGCTCGCTTTAAAAAACAAAGCTTGTGGACGCTTGTGTCCTCTTGAATGCACCGTGTCTACCCTTTGGACATCATCATGTTACCACTTGGAAGTTAAATAAGCCCAATTGACATGTAGAGTTCGTTGTATCACTGGACGTGTCAGCATGTCAACGCCAATCAGTGACTACCCGCGCCCTACAACGCCCAAGCATCTAGAAGTTTACTTTTCACTTAAAAAGGAAATTAATGTTATCCATTATTAACCTTTCAACTGTGGTTCTAGTATTCTTATTGCAAAAACTTTCTAAGATTGTATTTCAAATTTTAAATTATTTCTTTTAAAGTCAAACTGAATTAAAAATATAAATTCTTTGCATGAATAAAACAAAGCTTAAGAGAATCTCTATTAATTGTCGTCATAAATTCTGCATGGATTAAAAAAAAAACACATAAGCCTCTTTTTCAGCTAAAATCATCAGAAAGGGAAATAAATATGCAAGTTTCATAACCGCAAACTATACGAATATCATTTTTTTTTTTATCAAAAACAATAATTATTAAAACATATCCCCTTATGGGGTATCATGGGGTACCTTTTCACTTGGAAATATTTATAATCCTTTTCTGTTTTGCATATACTATGTATAACATGTGATAAACATACACAGAATATTAAAAGGAGGAATATTCGTATATGTTCTCTGTCTTCACCAACTATTATCATTTCATATAGGTACTCGTATGTATGTATATGTATGTCAACATATCAGACTAATGCCGCATGAAAAATGGAAGAAAACACATTGTTCCGGGCGATATCCTGAATTTCATTCGAAATGCAAATTCCCTGGCCTTTGGATTCTCTTTTAGTTTTCAACGTTTTCTTAATCTTATTAAAGTGGAGTGGTAAAAATTGAACAAACTGCACAATAGTTTAAGGAAGTAGAGTTGCAAATTAGTGGTTGCAGTAGGTACCTAGTGAAATGTTTTTTTTTTCAACTTAATAAGGGTATTCATGCAACGTCGTAAGTTTACAAATTGTGTAAAATGTTAATTAAATACATCAATGCCATTTATTTTGCTGGAATCTCAATACCATTTCAACTCAACTCAAGTGACAAAAAACCTGAAGCTCCCGATTCTGCTTGTAAACGTAGTAATTTTTAAATAGAGAACCTCTCCCGAACAAACGTGAAATCGGAAACTCGGAAGGATAAAACAAAATGTAAAGCTAGAACTATTTAGGCTTTCTCAAACCAAAAGTCGAGATCTAATGTTAAAAACCCACGAAAAATCGCTTTCCAAACAGTCAAAAGAAGAAGTGAGGAATATTCCACTTAAGTAAAATGAATCATCCCTCTCTTTTTTTCGTTCCAACTTCACCAAATGTCAGTGTCACTCCCGTGAGATGAGTACCTTGCAGCAGATCGTGAAGGATGGAGACGTTTTGTTGACGCCTTATGCTCCAGCCGGATTACAGGACACGATGATTATGATGAGATGAGTATGGTTTTCATATATTCGCTCATTTTCAACCAAACACTTCAGTGAGCAATCGACAATTATAGTTCTACCTTAACATACATGACAATAGTCGACTTGTAAGGTAGAACTAAATATAATAGTCGCAAGCTCACGGTAGTGGTCGGATGAAAATCAGTGAATACAAACAAATCATATGTCACGCCCATAATGTCCTTTTCTTGATTTTGTTAACTTTTGCTTTCAGAAGTGAATAGAGCGCTCCCGAGTTCTGATTTTGAAAGTTCAGAAAGATACTCTTCATTGGCTAATGACATCTGAATCCTCCAAACCAGTGCGAATCATTCGTTAACCACAACAAAAACATACATAACAACACGTTGTTGTAAATGAAAACAACACGTTGTTGGTGTAGTTTCGTCGTCGTCAACGAAAGATTCGCATTGGTTTGGGTGAGACTTTATAGTTCTACCTTAATAAAAAGTAACTTTCCTAAAGGCTCTCCCAAACCAACTCGAAATTTAAGTGAATCATTCGCAACGATACAAAATATGAAAGATCTCAATACTAAAAAACAACAAAAAACATTCTTTGCGAATGCTTCGCTATAATTTCGCGTTGCTTGGGCAGAGCCTTACTGCCTGAACAGAATGCAAGACGCAGTTGGAATAGATGTCAAAAATGCTGCAGTAGATGTCAAAAATGCTGCAGTAAAAGTTAAAAATTGTTCAACTCTTGCAGCTCCGGCTGCAGCATTTTTGACATCTATTCCAGCTCCGTCTTGCATTCTGTTCAGGCAATTAATCGTTGAGAAAATGTAGACGTTCTAATTATTTTTTTTATATAAACTATGTTTTAATTCACAATTTTTATCACCAACAAATAGTTACAGAACCACATTTAGAGCTTATTTAGTCTCATATATACCATGTTTCTAAACATGCCTAATTTTAAAAGTCACAAACACGCCTAATTCAATCTCTAAAAGTCATAATGACGTTTGGATAAGTTTAACCAAATATTTGGTTAATTTTCCACAGCAAAATCCTTGAATAAGATTAACCAAATTGTGTAAACCATTTCCCATACAAAATTTGGCAGTTCATTAACCAAAAGATAAACTTAACCAATTCGTAAACTTATCTAGTGTTTTACGAAGTTGCATGAATATCCCAAATATAAAATTTTATTTAAGTTGAAGTTGAGCTATTTTAAAAATATCAAATTTTCAATTTAAAAAAAATGTTTTTTCCCAAAAACATTTTTTCAAAAAATTCAAGTTATGCTATATTAATGGGGAGCGGGTCAAAATTCTGCTTTTTAAAATTCTGTTTTTTGCACGAAAATTCAATTTTTAAAAATTCTGCTTTTTTTCAGTTCTGTCTTTCGAAATTCTGCTTTTCAAAATTCTGTTTTTCAGAATTCTGTATTATAAAATTTAAAGCAATACAATTCTGCTAATTCTGGTTTTTCTCAAAGCCGGAAAAGAAAAAAGTGATTTTTTAACTTTATTGTTAGACAATTCAGTGCAACACTTTCTTCCAATCCGGAAGAGATTTTGGTTTTGCTCGTCATTTATTTATGTTATTTGATTGCTGCACATATTTTTCTACAACGAACTATCCACGCACAACTTATATTTCAGTTTATTTTGTACTTTAACCGGTTAATGAAGCTGTAAATGTAAGTGCAAAAGTTGAGTAAAGCCTAGTTTACAGTTTTATTCAGGTGAAACACAAAATTATATTGGTTGTTGGTTAACAGTTTCATGCAAAATAAAACCATTGCTGTCATGGAATTTCATGCAAAACGATTGGCTGGCAATTGTTTTGCGTGCGAAAAATAGTGTGAATAATAAGTATTTTGTATAGTTGGTTTACACTTCGAAAAAAAAAAAAATATATTCACCTTACAGCTATTTTTGCATCCAAAAATAATTGTTTTCTATTTTAAGGCCTATAGTTTATTAATTAAGTGTAAGTTAATGACTCAATGCGTGGCTAATTCCGAAGCAAACATTTTTCGTCTAGAATATTATGCAAATTTTGCACAGAATAGGTGCATAATTGTTTTGAAAGTTTTTTTTTTATGCGCACGGAACTGTAAGCTATGCTCATACCTACAATAATTGTCCTAGACAAAATAGCAGTTTTTAGACCAAGTACAAGAAATTTTCCCTATTTTATGATGAGACAAGTATCTATGAGAAAATTTCTTTACAACATTCTGCCAATGAGTTTAGTTAGTTTTAGTTTTAAGTGACTTTTATTTCCATTTTATTTTAACAATGTTTATATATAATAATAATATAATACAATAATAATAATAATATAAGTCTTTTTGGTTTAGCCTATGGTCGTCTACCAGATTGACAATATACCTAATATATATAAGTTGACCTTAGATACATTTAGTGCAAAATGAAATTTAAGTTTCAGAAATCTCCCTCCATTATGCATTTTCTATATCGAAGTGCAGCCGTGGTGTATTTGTATAAAACATCCCATCCTTGTTCGCCGTTTAAAATGCTGAATGCTTCATTTATCTCCAAAGTAGGTTTTCCAAAGAACATAGCACGAAACTCCTTTAAAATTGGGCAAATTGCAAGAAAATGAAAGATGTTTTCTCTCGTGTTCAGATTGCAGAGGTTGCATTGAATTGGTAGGTCAGAACGGTGGGGAACAAAATTTAAATTCAATATCTCTCCTCTTATTTTAAAAATTGTGCTGATTTTGTGAACTGAGTAGGAATTAAGGAAGTAGGTTGTGTCCCTTAGATGGTGGTTCAGTTTGCTGTAATAACACCTATACAGTGAAGATCCAGCTTCCTCAGAGTATCTGTCGTACAAAGTTCGACCCAAGATCTCCAATATTCTATTGAATTTTCTTCTAAGTGAAATAGGTTGCTCACTTGCCACTATTTCCATTCCTTCTCCACATTCGGATGATATTTTCTGCCACTCTTCCACAATACTTCCTCTTGTTCTCATTATACATTTCAAGATAATTTTCGGAATTCTTGCGTCCTCCATTTCCATAACTTTTATTATATAATTGAAGTGCATTTCCAAAGTATACAAAAATAAAGGTGGTGTGCCAGTTTCCAGATACAGCATGTAGTTTGGAGTGTTCTTCGGTAACTGGAATATTCTCTTTAAGAAGTAACGGCGGAATTTTTCGACAGTATCATATGAGCAATATCCCCAGACCTGGGCTCCATAAAGTAAAATTGAGGCTGCAGTAGAATGAAACAGCTTTTCTTTCGAGCTGTGCGACACATATTTGTTGTTGATACAACTTCCCCATACCGAAGAAATTGCTCGTTTAGCATCCGATAGTTTTTCTTCCAGATGCGTGGTCATGCTAAGGTTAGCAGTTATCAGAACACCAAGGTATTTGTATTTGCGCACGATCTCGATTTCTTCACCATTAAATTTCCATTTTTCTAAACGAGAGTAGCGCCCACCTCCGTTTCTAAACACCATCATTTTTGATTTCTCCAGGTTTACCGCTAAATTCCAACACCTACATACATGCATTACCTAAGCGCGCGCTTTTTAACATTTTCCAAACCTTCTTTTTGTTGTTGACAGAATTTTGTTAAACAGAATTTTGAAAATCAGTATTTTGAAAAGCAGAATTTTGAAAAGCAGAATTTTGAAAGCAGAATTTTGAAAAACAGAATTCTGAAAGCTGAATTTTGCAAAAAGAATTTTGACCCAACCCGAATTTTGACCCCAACCCATTTTAATGTTATACAGCTTCTTTTAGAAAAAGAGAATGGGAATGTCTCGATGAGTACCTTCTATTTTTTTGTATGGGTGGATATAATTCTGTATTACGTGCAGCGAAAGTGCTATAAGCCCAATATCTATTGCACTGCACTGTAACCAGGTGCGGATACAGGGGGATGGAAATGGTCCAATTGCCGGGGGTGCTGAATCCGAATCTGAGGTTTGCGACTAAAATTTGGTAACATAACATGGAAACAAATGCATTTTTTGGGAGTTTTTTACTTATGGCTCGAAAACTATCAATTTATTCGTTGATTACATCAAAGTATAATTGAAAGTATAAACAATTTTCAACAAGTCTCTGTTTAAGGTTTTTTGTGCGACAAATCTTTTGGAGTCAAGCGCTCTTTGAAAATTGACTAATTTTTATTGTTTCCGAAAATCCAATCGATAACATCGATTTTAAGATTCGAATATTTCAAAAACGTTACGTTCTAGAGCAATTTCAAGGGCAGATTCGAACTCAGCGCATCAGAGACCATCAGAAAAATTTATCTTGGTTCATGTTAAAGACAAAAATTCAAATTTTGTCACGCAGAGTAGTAAATTTTAGTTTTTTTCGAGTGGATTTTTGGACACAGTAAAAATACGTCAGTTTTCAACTAGCGCTTGAGTCCAAATAGGTTGTCGCTGAAAAAACCTTGAGCTGAGATTTGTTTAAAATTGTACCAGTAATCAATGTTTGTAATAAACCAAAATACCTACTCAAAAACAACACAACATTACCCTCCTTTAAAATAAAAGCACATATTTTTTTAGTGAGTTGAGATATTTGTATTGCAATAAAAATAGATAGCTATGCTCCGATTAAATAGATATGAAATAAAATATCTGGTTAATGGCGTGTAATGTATGACTTTTTGACATAGATGTGGCTGTATCTCACCAATGATACGTTTTGGATGTCGGCCTTGTGCTCAGATATGTTATTTTTTAGAGGTAACTTTAAGTTGGCAACCCTATTTTAACTGGCGGCCATTTTGTCAGCTGTCAAGTGATTTATTTTTAGTTTGGTTTGGCATTTCAATCACTAATATCAAGCTTGTTTTGGTTTAAGGAAAATAAAATATATACATTTTGTGGAAGCAGTGCATTTCTTTTAGCTGTGATAATATTTGCAGCTGTCGAAAATACGAGCTCTGCAGCTGCTGATGTGCTGGGAATAGTAAACATTTTTTTTCGCTAGATCAGCAATAAATGGATATCTTCTTGCTCAATGTTTCAGCCATTCACAGAATAGTGCCACCCACTTTTCTCATGTTCTCTATTTTCGTAACGTTATGTTTGATTGTTATCTCTGTTTTTTTTTTTTTGCACGAATCCAAAACTTGCCCTACGGTACCTACTTAGACATATCGCAAGTAAGAAAGACTGCCAAATTTGAAATTTTTCAGTGCCAATTGCCAATGGGTGCCATAGTGCCAAACTAATTTGAAAGTGCCAGTTTGGCACTTAAGTGGCTGTTTCTGCAGCAGAACTATATTAATAATATTTAATAATTCAAAAAATTATTTTTATTATTTTTATGTGATAAGAAATTTAGGGTTTGAAAGGTTTTTTATTTCACCTGTTCTTTAGAATTCCTATTAAAAATGCAGTATAACTTTTTCTAGAATAATTGTTCCGTCGTAATTTTGATTTTATGGGATTCAGCATTAAAAATTACCTTAAAATCATGTATCATATAGACCGAGAGCGCACAGCAGATTTTGGGTATGAGTGATAGCAAAAAAAGAAGCATCGGCGGCGTCGAAAAATCAAAGTCTTGCAGTCCTAAACTGGGGCCTTTGTGATTGATTTTTAAACAGTCTGGCAGGGCGAATTAAACACTCAAATTATCTCAGATTCCGTGATATGGGATCCGTGGAGCTTATCTAGGCAGGGGTGAAAACCAATTTCGACTAACACGATTATCCTCGAAGTTGCATTCATATATTTTTTTTTGAATAGCATTTAATGAAGCTTTCGAGGCCTATACTTCTTTTTTTTTTGATATCACTCACACCCAAAATCTGCTGTGGGCTCTTAGTCTAATATGTTTAGATTGTACCAAAATAATTTTCAGTTTTATAATCCTACAATTACCCGCATTCCGCCTCCACAAAAGAAATACCCTTCCAACCTAGATATTTGAAGGGTTCTCTTTGAAAATTGTTTTGCTAACAGCCCTATTATTGACACGATTCAAAACTAGTTTCAACGTAAAACTAGTTCTATATAGTCTGGGAGCCCACCGTAAGATTACCTATCTCTTCGCGGCCACGCAAAAATTGGATGCCAACCGATAGCTTTAGTCCAAACATTTACAAAACTGCTGGTCGGACCAGGCGCGGATCCAGGAACTCAGTTTGGGGGGGGGTCATGAAATTTTAAGATCAATAAGAACTGCTTACCAAAAGTCCATCTTAATCATGGCTTCAAGACAGTCGAAGGCATGGTCAGGGAGAAGCTTAAGACTTAATCGGACTCCCTCTTATACATATATGTACTTTGAGCTAAAAATTGTATTCATCAACAAGATTTAGCCTCATTTCATACTTTTCGGACAATGATGAAAATAAGATAAACATTTAAGATTGGAAGCGAAATTGACGAGAAAACCGTTCTTTTGAAAACTTTTGAGAATTTACAAAGAATAGTTGACAGTAATGGATTACACATTACATTATAGGAACATAAATGTAAAACTAAAAAAAAATCAAAAGGGGTAATTCAAGTATCAAGTGCCAATTTGAGATGAAATAGATAGAAAAAATTGTAAAAATATGGTGGATTCCATACCGTAAAGAAAAAAACTGGTATCAAAGCAAAAAGGAGGGTATTTTCTTATTATGAAATACTATTCCTGTTTATTTGAGAAGTTGCAACCCAGCCAGTTGAAATTTTACACGCAGTACAACAACAACCACCAGCTGCCAATAACTTTACCTTTTTTCTGCAGTCAAATGTGACTAGCGAAGAATGCTTTGGAACAAATTGGAACTATGGAATTCTCATACGAAAAGAGCTTTATAAATCAATTTGTTCCACATCGCTTTGTTGAAAAGCTTTCGCGCAACTGTATACAGTTTTCAACAAAACACGGCTATTATTAAAAAAAACTTGCTTGTAACCCAAACAAAATAATTATTTCAATTTAACAATATTTATACAAGAAAACTATATGATCAATTAATTCAATACTGTACTTGATTTCAAAGAATTAGGATAGTTTAGATAAGCTGTGGATGCATTTAGCACCACCATTTTCGATTTTCAAAAAAAAAAGTTGTGCTGTATTCTGCTCAACTTGTGCTGCCGTGTGTCGTTATTATTAAAAAAAATCGAGAATTTTCAAATTTTACTGATGAGAATTTTTTTAAATGTTTGTTGTTTTTTGGCCGTAAAAGTTGCAAATATGCGACTTTTTGTATCTCCATACGGCAGCAAAAACTGAGCACGAAATAGAACAGTTAAGTTCTTTTATAAAAATGTGTATGGTGGATCTTGTAAAGGGTTTAGAAAGATGAAATTTTTGTTCTAAGATATTTTCCATAATGGAATTTTGAGACCCCGCAGCCGTTTTTAGGCAAAAAACAGCACAATTCGAAAAAGTGGTCAGGAAAATCAATTTAATTTGAGTCGATATGTTCTCAAAATTACTTATAATGTTTTATTTTGGATTTCTTTTCTCATTTTTATTGACCGAACATCAATTTAAAGATGCTGTATAGTGAAGAAAGCAAGTGTAAAACAATTCGAGCATTCCATTTAGAAAAATAATCGAAAACATCTAGAAAATTGATCTATTTTTAGGGGGGATTTAATGTAAAAGGTTATGTCATGATATTTTGACAGGCAGATTATAATGCTATTTTCTTAGCAACAGGTTACAAAAGCAAAAAAAATCATATAATATTGGTTTTTCAAACCACTTTTTCGAATTGAGGTCTTTTAACCTAAAAACGGCCGTGGGGTCTCAAAATTCAATTTTGCCAAATGTCCCAGTACAAAAATTGCTTCCTTCTAAACCCTTTACAAGATCCACAATACACATTTTGAATATAAAAACAAAAATCCGACACCCCTAATATGTATTAGTTTTTGGCCTAACAGTTGCAATCATCATTAGATTTTTTTTATCTTTTCGGCGCATGACAGCCCAAACTGAGCACAAAACAGCATACCTATCACTTTTAAGAAACTGCGAAATTTAGAAAAAAAAACATTCATAAAATTTGCATATTTGCAATTTTTTTTAAATTTACGGCCCAAGTTGATCGCAATACAGCAAAGCGAAAATGGCGGTGCCAACCTTACGCTACAGCCCTTCGCATTTTATTTTTGTCCATTAACGTTGCAATTTGTCGAATTTTATTTGTATTTCTTTGGGGCCTAGCAGCATAATCTGAGCACAAAATAACACAACTTTCTTTTTTAAGAAATATTGAAATAAAAAAAATGTATTCACAAAATTTGCAAATTTGCAATTTTTTTAAATTTTTACGGCACAAAGCAGCACAAAATAAGCGCAAAACAGCACAATTTTACTCTCGAAAATCAAAAATGGCGGTGCTAACTTCACACAAGCACATTAAAAAAAGAAGACATCCAAGTAATATTTTTAGAAAATTTAAAATCAGCAACTTACATAGATCTTCTGCTATAAAATTTTCAAAAAAAGAATGCTACCAATTTTGATCCCTTTTGATCGGTGCATCCGCAACAAAATGTCTGTGACACCCAAAACTATTTTCTTTTCGGTTGAAAATAAAACAGAGTTTAATAAATAGAATGTTTAAATGCTTTTATAACTTGCAGCACACAGTTACCACCGCAGATGAAAACCATGGGTTCTGAAAAACTTAAGAGGTATTTTTCTCATCTTCGATTTGCTTTTGAGTTATAACGGTTTTAATGATTTAGGGTCCCGTTTCCTTTAACGGGCTTAATCTTTGTCAAACTACGGTAGAGTCTTATTTTTTGCGTAATGGTGAGTGCGGGGAACGGTTATTATTTAAGAGAGTCCGCAGAATTTTTTTATATGATGGATAACACAATTTAGTGTATGCTCCAGGGCTTAGTGATTTTTGATCAATATTTTTTTCCTGTCCATTTCATTATGAAGCTTGGCTTTGTTAAAAGAAAATAGGAGCTAACCATTAATAGGTCATGTTTTTCTTGTAAAAAATATGGAATAACCCAAAATGTTTTTCTGTCCTCTAATTTTTTTAATAATCAGTAAAGATTGCTCGTGATTGTTGTTTTCACTGGAGCTCTGGGGGGGGGTCATGACCCCTATGACCTCCCCCCTGGATCCGCCACTGGGTCGGACAAGCTTTATCTGGTCGCAATGGTTAGAAAATGCACTTTTCAGGTTGCATTTTCCGCTAAATGTACCTATAATATAGCAACTTATATAAATGGGGTATCAACTTAAAGCTATGACTGTCCTCTACACCAGTGTTTTTCAAACTGTGGGTCGCGACCCCCTAGGGGGTCGCCAAGAAAAACTATGGGGGTCGCGGTCGCAAGCTATTAGGTGCAAGATACTAAAAAATCTTAACGCAACATTTTTTAGTGAGACGGTTGGAACTGTTTTTCTTTTATTGAATGTTTAAAACTTGGTTGTATCTTTGAGGCGTCAACAATTTAAGCATTTTTCTATTGAAGGAAGAGAACGTGAGTTTACATAGGTATGAAGTAATGAATGGCACTGTCAATCTTAAAGCCACTTTTTTCAGCTCTAGATATTTTCCTCTTCTCTTGACTTCATCCAGAAATTATGGATGGTTCTTACATTGAACTCAGAGCATACCATCTGCAGCTAAATCTATTAGATTTTCTGTCATCTTTATCGATGGAACATCAGCCACATGGACTGATATATTCAAAAAAGGATTTAGTATCTCTGTTCATTTCCACCTTCAGAATAGAGATCTGGAAAATCACTTAATAGATTCTTCTCCAAATTATGCAAACTCTCATGAGAGGAATGTGAGCTTACTATCATGACATGGATTCATCTGCTGAAATTTCTGAACCCGTGGAAAAGAATCATACATTTGTGCTTGCAAATACTCTGAGCACAATGGAATTTTTGCGAGGATTCCTCTGATTTTATCTTTTGCAGTAATAATATTTTCTTGTCTCCCTTGGAGGCTCGTATTCAAGATGTTTAATTTGTCAAAAAGATCAGCGAGAAATGATAATTTTAAAAGCCAAGTGGGGACAGAACAATGATTTGAATATCCAGATTTTGAATCTTGTACAAACATCAATTATTCAGCTTTTAATTCCAGAACTCGTGTTAATTAGGCAGAGAGCCCCTAGCAGATTTCGGGTGTGAGTGATAGCAAAAAATGTAGTATGAATGCAACTTCGAGGGTAATCATGTTAGCCGAAATTGATTTTCACCCTTCCCTAGATAAGCTCCTTGGGTCACATATCACGGAATCCGAAACCATTTGAGTACTAAGTTCGCCCTGCTAGACCGTTTTAAAAATTCAAAATTCGAAGTGAAAAACGATTTTTTTAACAGTCTGGCAGGGTGAACTATATACTCAAATGATCTCAGATTTCGTGATATGGGATCCGAGGAGCTTATCTAGGGAGGGATGAAATTCAATTTCGGCTAACACGATTACCCCCGTGTTTTATCACTAAGGCTCCGGTTATTACAAGACTTTTTTTGAATGGCCTTTAATGAAGCTTTTGACGCCTATACTTCTTTTTTTGTTGTCAATCACACCTAAAATCTGCTGTGGGCTCTTAATCTAAATACATTTCATTTTGACAACCATCTGAGTTCTGTTTGACAAATGAGATTTCGATGGGCTTGATTCATATCGCCTTTTAAATAACTGACAAAGTATTATTATGAATGTGGGGGTCGCCAGAATTTTTGTACTAACAAATGGGTCACGTACTCAAAAAGTTTGAAAAACACTGCTCTACACGATATCATTGGTCGGACTGACTTTTTTTTGGCTGTTACGACGAGCCCGACCATTAAAAAAAAAAATGGTCTTTTTTAACACTGCGTCTTACATCAGCGAAAACTGAGTAAAATCATTTCAAATGGTTAGGAAAGTGGCCTTAACCACTTTTTTTTCATTTTCATCCAAGGATGCACAAAATCTCTAATTTAAGAAAAGTGGTCGGACTCGTGGCAACAGCCAAAAAACTCTGTCCGACCATCGCTATTGTGTAGAGGACAGTCCTAGCTTTCATTTGATACCCCATTTATATAAGTTGCTTATATTATAGGTACATTTAGCGGAAAATGCCAATGAAATGTGCATTTTCTAACCATTGCGACCACATAAAGCTTGTCCGACCAGCAGTTTTGTAAATGTTTGGACTAAAGCTATCGATTGGCATCCAATTTTTGCGTGGCCGCGATTAGATATTTAATCTGACGGTGGGCTCCCAGACAGGGCTACCTTTCTAGATTTTTGGAAAGAGCCAATAAAAAGAGCATTTAAATAAAAAAAAGAGCCACCACTGCAAGCGTCCCCCAAATAAAAAAAGTGCCAAAATATAATTTACAGTTTTGAAAAAATTACGAAAACTTAAGAGAAACTGTTGTAAATTACATATTAACTTTGTTGTCCAATTTTGTAGCTCTTTGTTAACAATTAAATTCGAAGCTGAAAGATTCGATTGGCATGTTTCTACTTTAAGGAAGTTTGTAAATTTATTTTTCATTAAAAACAATTTTGAAAAAAATATCCCGGCACACACGCTACTATATGCGGGAGAGTAAAAATGTGTGGTGGAAAATTGAATAAGTTGGGAAAGAGTTACTCGTCTCGTCCAAATGATTTTTAATATGAACAATATGAACATATTTCCAATTTTTAACCGAAATTCCTCTATAATAGTGATTACAAAATAAATTCTGTAAGCCTTTTCTTTTTCTTTTAATTGAAAAAGCTTAAGTCAAATTATAACTTTTTCTGGATAGCTTATTAAATGGCAGAATTCATAACCTAGATCAAAACCTGATATGTCTTCATCAGACTTAATAATGAGTGGATCTAAAAATCTTAGCACAAACAATCTTATATATTTGAAATCAATTCTTAACGTGATTTCATCGCAGATTGTCTGATAGTATAGTAAAACATTTTCTTATAGCAACAAAATCATCATGGGAAACATTTTCTTTTTTCAAACAAGCTTCAGCTTCGTGGCCTATATAAATATCTTCAAAATTTTTAATGAGAAATTCGTTTTCGTAGTTAATATTTTGAATTTGTTTGTGTTTGAAGAAAAGGCATCGATTTTTTAATGAAAGAAATGAATTTTTTAATGAAAATACACGCGTTCAGATTTCAAAGAATTTTTTACTCAGAGGAAGAATTGTTAAGAATTTTTTATTAGAGGGAAATTCGAAAATTTAGAAAAAGGAAATTTAAGTAGATAGAAATATTAAGGCCTCGCCTAACTACATTCAATTCTCTTTTGTACAAAAGTGAAAAAATGTTTTGTCTTTTACCAATAAACTGCTCAATCCAATCTTTTATCTCAAGTTTTACAAAAGTATAAAAGTAAGAGCGTTCCTACCTTTTACTTTTGCAGAAAAGTGAAACACAACTACATCTAAACAAATATAGCATTCGCAAATTAAATTAACCAAATCGCAAATAGTTTTAACCAAAACGCAAATAAGTTTCACCTAAGCGCAAATAGATTTAACCCAAACGCAAATAGAATTAACCTAATCGCAATTCGATTTAAACAAAACGCAAATATAGTTAAACTATAAGCAAATAAAATTAAACTATTAGCAATTCATTTTAACCAAAACGCAAATTGAATTAACCCGGGCTCAACTTGTTGTTCCAGCTGTGTGGTGAAGAAATGGAAGGCTTATAATAGTAGAAATAGTTCACCAAAAGATTTTGACAAACCCCCAATTGTAAATCCAACTAGTTCTGCGCATTTTTCCAAGAACTTACCGACAAAATATAAGGCCAATCCCTTAATAATGGCTTTTTAACAACTATGGATACTACCAAAATCCATTAGACCCAAAAAGTACAGCTGGAACAATTTATCAAGCTAAGGTTAATTCAATTTGCGTTTTGGTTAAAATGATTTGCTAAAAGTTTAATATTATTTGCGTATAGTTTAACTATATTTGCGTTTTGTTTAAATCGAATTGCGATTGGGTTAATTCTATTTGCGTTTGGGTTAAATCTATTTTCGCTTGGGTGAAACTTATTTGCGTTTAGGTTAAACCTATTTGCGATTTGGTTAATTTAATTTGCGAATGCTATAGTTAAAATAAACTAATTCATAGATGTCACTCACATCAATAATAGTTGTTGTTGAACTAAGGTAGAACTATAATGGTCCAGAAAGCCACTGAAGCTTAAGTCAAAAACCAACGAAAAGTAGCTTTCCGTAGCGTCAAAAGGGGAACACACACACACTAATGTCATTTAACTTACATACGGGAGCGCATACGGGAGCGCACCTCACTTCCGTAAGCAAAGTTGAACGAAACTTTCTTATATTTGCTTGTTTTCTTCCGACCTCTTAAGTGCCCCTCCGAGCATTATAGTTCTAGCTCTAGCCTTTTTCGTGTTTGAATGCACTCAGCTCAACTCAAATCTCATATGCTTTTTCACTTTTATAATTTTGTACAAAAGTGAATGATTTTAATTATTCTTTATTCTGAAAAAGAGTGAAAAGAGCCACGAAAATCTCAAAAAGAGCCAATTTTGGATGATTTTAGAAAAGTGGAGCCAAGGAGCCATACATGAAAAAAAGAGCCAAAGTGGCTCTTTAGAGCCATAAAGGTAGCCCTGCTCCCAGACTATATAGAACTAGTTTTACATTAAAACTAGTTTTGAATCCTGTCAATAATAGGGCTGTAAGTATCATGAGGGTAAGGTTTATTTGTATGTGTATATATCCTCTGTTATTACCTTACTATAACTATACACGTGAGAGTTAATCGAACTGGATCCGGATCTGAATATGGATCCGAGGATCCGAAACTATCCGGATAGTGTCGGATCTCAATAGTCGCATTTATCTATCCGGATATCCGACACTATCCGAAACTATCCGGATAGTGTCAGATCCCAATTGTCTCATTCATATGTATCCGGATATCCGGATAGTTTAAAGATTCGGATATTGTTTGAAGCTCTAGTTGCGAGCTCAAATCCAAGTAGAGTCAACGTAAAGTATTTATTTCAAAATAAATTAAAACAAATTAAATGCGTACACCTGCAAAATGAAGGGTTAAGCAAGATTGATTTTCGAGTGGCAATATCACGAAATAAAAGTGGTGATCACAAATCATATTTGCAAATTTAAAAATTGTGCAATTGAGGAATAATTGGATCAAATTGCGATTTGTTGTTCGCAATTTTTGTTTTCTGTCGATAGAGGAATTGATGCTTAAAGAGTGTTGATTTACGATTTTTGAGTATCAATATCTTCATTTTGCTCAGTTTTGCAAATTGCAAACAAATAGTCGTAAAATACGAAATCCCGAGCCAAGGTATAAATCGGGTTTCATTTTTCGTAGCTTGCAGCTCATTTTTCGTTATCTGATCTAAGAATTCTTTCCGTGCGCTGAAGTTTCAACAAAACGGCGCAAATTGTCACACAGCTCGTGCAAAAATTGATTTATTGAAGGAAACGTTTGGTAAACGCATAGTTTCACGTTACGGACCCGTGAATATTGGCCTCCAAGATCGTGCGATTTAACGCCGCTCGACTATTTTCTGTGGGGATATGTTAAGTCGCTAGTCTACGCCGATAAGCCCGAAGCGATTGGCCTCTTGGAGGACAACATTCGCCACGTTATAGCCGATATACGGCCACAAATGTTGGAAATAGTCATCGAAAATTAGACCTCCAGCTTTTTGTACTCTTTTTTATATTCGACGACTAAGTGATAGGCCGAGCACTCAACTTATTTGGTTGTGGGTACAAAGATTCAGGCAAGAAGGCGCAATGGTCAATAGACCTATTCCTGGACCATCAATGTCAGCAACAACGCCAGAGCATATGTGTCTCAAGTTCGAAATGAAATCTTTCGAAATCCACGTAAATCGATAAGGAAGATTGCGGCCTCCACAGGAATACAAAAGTCAACAGCGCATGTTATTTTGAAAAGAAATAAAAGTTCCACCCGTACAAAATGCAAATTTGTCAGTATCTCAACGAAAGTGACTATCCTTTGCGAGAATCCTTCGCAAGAACAATGCTGGAACGTTTTCGGATAGCACTTACGCTTGGAAACCAATTATTCAGTGACGAAGCACATTTCCATATTGATGGATTATGTTAACAAACAAAATATGCGATACTGGTACCCCAACAACCCTAGAGAACGCCATCAAAATGGTTTACATTGTTTAAAAACGACAGTTTGGTGTGCCATTTCAGCCAGCGAGCGGGGTCGTAAATGTAAGAGTCCGACTACAAAAGTGCATTGAAAAAATTGGCCATCATTTGGATGCTATCGTTTTTAAAAATAAAATCAGCATTGTTACTCTGCATTTAATTGAAATAAAAATAAATAAAAAGCGATGTAGTTTTTTTATATTGAATTTTAAAGTTGAAAATATTCCACTGGACACCCTTTACCATTATGTTTTTCATAAAAGTAAAATAATTTCTTTATAAACAATAATAGAGAGTGTTGAAAATCCCTGAAGTAGGTACCGATTTTCAAAAAAAATTGATCATATCAAAAAAAGCCCGAAGATGGATACATAATCCGAAACGCGTCGCTTGAAATATTAAATATATGTTGTGTTAAATAACATTTTAAATAAATAAATAAAAAAATTTTAAGTTTTACTTTAAAACAATTATCCTTTTTTATTTTAATTTCAAATTTCAATTCGAATATACACGCAACATGGAGACTAAACCAAAAAGAAATATGATCATATCATTTGCGAAATATGTAATATATTACAGATTTTCGAAATAAAAATTTTGAAAGAGTTTTCTTAAATTCAAAAAAATATTGTTTTTTTTTTAATGTTTTAAACAATTAATACAATTTTTTTTTTAATTAGTAATATATAAGAAATTCAATATTTTTTCATAGAAATGATTTTTAGAGCAATATTAATGAAATGAAATACCTCTACAACATTCCTCCAGGCCTCCGTAAAAAAGTTCGAACTCAGATTCGAGGTTTTTATTTTCGAAAAAAAAACGTTTGTTTTGTTTGATTCTATCATACTGCATTCAATTTCGAAGAAAAGTCTTCTTGAGGCAGTTCGAGATATTTGAGAATAACGATTTCATTTATCCCAGTCATTTAAGCTTTTTCCTTCGGAAAACATTTTCCTTCGGAAAAAATGAGGGAAAGCTGAATTTTAGTATATGTACATATAACCTCCTCATGACATTCTAAGGAAACTGTAAAAAGTCCACATCGATATGGGCAGCGCCAACAATTTTACGGGGGGTCAAACAAAGACACCCTCAAACGGTTTTTAAGGAATATCTCCCGAGTGGTTATTCTTACAGAAAAAAATTCAAAGAGTAAGTTGTAGCATAAAAAAATTCCTGCAAAAAATGTTAAACAACTTTCTTTTTCATAAGAGTAGGTAACTGTTTTTGAGATAATTCCATCGCTAGAGTCTCGGATTTTATATATCTGTATAAAATTTACACCGAGTTTTGAGTTTTGAGTGAGTTTTTCTTGTGTGGAATCCCCCAGGAAAATCAGATATTAAAAAAAATATACCTAAACAGAGATGTATTTAAAGGTTTTGGGAAAGTACCCCATCGATTCGGGCTCCACTATAATATTCATACGGGGTCGAAGGCCAAGAAACATGGTATTTCGTTTATAAAGGGTAATTCTTATAAAATGTGACAAAAAGCTAGTGCGTGGTAGAGTAGGTTGATAAAAGAAAAACATCGTATGAGAGAGGGAGCTCCATTCTCCCCCGTTTAGCCGGAAAGGGCATGTATCCAAAATATTGACTTTAAACAAAAAAAAAGTATTAAAAACAATGGTAACACTTAAGCCCAAAATCTCTTCTTTTTGTAGTTTTAAATAAAGTTTGCTAGAGTGGCTCAAAAATTTTGGGGAAAAAAATTAAAAGAAAATTTCAAACAGTAAGATTGTTAGCGGCGCTCATATCGATGGGGATTTTTTTCAATTTCATTAGAATGCAATATGGGGATGCTAGATTAGATATGCACCAAAAATCTAGCTTTCCGCCATTTTTTCCGTAATTAGGCTTATTTTTCGGCTAATATAACGTGACTACCTTTTCATTGGAAAAAAAGAAAGTTATTGTGCTGATTTTTTTTTTTAGCAAATTAGCTACCTAGTTTATTTAATAATAGTACAGGTAAAATAGTACGAAAAGTCTTTCGAATAAAAAAAAAAATTAGTACCATCATGAAACTTGGTGAAAACGTCTTATGCATTATGAGAACGAAAAATCAAAAGAGTCTATAAAAATATTTTGCATGGAAGGGTGTGTTTTGAGGGGGAGAGGGGGGGAAGTTGTGGTGTATCAAACAGAAAAATTAACTTTGGTGCAACATTAGCATATGACACATGTTTTTAAGGTAGTTTTAAATGCTGAATCAAATGACACCAAAACCAAGTCGATACGGCCTCCGTGAAAAAAGTTACTGTCATTTTTATGTAAGGATGACTATAGTTTCAGTATAAAAGTAAAATATTCCCGAAAACCAGTTGAAAATAATGGTCTGTCGATGAAACTTGGCATCAATGGTTCATTTGTCATGAAAATTAATAATAAGAAGAGTCTATAAAAATATCTGTGGTTAAAGGGTGTTTTTTTTGGTGAGTTGGGGTAGTGGTGCCATATTGCCATAAAACCTGTGACAAAAATGGTACCCCCATGAGATTTTGTTAAAATGTGCTATTAACTTATAGAATGAAGAATCAAAAGAGTCTATAGAAATATTTTGCGTGGAAGGGTGTGTTTTTTGAAGATAGGGGGAAGTGTGTGGTTATTTTTCAAAAAAATGGAAAAGGATGGTAACCCTCAAGAAACTTGGTAAAAGTGTTTCATTTACTGCGAGAATGAAGAATTTACGTAGTTTACAAAAATATCAAGGAAGAAAGGGTGTTTTGTGGGCTTGGGTAAAGGGTATTATTTGGTTTTGGAAACAATTTTAGTTTTTGGAAAAAGTTTTATACATTCCTTCACCCATAGAAAACATCCTTCTACCATATAGATATTTTTATAGACTCTTTTGATTCTTTATTATGGTAGTTCATACCACATTTTTATAAAGTTTCATGAGGGTACCATTTTTGTAATAGGTTCTATGGCAATAATCCCACCATAACCCCAACACTCACTAAAACCCTCAAAAAAACACCCTTTAACCACAGATATTTTTATAGACTCTTCTTATTATTGCTTTTCATGATAAATGAACCATTTATGCCAGGTTTTATCGACGGACCACCATTTTCAACTAATTTTCGATAGTATCTGACTTTTATACTGAAAATATAGTCATCCTAACACAAAAATGACAATAACTTTTTTCACGGAGGTCGTATCGACATGGTTTTGGTGTCATTTGATTCAGCATTTAAAACTACCTTGAAAACATGTGTCATATGCTTCGGTTGCACCAAAGTTTATTTTTCCGTTTGATACACCACAACTTACGCCTCTCCCACTCTGAAAAAAACACCCTTCCATATGAAATATTTTTATAGACTCTTTTGATTCTTCGTTCTCATAGTACATGAAACGTTTTCACCAAGTTTCATGGTGGTACCAATTTTTTTGTTTTATTTATCCTATTTTACCTGTACTATAAACACAATTAGAAAATATAAAATTTACTAATTTCCAAAAGAAAATATTTCAAAAGTAAGGAAATTCAAAAATTGCCCTCGAAAAGATACCTTATACCCTTAAACCCATTTGGAAGTCTTAAGTGATTTTTACAAAACCTGTCTGTGAATTTTGAAAAAAAAAAAACAAAAACCAAAATCAAACATGTAGCTCGAAAGCCAAAATGTCATTTTTCGTATGCAATTTGAATTTTGGCCATACATGGTTTCGTGGCTGAGATCTTTGGTAGTCCATTTTGCCAATTTTTCTCAAAAATTCGTCCGGAGGCTTATTAAGACTGTAGCTCAACGGACAGACAGACGGACGGACATACAGAATTGGAAGACCAACCTTTTTTCGTCTTATTAATCATTGTAATAACAATTTTGATCAGAATCTCGAGTTCGATTTTTACTAATGTATTGCATAACATACATATACACATGTATATCGCAATTGAAAAAGTTGTTCTTTATTGTGCTCAAATATTTTACCTATTTCTTTATATTTAAAGAATCTCCAAAGACTTACATTTTGTAACACTTTTGTTATTCTCACTTTATGACCTTAGACCAAAAAATAAAATTTAAGTTATGTCTGAAGGAGTGTACGTTTAATTTTAACTTAAGATAACGAATTGTAAAATTTTGCAATCAGATTATATTTACATAGAAATTCTCATAAGCTTCATTATACCATTAAATAAAGAGTAAGAAAATATTTTTTTTACATCACTGGAATCACATTGTTTATTGCGGAATTTCCCCTTTTAAATCTTCTGACCCAAAATTTAAATAATGCTTAATTCAGTATAATATGTAAATAGGTCCTTGTTTCTCTTAATTTTGTTTTTAAAGTATCCTTAAAAAAATAAGGCACCCAACTGCCAACATGTTTATCATCTTAAGAGTTTCTGTTTATTTCTTAAAACCTTTGTATTACATTAAACATAAACAGCAATGAATCAACCGACCTTGTTAAAATTAATTCTTAACAAGTAGAATTATGATACCCATAAACATTGAAGGACAGAAAGATACGCATATTAAAATATTCTATACATGACCCCATCTAAAACAGACAGCTGCTCCTAATAAAAAGTTTATTACAGATGAAAAGTTCCACTTTTACGCACAACCGGAGCGGTCGGTCTCTCAATTTTCTCTATGAGACTATAACGATACAAAATAACCTTCATATTCATTTTTTTTGTGTGTGTATGTTTATAAAGATTTTTAAGAAATCTTTTTATTTATTTTTTTTCAAGGATTATGGTCATATAAAATATGACTTTTGATCTCCATCTACACTTTAGCCTTAGATTTTAAGAGCTTTTTAAAGGTTTCGAAAATAAATCCATCGTTGAATATTTATTTGGTTAATCTTGAAACATAACATACACGCACGTTTATTTAAGAATGTAACATTGTGTCTAACATAAAATTCTTGTTTGAACTCATATTTATAAGAAAGATTTAAATTGAAGTGTTTTTTTTAATAATATTTTAATACTCTCAAAATAATCTAACTACCTATATGTAGTAGTTGTAATAAAGATTCGAAGGCATACATTGATACAAGTACTTATAATCCCTCATACTCCGATTTTGGTTATATATCCACTCCTAAAATTTGCTGTCGGCTCTTAGACTATATAAGGTTCATTAACTTTGTATTTCAAAAGAAAATTACGAGTAAATAAGTTAAGATTTTTCAATGAAGGAAAAATGTATGTTCCAGTACATACATAAGTATGTACATGAAAGTACATACTCATCGCATAGCTTCCTGCAACATATTTACCTTATTTACCAACTGACTTTGATTAAAATTTACCCTTTAGTACACTGTGACGAAATCCGTAAATGAAGTTAGCAGGACACTTTTGGAAATTCAGATTAAAAATTAGGTATCCTTTTTTGTTGCTTTCCATCCAATCCAAAGAAATTAAATGCAAAAAACATGGAAGTTATGAGAAAAATGTGGAGAAGCATGAAATACGAAATTTAAATTAGCTTAAATAACTCCTCTGACAGTTTGAGGTGAAAAAAATAGTGCCATCTTAATTCTATGATTGTATGGAAAAAAAAAAGTTAAAAATCGTTGGAGCGGTTTTTTAAAAAATAATTTTTTTATATAAAGTTCTTAAAACATTTTTAAGGACCAATTTTGGAATGCAAATAAATGCAAATAATGCACATAAATACAAAATTTAAAAAAGAAATGTCAACCCGTTATTGAGATATCGAATTTTCAAAAAAAAAAATTGAAACTCTTTTTAAAAATTCAAAAACTTTTCTTGGAATATTTTGATATGCAATATTATTTAATTTTATCTGAAAATTTATCTAAATCCGTTTTACCAATAATGAGAAAATTCAAAATAAAAAAAAAACTTTCTGTGAAACTATTAAGAGTTGCTAAGTGCAAAATTTTATAATTTTTGGTAGTAAAAGTAAATCGTAGGAGTTGCTTTTTTCATAAATGTAAAGTTTTTTCTTAAAATATTTTAAATAGTACCTACTAAAAAATTCTTAGATATCGAGTTTCAAAAAAATCGATCATATCGTTTTCGATATATTTGATTTTCCAAAAAAATTTTGGAAAATTTTTAAAAAATCCAAAAAATATATTTTTTTTAATTTAAGTACACAAAACTATTTATATTTTTCGAAGCTTCTGTGTTTAAAAAAAAAAATATAAAAATCAGTTAAACTACACTAGTCAAAGAAATTAAATAAAAAGTACATTTAACAAACAAATTTTTTTTTTTAATTAAAGTTTTTTTGTTTGAAAATTTTTTGAAATAAATTTTTTTTTTTTTTTTGTTAAATGTACTTTTTATTTCATTTCCATTCAAAAAAGTATCTAACTAATGCAAAACTGTGAAAAAATCTACTGTAATTGCGGTTTTCTTGTCATTTTGATGACGACTACGCATTGTTTAGGAACAACACAATTTGTTCCTTTACCTAGTTTGTGAGACTTTGAAGTTTTGGTGAGGAAAAACGGTTATATGAATCAATTTGAAAATTTACATGAATATTGATGCTTTAAAAGTCTACAAATTTGCATACCAACGCAAGCCATGCAGTCAATATTTGCAAAGAAAGAAAAGATTTACGAAAAGACCACAAAACGTCAGTTTTTAGTACTTTTTTAAACTTACGGTGAACGGTAAAAAACAATAATTTTTACAAAATTTAAAAAAAAATATTATAAAACGCTTACTTGAATTTCCAAAACTGTCTTTGAATTTTTTATAACGTCGTTATTTGCTGAGATATTGGTAATCAAGGCTAAAAGTATCTTTTTTCATTCAAAGTCAAATAACCATGCAACAAAAAATTGCACGACATTAAAAAAAAAACTGAATTAAAGTTGAATGAACAAGGCATCTGGTCATTACATTTGATTGACTCAAAAAAATGTATCCATAGAAATGAGGACCTTAAAAAAAAATTTAAAAAAATAATTTTTTTTTTCTCGTCTCATTGATTGCAATAACGCAATAACGGTACTTCAAAATTTTTTTTTTGCAAATAATTTTCGAAACAAAAAATAAAAAGCTGTAAAATGCTTTCTGTTTCAACTCAATACGACCACTCGTCACAAAGATACAGCTCTTCAAAATCACTTAAGAAAAATTGAAAAAAATGTGTTCCTTTAATTTCGTTGACTAGTGTATTTTGAAAAAAATCGAAAATTAAAAAAATGGTTCCTTGGGAGCATTAATAACCATTTTTTGGAAAATTGTTTTCCACCCAAATTAAGGGCTCTGGACCTTTGGCACCTCATATGAGGGAAATTAGATAAAAAAAATAAATAAAAATCCCGTCAACTGGTCCCAGAAATTGGTCAGCCCTAGATAACTTTTAATCAAGGCTTAAACTTTCTCAAGGTCGCTCAAGGTCACGCGCGATTTTTGGCACTTCATTTAAGGGAAATTTGTAAAAATTTAATACCATCAGAAAGGTCCTGAGAACTACATAAAAGGCCAGCTAGTTTTAGTAATTGGTCACCCATAGTTTTTTTTAATGAATTTTTAAATTATTGTTCAAAGCCATGCACGATTTTTGGCACTTCATTAAATTTACACAAATTTAATACCACCTGAAAGGCCCTAAGAACTGTATGAAAGGTCAGCTAGTTTCAGTAATTGGTCAGTTATAGATACTTTTTTACGATTTCTTAAAGTATTTTTTTTTTTCAAGGTCACGAACCGTTCATGACCTAGAAAAAAAATCGTATAAAAGAATCTATAACTGACCAATTACTGATTATGGCTGACCAATTACTTAAACTAACTGACCTTTTATTTAGTTCTCAGGACCTTTCTGATGGTATTAAATTTTTGCAAATTTCCCATAAATGAGGTGCCAAAAATCGCTTATGGCCTTGAACAATAATTTAAAAATTCATTTAAGAAAAATTATGTATGACCAATTACTGAAACAAGCTGACCTTTTATAAAGATCTAGAGATCTTTCAGATGGTACACTTTTATGGCAAATTTCCCTAAAATGAGGTGCCAAAAATCGTTTTGAGCTTGAAATTTTTTTTTTAATTCATAAAATATTCATAAGAAAAAATCTATGGCTGACCAATTACTGAAAATAGTTGACCTTTTATCACGATCTAGAAATCTTTCGGATAATATACAATTTTGGCAAATTTCCCTTAAATGAGATGCCAAAAATCGCGCGTGACCTTGAGCGACCTTGAGAAAGTTTAAGCCTTGATTAAAAGTTATCTAGGGCTGACAATTTTTGGGACCAGATGACCTTTTCTGACCAATTACTGACCAATTAGATGGGATATTTTTTTTATCAAATTTCCCTCATCAAGGTCCAGAGACCAAATTAGGCCACTACTAAAAGTTATTTATTGATTTTTTTAAGAAAAGTTGTGGAGCCGTTTTTAAGAAAAAATACGATTATGTAAATTTGATCTCTAAAACTACTGAAGAATGCTAGAACGCCACTTCGGCCTTAGGCTCAATGAAGTGAAAATCCCTATGCAACCCTCCGCGTGGTAGAGAGCGGGTAACGCTAACGTGCAGGGTGACCGAATGGATGCCGGGATAAGACGACAACCCAGCGATGCCGGTCAGGGCACAAACCAGTCCTAGGGATGGTTAAAAGCCCCCTTAAGGCGGGTGGTCAACGGCATGATAGTCTGGTGGCGGAGGAGACTTTTTTTTGTTAAAATGCCAACGGCAGCAGCAGGTAGAGTCTGTAACCCATTTGGGCGGCTACAAAAGGCGTCTGTTTTCCCATAGTGGGCGACCTCGATCAGTTATGTGTTTGACCATACAAAAGCCGGTTATGCCTGTCAAATCTGAGCTTATGTATGTTATTAATCGTATCTCGGAAAACACCATGGTGGAAGGATAAATGCAAATACATGAACTATGACAACAAATTGAAATGAGTCCCCAAGAGATAATCTTTTTATGGAAAATCCTTCTGCAGTTTCGGTTGCAGTAAACCGCACATCGAATTTTGGGGTGCTGCATCTTTCATGTATTTAATTTATTTATTTGTTTAATCTTTAAACAAAAGTTTTAAGTACAAAAACTTTTTAAGACTATTAAAAATATTAACAAGTATAAACTTAGTATCACAATACTTATAATTAAAATAAAAGAGATGGGACAGTAAATAAGTGTAATTTACATTTAAAAAATGTTATTAAGTAGCTCTGAAACTGATTTCTTAAATATACTATTTAATTGCAAATCGACTTGATCATATAAAGTATTGAAAACTGAACAGGAATTAGATACTGGATCACATTTTCCAAAGTTAGTTCTATGAAAAGAAACAAAGAAAAAATTATTTACCCGAATTGTCCTAGCTGGTGCATGTATGGGAAAAAGAGCAAGCAAAGGTGAACAATCAATCCGATTACAAATCACGTCTCTAGCAAACATAACCAAATAACACTTACGTCTCGCATGGAGTGAACTCAAATCTATCAGTCGAGATCTATCTTCATAGGGTGGCATAATACCATGAACCCAATTCAGTTTCCATAAGGCAAACCTAGTAAATTTTTTTTGGACAGCTTCTATACGTTTAATGCTAACTTCATAATAAGGGCACCAAATACAGCAAGCATATTCAAGTACTGATCTAATCACCGAAACATAGACCGATTTCAAGGTGTACGGATCTGAGAACTCCTTCGAGTTCCTCTTAAGGAAACCTAATAAGCTATTAGCCTTAGATATAATGTAATCATAGTGACTATTAAAGTTTAATTCACTATCCAAGAACACGCCTAAATCTTTCTGCACACTCACTCGTTTCAGCTCTGTGTCATCAATCTTATAATTAAAACCAATAGGGTTATAAGATCGCTCGATATAATTTCAAATCATCGGCATAAAGTAAACAAGACGAATACATGACAACATCCGGAAGGTCATTAATGAATAGGAGAAACAGAAGAGGTCCAAGATGGCTTCCCTGAGGGACTCCTGAATAGTTGTAGATTAGTTTGGACAACTTTGAACCAATAACCACAAACTGAGTTCTTTCAGTAAGGTAGCTCTTAAGCCACATTAACAAGTTTATATAAAAACCTATTAGCTCAAGTTTTCGATCTTCACCAGATTCTGATGAGAAACCTTGAGCAAAATTGGATTGAAAAAATTCTGCGAACATATCGCAAACTTCTTGTTCATCAATTGCCACCTTATAATTATAAATCATACTAGCCGGAAGACCATAGGACTGTTTTTTGCTGTTTAAGAATGACCAAAATGCTTTTGAATTGTTCTTTATGTTAGCTTCAATGCTCCATAAGTATTGTTGATATGAAAACTTTTTTAATAATTCATAATCCTTTCTGTAAGGCAAATACTCTTGCAATCTAACTTCGCTCGTATTTTTTTCTTTTAAAAGTTTCTTAAGCTTATTTTTTAGTTTCCTGAGACGTGAATTGAACCAAACCGGCTTGTGACCTCCTACCTTTCTTTTTACAGGAACATACATTCTATAACATTCTTCCAATATTTCCTGAAACAAATCATAACACGTTTTTAAGCAGGTGGAAACAAATATCTCATCCCAGTTTAAACGTTTAAAAAACAAATTTATAGCTGCGTAGTTACCTTTTTCAAAATTGTATTCAAATGAAGGCGGATCATAGAACTTCAATCTATTGAAATTTAAGAATTTAAATTCAGTTTCAAGAGCTAAATGATGTACAGAATTTTCTACAAAAGGTGAATTCGATATTTTAAGCTTAGCATCAATATCATTGTCAGCAAATATAAGATCTAAAATTCGATTATATGAATTCTTCACAAAATTTAACTGTTTTAAATTTAAAGACAACATTGAATCTATTGTAACAGTTTCACAATCAGTTTTAACATTAAAAGGAATTAGAGATTTATCTTCACATGAATAAGACCAGTTTATATCACCTAAGTTAAAGTCTCCTAAAGCTATTATATAAGAATTACTATCTAAAACATTATTTTCGATCAAAAAAGAAATATTAAGCATATGAGTTTTATAAATAGCTGCAGTACTTTTAGGTGGAATATAGGATACAATTAAAAAAACATTAAATGATGAAAAACATCTTACTTTAACACAAATTTGTTCTACACTTTCATCTTTAAGAGGCACCAGTTGACTTATAAATGACGATCTAATCGCTAGCAATACACCACCTCCCCTCGCAAAGCTTGAGTTATTGGAATAACGATCTTTTCTAAATACATTGAAATCATTACCAAAAAGCTCAGATGAAAAAATTCCTCCATGAAGCCACGTCTCAGTAATCGCAATAACATCAAATACACATTCACTTGCTGCAGTTATAAAATAAAAGTGTTGGTTTTCGTCCTCAAACCACCAGCATTTTGATAATATACACGTAAAAAAACCTCACTTGTCACAACAGCATCATTAATATTATCATAATTGGGTGCAGTTAAATTGGTAAGGACTCCATCATCACTGCACCCAGCGACATTTATGCCGGATTTACACGATTGGAAAACTGCCAGTATAATGACAAAAGCAACAACAAAAGAATGGACAAATTCATTCTTTTTGTCATTATACTGGCAGCTTTCCATTCGTGTAAATCCGGCATTAGTTTTTTGCCTCAATATGAAAATCTCGTACACGAACGCCCTTAGGCCAACATTCAGGATCGAACAAGGTAGCATGGAACCTCTCTGGAATGCCAATTTTAAAGTTGACATATTTTTTGTTCACCTCTGCGCCTTTTTTCAACAATTTGTAACAACTTATATCAGATATATCTGTCTTGAGTTTCTCGGCAATCCATTTAATAATTGCATCGCAAGATGTGGACGCTTTAAAGCTAGACAGGTGAAGCCATTTCTTTTTATCATAAAAATGAACATCAATATGATCATTATCCCCGACCAAAACATTGCCAACAGTTTCAGAGCGTTTATAAGAAGATTTGTGATTGCGAACATTATCAATATTCAACATAGTATGCTCCAAATCGCTCCCGTTAACGTTAGCCTCCGATTCAATTTCGTTTAGATTTCCATAATCAGCACCATTAATTTGAATATCAACAGCACCAACAACAACCTCATTAATACCCTCTTCACACCCTTGGGCAGTGAGAGCATGATCATCCATCACAGAACCTTTTGCTGACGGCAAAGCAAGGATGGGAATATCAGCAACAACAGCACGATCTAAAGCATCAAAGGCAGGCAGATTATTATTTACCTTCCCCACATCTCCGCACAAATCATTCGCGTCAATTGCACTAGCGGCATTAACACCAACCTCAGCACAGCAATTCACATTTTTAGTAGATCTATTGTCTTTGGGTAAACCCGATATAGATGCCGATGGAGAAGATGATTGTTGTTTGTCTTTTGGACATAGTACATTCACCTTTGATGTGGACCAAGTGTGTCTACTTTTGTGAAAGCATGGAAAATTGTTTTTGTTTTTTTGCAAAAAATTAAACAGGTCATTTATTTTGTTTAGGCAAGTTTGCAGTGATTTACTTTTGCATGCAGTGCACTTCCAAAAAATGTCATCATTCAAATTAAGAATTTCAAATACATTGTCATGAATATTAACACATTTGGGATGAAATAACAAACCACAAAAACCACAGAAAATAAATATGTCACTAGGATCGTGATTTGAGCATTTAAAACACTTTCATTCCATAATGAAATACAGAGCAAAAATAAAACACAACTCATTATGAAGAGATTCACTGCCAATTATGGAAATGGAAATGGAAGATACAGTTTTGATTCAAAATAGCTTTTTATGGCCTTTAGTTCTACAAATTGGCGTTTCGTCCGCCTTACTCACTTAGACTCGATCTGTACGAGCCTCAATCGAGACGCCATAATAATAAATGAATCGTTGAAAAATAGAAGAAGTCTTTCAAGAAGCGCAAATGCTACGTTTGACTACCGCATACGTACGAAAATCGGAGCATGTAAAGTTCGATCCTTGTACAGCGAAGGCAGATGGGTGATTCCATTGAATAAATATAAATAGAAGGTGACACCGGGCAAAATGTCCGCATCGTTTTCAAGTAGCTCTGCTTTCGCTTTAAATATTATGATGAGGTTGGTGTATAACATAAAATTAATTTCCTTAATTATAAAAAGTTGGTGTATTCGAAAGGGAATTTTTCAATAATAGCATTGTTTGTTATTTTTGTTTAATCTGAATTACTATGGAAACGATGGGTGTCAGGACGATTGTAGTGTCTGCTTTGGATGTTAGTTGTGTTCTAATATGAAATTTAAATTTTCTTTAGAATTTGTAGTTTTTAATGATTTTCGTTGCCTTTTCAAATTAAACTTTTTTTCAAAGCTTAGTATATAAATAATAAATGTACTGATTTTCTTGATACGAAATCTGCATAGCATTGCTGGGGTATTCAACTTGAGTTCAATTGATCTGATCTTTTGGATAAAATTCTTAATATACAGGAGATAAAATAAGCTATATTCTAGTACCACTTTTTCTTAGATAGGCATGGGAGCAGAATATAGGTTGGTATGGTAAACAGAATTCCCAAACGCCAAAAACTTTTTATTAATTTTTAGAAAATCGTTCGATTTTATGATTAATATTTTAAAGATAAGAAGGTTTTTGTATACATAATACAAATTCTATATACTACTGAAAAAAAATAATTCAACAAGTCCAATCCTTAAGCCTAGTACGCTGCTGATGCGAAACGAAATTTTTAGTTGGTCTCCAACAATACAACGAAATGCTTACGAAAACGAAGTGGAAAAATATTCACTGACAGTTGCACAAATTCAAAAAATTAAAACAAATGCAAATGCAAAAAAATCACAAGCAGCCATGCTGTAATGAAAGAAACAGCAAAAATAAACACGATAAAACACAAATGTCATTTTTTCGCACACAATAAATGGTCTGGGTAATTATTTGTGTGCGAAAAAAGAGTGTAGACTTCTCCAAATAATCTGCTACAATTTTCAATTTCGCTCATCTAACAGCGTACTGCAGAACGAAAAGTAGAACTAAATTTTTAGTTTATGATTTCGTTGTGTCATTTTTGTATGGGATTTTTCGTTTCGCATCAGCAGCGTACTAGGCTTTAATGCTAAGTCTTCTTCTTGGCTGTTTTATTTCAGTAGTACTATATAGAATTTGTAAAGTAAAAAAACCTTATAGGAGCTATGCCCGGCCCCAGACAAAAAAACTTCCAGCTTAATGATTGGGAACTCTCATCTTGTTAGATATAGTTTACAATGGTTTTTGCTAAAAAGTAAAACTGAACTTAATACAAATTGCGTATGACAAAGGCCCGCACTATGTCACTGATTAGTCCAAGTGAGTAAGCCGGACGAAACGCCATTTTTTGGACTAAAGGCCATAAAAAGCTATTTTAAATATACATATTCAAGTTTAAGGTCTATCAAGGCTTTTGAATAAATAATTAAGTAGATTTTAAGATGTAAGTGTAAGAACTAAAAATAAAAAACATTACCTACCGTCATTTACTTTGAGCGCTTATAGTAACAGATAGATTGGCTGTGGATGCATCTCCAAAATATGAATATAGGGGTCTGGTACGAGCGTTTTGATATCGAATGAATCGAAAATCGAGGAACTGAAAAAAAGAGATATAACAGACTAAATTCTTGTACTACCTATATTACAATTTATCGTTCAAATAATCCATCGTTTTCGTTACATTGCGATTTAGTCCAGTCATATTGTGTTTTTAGCATGCAAATTGTGGGGTAGTTTTGATCTGTTCCCTGCTTTATGGTTTCGGGGTTGCTGAATCGGAATCTGAGGTCTTCGAACACAAATTCGTCACGCAACGTGGACAAAAATGCAAAAAATTATGCAAAAGTGGATTTTTTGGGAGGTTTTTACTTATGGCTTGAAAACTATCCATTATTCGTGAATTACATCAGAGAGCAATTGAAAGCATAAACAATTTCCAAAAAATCTCTGTCTTAGGTTTTTGTTCTGCGGCAACCCATTTAGACTCAAGCGCTAGTTGAAAATTGACGTGTTTTTACTGTTTCCAAAAATCCACTATAAAACACTAATTTACTAACTACTTTGCGTGATTTGGGCTGGGGCTTAATTTTTTTAGGGGGGTAAAATTCAGTTGTTTCTTTATTTCACGAAAACTAGCAGTGTTTTTTGAAAAAATGTGAAGATAAAAATTGTAGCTTATGTTATCTTACACAAAAAAGATTAACATACTTTTTTCATCCAATTAATAGATTCAGAGAAAATCGTACAAGAACTTCATGGTGAAGCTAATTTTGTCAAAAAAATGTATTTATTTAAATTTCATTAATCGATGGGCAAAATTTTTTGTACGAATTGTGTTTGGCTATATCTCCTCAATATAAAACCAAGTTTGTGGGTTGCCTGCCCGGGGTAAGGAGAAGGCCGTCATTTTGGAAAAGAAAGTGATTTAGTTTTTATTCAACAGCTCGATCGAATTTTATTTTACAACAAAATAAAGACAGAATAACATTTAGATAGTAAAATTATCTAAAAAATGAGCTATTAACAAACTCTGTAGGTTAATTAATGAATTAATATTATTGATCATAAAATTCTACACAAAAAATATTGTAGCACTTTTTTTCGTAGGAGCAACAGATATTAGAAAAACGTGCATAAACCAACTCATTACCTATTTTATCCAATGAATGATGAATGATGAAAAAAATTCTGTACAGTAAAAAGCTCTTATTATACACGTCTCTGTCGATTTAATTTTTGAGGAAGAAGAAAAAGCTTGAAAGGAAAAGTATTAAAAATTGGTAATTTTTATATGTACTGGGATGCGTATGTAATTCTATTTTCTGTGATACTGCGCTTCTCACGTTATAGATGACTCCACTCAACTAATTACGAATTGGAATCAAAAAAATTCATAGTTTTCTATGGCAATACAAAGCAACTATAGAACCATAAACTAGAATCAAGAAGAGTCCTCGTTTCTTCATGGTCTTCTCTGCGCAAAGAAGGAGGTTCTAGTGGTTTCCTGGCCTATACAGTGTCCGTATGGTGGGCTGCCATTGGCATGAATGGAGAACGCCTACGATTTTCTGCTGACTGTAGCCAGATATAATTGATATAATCCCTCGAAAATGGCGGATGGAATAAGCTAATATTCGATTGCTGGACTTCCAGCGTGACAGATCCCAATGCACTAGCCATTTTAAATTATGATGTTAAGTTGCATGAGTGTTTTTTTAACAAAATTTTATCCAAGCAGAAACAAATAGGATATCCTTAAGTGTTATGATTTTTGCAACAAAGACTGATTTTTGAACACATTGTATCGACTGTTATCAAGACCAAAAACAACGTCTATCTAGGTGATCTAGGTGTGGATCTGTCGATGCTTCATGACAAATCACTTCAGGCCTGAATTCACCAACTAAAGCTTCATATGCGTGGATGCTCCTACAGAGGAGAAAGATTATGACGTTAAAGACATCAATCAGAGCTTCTGAGCAAGATATTATAATTAGTTTCCTAGCAATGGACCTGTTGCACTTCTCATGGTTGAAGCCACGCACTTTAGCTTCCAGAAAGTGACCAAACGATTTCAAAAACAAAGTGTTTGTCTTGTTTAAAATATGACTTACTCTACTGAGCCAGTTAATATGTATGTACAGTACATATGTTGGCTACATCCCTAAATTAAAATCTGAGAGCAAAAACTATTTTTCACAGAAATTATACATACAAGAAAATAAATGAAAATGAACCCTCCACCCTACATAAATAATCAAAATCAACAAGTCTCTAAGCTTCCCACATATATTTTTTTTATCTAAACACATTATGAAATAATAATAAGACTATCCTGAAATAATTTTGTTCTATATTTCAATAAGAAAAATAAAATCTTCTGCTAAGCTTGAAAAATCATAGTCATGGCAACAAAAAAAAACAAACAAAACCACTACCACCATACCTTATACCACAAATTGTAAACAAAATTTAAATACAAAATAATAAATTGACCCATAATTGTCATAGAAACCAGTAATAAAGGAAATATTAATTAAATAAATATCCCTTTGGGAATTGGTTTGCGTACGCAAAAGTTTCATAATTTCTATTTATTTGTTTCTATTGGCCAACACCTTCTAGTATCGCTTTGAGTAATGCGGTGTCACTTCTATTTATATTTATTCAATGGTGATTCCATAGAAAACGACCCTTTACGAAAAATCACAAAATATGGCTTAGAATTGAAAAAATTACCGTTAGACGGTTTTAAAGCGTTGCATGTTTCATTTTAAAAGTGAAATTATCAATCATTTTTTTATCGCCGCTTATTTCGCAGCTCGAACCACTTTGCAGAAAAGGTCTCCAAAAGTCACTTTTTGTTATCAGAAGCTCAAAACCCTATTTTCAATAATTAATTGTTTCAAAATTTGAGAACTGGTGGTTATTTGCCCTTATGAAAACTCTAAGCACGTTTTCGTGTCATTTAATTATTCAATAGTAAATACAATTTTAGTTTTTAGGCAGTTGATTCATAAAGTGGTTAGTATCACGCCCGTAACAAAAAAAAATTATGTTTCATTGCTAGAAGAAAAAAATTTGTATCAATGTGATAGTTTGGGGAAAAAAGGAGAATACTATGATCTACTGTCAGACTAAATTTCAAGACTTTGAAATTAATACTGACCCCGTATTTAAAATTTAAAGTCTATGTCACACCCGTAACAGGTTGGCCTTTCAAATCATAATCTTTCTGTTTTTCAACTAAATTTTAGTTTTGTTGCTTTTAGATATGAAGTTCATGATGTAGGGATATAATTCTAAGAAAATATACTTTAAATATAAGCTTAATCGGCTTTAAGTGAAAGTTTCCCCTATTTTAAAAGAAAATTTAAAAAATCTCATTGAAGTGAGAAATCTATTCATTTTTCCGTGAGAAAAACTTAATTTTTCTAGAAAAAGTGTTTCTGACATCATGTAATAAATGATTATACATCGATGACAACAATTTCCCGTCAAAATATAGTATATTATATTGTTTTTAGGCATAAAAATCATACTCGGTCACACCCGTAACGATGACCTGTCACACCCGTAACGTTTTCAAATAAAAATTTTGTATAGTTTTTCGTAGTTTTGGTTCTCATTTCTCAACTGAAACTGAAGATCAACTATCTGGGCTAATATTTGCAAAAGAATGATACATACTTTTCATGCAATATTTTACACCACATGAAAATTAGATATCTAAATCGCAAATCACCAGTTTTCTAAGGTCACACCCGTAACGCAACCAAATTGCATCCTATAACTGAACCACAAATTGTTCATACTTTAATATACTAATTTTTTAAAAGGGCTTCAGGTGTCCTATATAATAGTAAAGTTATTATTTATAAATTGGGAATAGTATGTGAATAATTAATAAAATATGGAGTCTCACTGTCACACCCGTAACGATGGAAACACCCAGATACGAGCAGGTTGAGCGTGAAATGCTTCGCCTAAAGATCAGTATCCTGGGCATAAGCGAAACTAGGTGGAGAGGAAGAGCTGAATACAGATCAGACACTGGACAAACGAGAATGCTGTATTCCGGGGCAGATGAAAGAGGGGGTGTCCAAAGACTGCTTGCTTTAAAATAAAATGTATATAATATACCAAAAATAGGAAATAAATCTTTTTTTCTAAAAACATAATTTATATATTTTTTTTTTGGAAATAAAGAAATTAGTTTTTATTTACATTCTTCAATTGTAAAAAATTATTTTGTTATGAAAAAAGTTTTTCGTTTTCGGATTTCTCTATTTGCAGGATTTTATTTTTCAGAGCGATATGTTGCTGTGAGATTTGAGTATGCGAAATTTTTATTTCCCAGATTTTGGTTGAAATTTTTCTGTGCGAGATGTAAATGCGAGACTGTTCAAGGCTAGATTTTGTAATTGCGAAGTTATTAAAAACAGATCTGTGAACTTAAGGCATAAGTATAGGTACAAGTACAATTACCTTGTACTTGAAATTTTTTAAGTACCAGTACAATTCCTTGGTACTTGTGCATACAAATTTCAAGTACCAGTACCGGTACTTGTACTGGTACTTTAATTCCACAAAAGTACTTGAAATTTTTGTATTGATTACATTTGTACTTTTGAGTTGTACTTAAATACTTTTCAATTCATTTTTAATTCCGAAAGTACTTATAATTCCTTTTAAATACATTTATTCCTTTCGAAAATACTAGAACTAATAATCTTCAACCAAAATCGTCGTGGTCGTCCAAATGTGGTTTTCAGTGTCGTGGTCATTGCATTCGTCTTGATCTAGTCTCACAGTGACAGTTTACACGGGGCTCTGTTTCGAGGTTTTCTCGCTATGGTCTCGCCATGACATTTACACGTGGTTTTTGGCATTAAGCATGTTCTGCCGTCATATCGCTTTGGTCTCGCTATAGTTTCGCCAAAGTTATTTTTTTCAAAATAATTTGTTTCAAAGATATTAAAATAAGCTAAAAACATGGTTCAAAAGTCCAATCGCGGTTTGCAGATTGCAGTATCATGTTCATTATGTTCATCTTGCTATGCTCATATGATATGATATGATATGTCAGCTTGCACGAGGATCTGTGTTGTAGTTTTCTCTCTAGGCTCTCGATTTGGTCTCGCCGTGACGTTTCCACATGGTTTTTTAAATTGAGCATGTTTTGCCGTCACCTCACTTTGGTCTCGCTTAAGTCTCGCGAAAGTTCTTTTTTTTTCAAAATAATGGCTGCATGTTACTATCCACATGATCTGATCCGGATCAGATCATGATAAATAAAACAGACAGGATTTTAAGCTCCAGAGAACGACAGATAACAGAGACGTACTTCTGACAGCAGGAATTGATCCACAGGACGCCGCGCCGTCTTGCACGATGACCTCTTTATTGTCGAAGATCTGCAGGGGAAAGTGGAGGCTGTGGGGGTTGCTTTCCAGCAAGTGTACAATGCATGCATTCGCTCGAACCATGACCTTTAAAACAGAGCCTTGCTCCACCACTTCTACGTTCGGAATGATATATTTGAGATTATGGTTTGCGGGACATCGTACTGCTCTACCCTAAGGTAGCCTTTACTTAAAGTAATTTACTAATTTTTTTAAAGTAATGTACCATTATTCTTGGTTCTAAAAACACAAAAAAAACGTGTGGGCAGTGATTCCAGATGAAATTTCTAGAATTCAACCGGATTCCAAAAAAAAATCCCACCATTTTTTTGCTGGAAAGAAAAAAAAACACCATACTTTTTCTGCTACCTCGAACATAAAAAAAAATTGGTTCCACCGTCTTGGCACTTCGTAAAAAAAATCTGTTATGTAATTGGTCGAACAAGGTCAACTAGTCCTAGAAATTGGCCAGTCCTAGAAAACAGAAAACTTCAAGACTTAAAAATTTCTCAAAATCACGATGATAGTGATAATTGGTCAGCCATAGATTTTTTTAATGAATATTTAATGGATTTTTTAAAGGTCATATCGATTTTTAGCACCTAGTTTGGTGGAGAATCGCAAGAAATATACACGGTGCCGAACCTGCCTTAAGGCAAAACAGGCAGTTGCCTGGGGCGCCACTTAGCTAGGGCGGCAAAATTGGTGGAACAAATTTAAAACTGAAAAAAGGGTAACACAAATGCGTCTCCTTGAATCTAAAACAATATCAGCAACTACTGCACTGTTTTTTGTTCATTCTTCTTTGTTGTTCATTCCAGGTATACGAGGGCATACACACAAATTTATTTCTTATACCTCTCTGTAAGAGCCATTTCACACATAGCCGGCAATCGGGTACCCGGTACCAGCGTTTTCTGGCGTTTTCTTTTAATCTCCTTAAAAATCTCTTGTACCTTTCACAAGAGGAAACAAATCTCCAGGCAATTTTTGAAATTTCCTTTGAAAGTCTATTGGTTGAACACACCTTAACCTAGATGTGAAAGGAAATGTCAACAAATCTCATGAAATCCTCGACCGGGGAGATTCTGTTCGCCCCTCTTTCCTTCTGCCCTTCTTACCTAGGAACTAAAAGTTGCTGGCAACTCAGTTACTTCGTGTGAAAGGGCACTTAGGCAATGGAAAAGAAACGAAATCAGATCTGGAGCAGCGTTACCTTTGAGAATTTTAAAAAAGAGTAAAAAAAGGAGTCCTTGGCGATAAAAAGAGTCCCCCATAAAATTGTAAAAAAAACACCAATATATGTATTTTTAAACGTTATAATTCAAACAGTTTCTTAAAACCAAACATAAAAGCTTCTCTTTGAAACAAAACAAAAAATAAACTATATTTTATATTATTTATTATATTATTTTATATTATTAATCATATTTACGCTCAACTATGACTGAAGAGCGATTAACAGCCTTGGAAACATTTTGCATTGAAAAAGACATGCTGAATCGTATTGAAGAAGAAGAAATCGCTACAAGATTTGCAAAAATAAAATCGCGAAGAGCAGCATTTTAATGTCAATATTTTGTAAAATTATTTTATCGAAAATCCTTAAAATTTATTAAATAAAACTTTTAAATTAATATTAATTTGTACTATTTTCGTTTTTTTTTTAAGTTTGGGGCGCCAAAATTGAATTTGCCTGGGGCGGCAAAAGTCCCAGGTTCGGCACCGAATATACACCATCTAAAGGCCACTGGATCATGATGAAAGGCCAACATGTTTCAGTAAATGATCAGCCATAGGATTTTTGGATGATTTTTTTTTTGTTTTTCAAGGTAACGAAAGATTTTTGTGCAAAGTCATAAGAACAATATTTGTAGATAGCCAGGTATAGTAAGCTGCGGTTAAGGTAAAAATAGTTTTACCACAAATAAAAAAAGACTATTGATATATTTTCCCACCATAAACCCCGCTATGAATATTTTCCCACCATTTTTCCCACCAAAGGGGGATTCTTTTTGGCTGGAAAAATCACCAATGTGGAAACACTGGTGTGGGGCCAATGACGAAAACACGTTATGTACTAAGTTTAAGGAAAATCGATCAAGCCGTTCAAGCTGTAGCTCAACGGACAGACAGACAGAAAGCAGATAGAATTGTGGGGACAACTTTTATCATCGTCTCTATCATCGTAACGGGTGATTTTTTAAGAGGTTTAGAACTTTAAAAAAAAAAAAACACAAAAAATTCGAAAAAATGAATGAAATATTTATTTGAATCGATAGTTTGAACCTTGCAATTTAATGTTTAAAGATAATTTCATGCAAATGTTGACCGCGGCTGCGTCTCAGGTAGCCCATCCGCTGAGTCCAATTTTGGCATACTCTTTCACACATATCGGCCGGTATCTCACGAATGAATGCATGGATGTTGGCTTCCAGTGCGTCAATCGAAGCGGGCTTGTCCCTATAGGCATTAGCCTTGACATACCCCCACAAAAAATAATCTAATGGTGTCAAATCGCACGATCTAGGCGGCCAATTGACCGGCCCGAAACGTGAAATTAACTGTTCACCAAACTCGCCTCGCAATTGCGCCATTGTTTCTCGTGCTGTGTGGCATGTGGCACCGTCTTGTTGAAACCACATATCATGCAAGTCAAGAACTTCCATTTCGGGCAAAAAAAAGTTTGTTATCATCGCTCGGTAGCGTTCACCATTGACAGTAACGCTGCGATTCGCATCATCTTTGAAGAAATATGGCCCAATAATGCCGCCGGCCCATAAACCGCACCAAACAGTGGCTTTTTCGGGATGCATTGGTAGCTGTTGCAATGCTTCTGGCTGATCTTCACTCCAAATGCGGCAATTATGCTTATTTACGTACCCATTCAACCAAAAATGAGCCTCATCGCTGAACACAATTTTTCGATAAAAAAGCGGATCCTCGGCCAGAACCGAGCACGAATTTTGATAGTAAAATTCAATAATTTGCAAGCGTTGTTCATTTGTAAGACGATCCATGGTTAAATTGCAAACCAAACTGAAGCTGTTTGACAGTGACACAAGGTACTAAACACACGTCAGCTGTCAAAACCAGTGTTGCCAAAACCAAACCAGCTAAAAAATCACCCTTTAGTAACAAGTTTGATCAAAATCATAATCTTGAGTTCGATTTTTTTACGAATGCATAACTTGCAATATAGTATCTACTTTTGTATCACAAGTTCACAAGTAAAGAATGAATGTTCTCCCCATTGGATAGCTTTCACGAAAAACAAGATAAAAACATTTTTCACTCGTAATAACATAACCTCCGAAGATGACAGACAGTTTCTGGGAAACCTGTTGGGGCGTACAAATGCTAGCTATGATGTGATAGTGCAAGATGTGAGACGGAATACTAGGAAGCAAAGCAGTGCGGCGAATTTAAAACAATAACAACTAGAAGTATGTCAGATTTTATCCTACAATGTTGCTAATTTAGGTAATAAATTATTATTTGGTAATTTTTATACATTTCTCAATGAATTCGAAGTTATTTTCTTGTATGAAACTAATGTTATTTTTGAAAAGCGAAATGAATTTAGTATTTATTTTAAAGAGTATGATATAAGATGGATTGATGCAGAGAAAGCTCATAGGCCTGGTCGTGCTGTAGGTGGTTGTCTTTTTGCTTATAAAAAGGCAATCAAACAAAAATACTGTATGGAATTTGTTGATGTTGGTGAGAATATTTTACTCAAGGCTAAATTTGATCAACAAACTATTTATTGTATTCCAAAATACCTTAATTGCACAAAATGGACTGCAGATTTTAATCAATTAAAAGAATTAATGGCGGAGGTAGGTAAGACTAAAATTGGACTTTTCTTGCTTGGGGATTTGAATGCTAGAACGGGAATATCACAGGTGATCGATAAAAATGATTTATCAAATTATCCGCTTGTTTTGCCTAATCGGAAATCAAATGATAGTTGTGTAAACGGAAGAGGTAAAAAATTGTTGGAGCTTTTGGATGAATGCGGAGGAATTATTTTAAATGGCAGAATAGAAGGAGACGTAGATGGCGAATTTACATTCCTAGGTGCAATGGGTAAATCGGTAAACGATTACTGTTGCTGTTCGGTGGATTTACTCAAATTTATAAACAAGTTTACCGTGTTACCCAAACCTTATTCAGATCATTTGCCACTATGTTTAAATATGTGTAGTTTAACGGCAGAGATAACAAATAATATTGCTCTACCACCCAAACTTAATTGGAATCCTAAAAAACTGCATGAATACCAAATAAAATTAAATCTTCTCGTAGATTTGGGAGCATATGAAGTGATTCCTAGCATCGATGCAAAAACCAATCATCTTAAAAGTAAAATCATCGCTTCAGCTGATTTTATCCCAAGTGCCAAACATTTTGACCCAAAAAACAAATGGTTCGACATTCAATGCTCAAATGCAAGAAAAAAAATGTTCAAGTCACTTAGAATTTTCCAAAAACATAAAATTGACTACTTCGAGCGAATATATAAGGAAAATGCACAGAAATTCAAGAAGATTTGCAAGGAAAAAAAGCTAGCCTATCACAATAACATATTGTTGAAATTAAATAATGTTCGGAATGCTAAGGAATGGTGGGCTCTGGCAAACACAATCAAGGAAAAAAAGCTGGTAATAGGCTCAAATTTAGCTCTGGAGTCTTTCTGTGAACATTTTCGTGTGCTCTTATCCTCACAAGATCTATTTTCAATGGCAATTTACCCGCAACCTTACGTTACTGACCCAATTCTCGACCAACCCATTACACTTACGGAGTTATGTTTTGTGTTGGCTAATGCTAAAGACAACAAAGCTCCTGGGTTGGATAGGATACCATTTGAATTTTACAAAAATGCTCCACTCAGTTTCAAAAATGAAATGGTGTTATTTTTCAATACAATTTTCAATGATGAAATTATCCCTAGCTCTTTTCATGATTCGCTAATTGTTCCCGTTTTTAAAAAAGGAGATGTAAATTGCGTTTCAAATTATCGTGGCCTGTCGTTATATGATGCAATTTACAAAATCTTTACAAGTGTGCTGCTGAACCGCATTAACTGTTGGCTGAACGAGAACAACATTATCGACGAGTTTCAAGCAGGATTTCGGAAGGGCTATTCTGCAGTGGATAATATATTCAGCCTAAACAGCATAATTCATCTAAGATTCAAGAAGATGAAAAAGGTATACACCTTTTTCGTTGACTTTAAATCGGCTTTTGATACGATCTCGCGCAATGCCTTATTCCATAAGCTTTCGTTCATCGGCATGTCAACAAAAATGTTAAAAACCTTGCAACTCCTCTACAAAAACACCAAAACTACCATTTTGGAAGGTGAGTTTACCTCTGATTTTATATTCGTGAATCAAGGACTAAAACAAGGATGTGTGCTCAGCCCAGAAATGTTCTGCATCTATTTAAATGATCTTTATGATGAATTACCTGGAGGCATACTTATCTCTGGTGTATGTATCAAAGTTCTTCTTTATGCGGATGACCTGGTTCTCTTAGCAGACAGCCCAAAGATGCTGCAGGAAATGATTGATAAACTAGCAATTTACTGCGCTAAGTGGAACTTAATCGTCAATCATAATAAATCTAAATGTATGGTTTTCCGACAAGGTGTGCGTCGCCCAGCTGCTGAAAAATGGTACATCAATGGTATGGAAATAGAAGAGGTAAACGAGTACAAATATCTCGGGGTTCTTCTTACCTACAATCTTAAATACAAAAAGCATTTAGAAGCTAAACTTGAGAGCTCAAAAAGTGCAATAAATATGACGTGGCTATCGTTCATAAGAAATCCGAATATTATCCAAAGCAACAAACTGAGAATTTTCGATGCAGCATCACGGTCGATTATGTGTTACGCCGCTCAGATCTGGGGACAAAATGAATGTGATGTGGTAGAAAAACTCCTACGATTCTTCATTAAGAAAATGCTATGCCTACCTAGTAACACACCAAACTATATGTTGCATCTCGAAACAAAAATCAACAAAATGCACGTTTTTACTTTGCAAATGCATTTCGACTACATTCGAAGAGTATTTAAGTATTCAAATAGCCGCTTGCCAAAAATACTTACTTCCATGTGCCAAATATAGATTGGTGTTCTAAACATAATGAGGTTGTTGAAGGACTCGTCAAAGTACATTGGGATGATCATGTAGGCTTGGCACATAGATCACAGTTTCATGATGAATACGCCAATTTGACAGCTGTGTTCACTTGGCCCGCAAAAGTCTCCAATTTTTTTTTTTTTTTCGTAAAAGATGACCATTTAAATGACCACTTTTGACCACCCTTTAACTTTTTTTGACCACCCACAGTTTTCGAGAAAATCGATTTTGAAAAATAGTGGGCCAAAAGAACGCTGCGCCTCAAAAATCGATTTTTTCAAATTTGATTAATGTTTTCGATAGATAATTTTTTGAACATAAATGACCACCCCTTAACTTTTTTTGACCACCCTTAGAAATATTTTTTTTTGATTTTTGAAAATTTTTTGTTTTTATTTTTTTTTTCTGTATATTCCCTTTCCATTTTTTTAAATTTTCGAATTATGAAAGATGACCATTGTGAAAAACTCAATTGTCTAAAATGACCACCCTTCAAAATTACTCTAGCTCATCAAAAAGTATTTTTTTTCGAATTTTGAAAGATGACCATTGTGAAAAACTCAATTATCTAAAATGACCACCCTTCAAAATTACTCTAACTCATCAAAAAGTATTTTTTTTCGAATTTTGAAAGATGACCATTGTGAAAAACTCAATTATCTAAAATGACCACCCTTCAAAATTACTCTAACTTATCAAAAAGTATTTTTTTTCGAATTTTGAAAGATGACCATTGTGAAAAACTCAATTATCTAAAATGACCACCCTTCAAAATTACTCTAACTTATCAAAAAGTATTTTTTTTTCGAATCTTGAAAGATGACCATTGCGAAAAACTCAATTATCTAAAATGACCACCCTTCAAAATTACTCTAACTCATCAAAAAGGATTTTTTTTCGAATTTTGAAAGATGACCATTGTGAAAAACTCAATTATCTAAAATGACCACCCTTCAAAATTACTCTAACTTATCAAAAAGTATTTTTTTTCGAATTTTGAAAGATGACCATTGTGAAAAACTCAATTATCTAAAATGACCACCCTTCAAAATTACTCTAACTTATCAAAAAGTATTTTTTTTTCGAATTTTGAAAGATGACCATTGTGAAAAACTCAATTATCTAAAATGACCACCCTTCAAAATTACTCTAACTTATCAAAAAGATGGTCATCTTTCAAAATTAGAAAAAAAAATACTTTTTGATAAGTTAGAGTAATTTTGAAGGGTGGTCATTTTAGATAATTGAGTTTTTCACAATGGTCATCTTTCAAGATTCGAAAAAAAAATACTTTTTGATAAGTTAGAGTAATTTTGAAGGGTGGTCATTTTAGATAATTGAGTTTTTCACAATGGTCATCTTTCAAAATTCGAAAAAAAATACTTTTTGATAAGTTAGAGTAATTTTGAAGGGTGGTCATTTTAGATAATTGAGTTTTTCACAATGGTCATCTTTCAAAATTCGAAAAAAAATACTTTTTGATGAGTTAGAGTAATTTTGAAGGGTGGTCATTTTAGATAATTGAGTTTTTCACAATGGTCATCTTTCAAAATTCGAAAAAAAAATACTTTTTGATGAGTTAGAGTAATTTTGAAGGGTGGTCATTTCAGATAATTGAGTTTTTCACAATGGTCATCTTTCAAAATTCGAAAAAAAATACTTTTTGATAAGTTAGAGTAATTTTGAAGGGTGGTCATTTTAGATAATTGAGTTTTTCACAATGGTCATCTTTCAAAATTCGAAAAAAAATACTTTTTGATAAGTTAGAGTAATTTTGAAGGGTGGTCATTTTAGATAATTGAGTTTTTCACAATGGTCATCTTTCAAAATTCGAAAAAAAATACTTTTTGATAAGTTAGAGTAATTTTGAAGGGTGGTCATTTTAGATAATTGAGTTTTTCACAATGGTCATCTTTCAAAATTCGAAAAAAAGTACTTTTTGATGAGCTAGAGTAATTTTGAAGGGTGGTCATTTTAGATAATTGAGTTTTTCACAATGGTCATCTTTCATAATTCGAAAATTTAAAAAAATGGAAAGGGAATATACAGAAACAAAAAATAAAAAAATTTTTTTTCAAAAATCAAAAAAAAATATTTCTAAGGGTGGTCAAAAAAAGTTAAGGGGTGGTCATTTATGTTCAAAAAATTATCTATCGAAAACATTAATCAAATTTGAAAAAATCGATTTTTGAGGCGCAGCGTTCTTTTGGCCCACTATTTTTCAAAATCGATTTTCTCGAAAACTGTGGGTGGTCAAAAAAAGTTAAAGGGTGGTCAAAAGTGGTCATTTAAATGGTCATCTTTTACGAAAAAAAAAAAAAATTGGAGACTTTTGCGGGCCAAGTGAACACAGCTCAATTTGACATATGATTCACAATACTTTGATGACAGGCTGAAAGCAAAATGTATTTAACTCATTTTTAAAGCCAGAGGAGGTCTCCTTAACATAAACGCACGAGCATTCAAAAGCAACACCGATGTAATTTGTTCTATCTGCAACACTGATGAACCAGAAAATACATTCCACCTTACAGCGAGATGTCCTATTTACAAAACCATGCGGAAAAATCACCTAGGAAAAGAAGTGTTAACAAAGGACGAATTTTACACCTTGTTGAATGGCCAGAACTATGAGCCTCTCTACCTTTTTTTATCAAATGCCTTAAATTATAGATATTTAATTATAAACGAATTTAGTTAAATCATTCTTGCAGAATAATATAAAACTTTTAACTTGCCAATCTGACATACAACAAACAGTTATTGTCATAATATTTTTTGAGAAATTTTAAAAAGTAATGTTAGATCTTCATTAAATTGCAGTAGTTACCAAATGTTATTATTATTATAAATGATCTTAAATCAATTACTTTTGTAATTTTGTTCCTTTAGTACAAATAAAATACTATTATTATTATTATTATTATATTACATAACCTTTTATGTGCAATTAAAATAACATTTTGGTACATATATACCCATTCATATAAAAGTGCATTTAAATACAATAAGAGCTCTCATTCAGTCCATCTGCTGTCACCTTTAAAAATTTAAGAAAAGGTTTGAAGAACATTTTTCAATAATGTAAGGTACATTTAAGAAAAGGTCAAAATACTTTAATAAATTGGTAGAGGTGTCGTTTTAAAAAGAAATGGCTCCCAAACTAATTTACAGAGTTGAAATTGAGAACATAAAACATGACCGTACTATAAAAATGTCTTATTAAAAAATAAAAGAAACAAAACCTCTTATTGATACTGACACTGCTATGCCTTTCTCGAATAATTGAAGATATCATTTTATTTATAGGTACAAAATAATTTATTTGACATAAAACTCTCACATTTCTATTTTTAATAAAATAATTCTTTCTTACCAATAAAAAAAACTGCCTACAAAGCTATGAATATTTTTCCATCTCATCTCATTTCATCTCAATCTTAAGTAACCAAATCAACGAGACAGCTTGAGAAAATCAAATCAGATATCGTTATTGTTTACCATTTGACTAAAAAAAAAAGGATCTTAATTCGATTTTGCATCCACAGAAGAAAAAATACTGTCAAGAAATAAGATGAAAATTTATTTCGATATCCTAAACAAAGGAGAAATATATTTTCAGTATCATAATGTTAACAAGAACGACATTAAGTGGCATCCTGGTCGTAGAACCTTAAGATCATTTTGTATAGGTTATCTTTACCAGATATAGAATTTCGTGGTCCTATAAAATTACTCATGCGTACGTATTTGAACAAAAAAAAAATGAACATACAAAAAAAAGGATGAAGTCAGTTTCAATCACATCAAACCATACTATAGTTCTTTAAAAACAAAAAAAAGGACCAACAATAGAACCCAATCGACCCGCACACTATAAAATAAATGCCAAAAAGGGTCATTCACTTATAAATGTAAAAGGCATCATGTGCCAATGTCCTTTTGGTTAAATGGAAATCATCCATTGATTTTGCATTCCCAAGACAACTCATACTAAAATGAAAAGTCAAAAACCATTTGCTTGGAAAGATTATTATTCTATCAATGGCTTTTATCTTTGCCTATTTTCTGAAGCTTTTTATTTTTTTAATATAACCTTGCTTGCAAAATGTCTAAGCACATTTCTTTAAAAAAAAAACTATTTGTAGAAATGCGATGGAAACAAGATACTATTTTGGGGTTTTTAATGGTCTACAAAACATTACGTATTAATTCTATTCAAAAAGGGAAAAAAAAAGCAATCCTTAGGAGAATCGGATAAGAACCTCGGTACTGGGATTATGGCTTGCATTAAATAAGTATTATGTTTCACCTTAAGCAGGATAGTGAACGAAAGGACTTAATTGCACAAATAAAAGACATTAAAGTTTTGAGTTTTTAAATTGTCTTGTAACAAGCCAAGTCAGTTATGGGTCTAACTAATTAATTATTTATTTTTGATACACATAATAATTATGTAACATCATAATTCTAAGATCCCGCTAACATGCAGCGGGATGACAGCAATCCTACGTCATACCGCCGCGGTATCTCGATTTCATTTGCCGTTCGACAGTTCAGGCTGACTAGCTACTATCTCTTTTTGAATATGATTGTATGGAAACAAAATTAAAATCGTTAGAGCGGTAAAAAATTACTTTTTTATATATAAAATTATATATAAAATTGAATCGGTCATTTCAAAAACCACTTAAGTCACATTTTTTTCAAAAATGCTTTTTTTTTGCTATAAATGCTTTTTTAACGTAGATGCATATTTTGAGAGTAAATTACGTCGGTCCAAACATTCCTTCCTCTCCAAATGATACCTCACAATAAACGTTCCATGCAAAAACAACGTGAGTCAATTGATTTAAGTGGTTTTTGCAAGCACAACTAGATGGTGGAAGTAGTTATATCTAGTTTTGCCTAAGGGTTAAATATATTGAAACATGATAAATTATAACATGTGACATGTAAAAATGTTTATATGTTAATATTTAAGTATAATTAAAAAAAAAAACTTTGATTTTGTTTAAATTATTGTATACTGCTGACCCTGTTTCTTGTTAAAACAACGTAAGTCACCCGTTTCTCGCTAAAACAACGTAAGTCAAGAACGGGTTTTCAGACTTTTTTCATTATTAATATTGATAAACTGTGAATATTTTTTTATATTTCAATCCTTTTAAACTCTAACCCCCATATTAATAAACGGCGGATAACAACGTGCTAGCGTTTATACATCTGTTAACTAGTAATTTTTATTAACAAATGCGTAATAGTCTGTGACGTGTGCTAACGTACAGATAATTTTAACTAGCCAGATTCCACGTATAATGAACGGATAACTTCTTAACACATACACGCACGCGTATGATAGCTCCGTTTACTACTACCAGTATACACTTCGTAAGGCAGTGCATGTATGTGACACATGTATTAGAAAATCACCATAATTTGATGAAGTGGTGAATTTGGTGAAGTGATAAATACTGGAAGGATGTCATATCTTTTTTAATAAGAAAAGTTATCAAGCGGGCAAGTTGTCTATCCGTGTGCGAGTTAACACGTGTGTTAGGGAGCGGATACCAGTTTTTTATTAATACTGCTGTAATACTATATTGAGCCCAAAAAAGTCCTTTAAAACTAATTTATTTTTTAATTAAACTGTTTTTATTGATTCCTGAAAAATTCTAATTGTGTGACTTAAGTGGTTTTTGAAATGACCGATTCAATTCTTAAAACATTTTTAAAAACAAATTTTGGTATGGAAACCTTAAGTATATATTCATGTATATATAAAAACAAAATTAAAAAAAAAATTGTCGACCTGTTTTTGAGATACCGAATTTTCAAAAAAAAAAATTTAAACTTTTTTTAAAAATTCAAAAACTTTTTTTTGAAAATTTAAATATGCAATATTTTTTTAATCTTATCTGGAATTTGTATATACAAAAATGTATCCAAATCCGTTTAGTTGATAACGAGAAAATCAAAATAAAAAAATCGTTCTATGACAAGTAGGTACCTACTATCAATTGTTTCTAGGTGTAAAATTTTATCAGCAGCATTAATAAAAAACTGTTATCCGCTTCCTAACACACGTGTAAACTGGCACACGGATAGACAACTTGTCCGCTTGATAACTTTTCTTATTAAAAAAGATATGATATCTTTCCAGTATTTATCACTTCACCAAATTCACCACTTCATCAAATTATGGTGATTTTCTAATACATGTGTCACATGCATGCACTGCCTTACGAAGTGTATACTGGTAGTAGTAAACGGTGCTATCATACGCGTGCGTGTAAGTGTTAAGAAGTTATCCGTTCATTATACGTGGAATCTGGCTAGTTAAAGTTATCCGTACGTTAACACACGTCACAGACGTCACGCATTTGTTAATAAGAATTACTAGTTAAAAGATGTATAAACGCTAGCACGTTGTTATCCGCCGTTTATTAATATGGGGGTATAACTTTAAGTAAGATCGTACTAATTTTAGTATATGGAAAAAAAAAGTAAATCAAAATCGTAGGAGTCGCTTTTGAGAAATAAAAATATTTTCCTTTGCGGTTTTTTAACTTTTGTATGGATGGTACCGTTATTTTTTCATAAATGTTAAATTTTTTCTAAAAATATTTTAGAGAGTACTAAAAAACACTTAAATATCGAGTTTAAAAAAAATCGATCATGTCGTTTTCGAAATATTTGATTTTCAAGAAACAAAAATTTGAAACATTTTATAAAAATCGAAAAAATATTTTTTCAAAAATTTTGGTACACACAACTATTTATATTTTTTGGAAGCTTCTGTATAAAAAAAAATAGTTGAAATCGGTCTTACCACTTTGAAGAAAATCATAAATTAAAAAAAAAATGGTTCTTTGGGAGGTACCATTAATAATCATTTTTGAAAAATGGTTTTCCACCCAGAGGAAGCCTTTACTAAAATAAATTTATTGAATTTTTTTTAAGAAAAGTTGTCGAGCCGTTTCTGAGCAAAATACGATAATGTAAAATTGCTAAAAAAATTGTATGGCAGGTACCGATATTTTTGGTTCTAAAATGTGTGGGCATAATCACCAAAAACCACTATGTACCAAGTTTAAAGAAAATCGATCGACCCGTTTAGGCTGTAGACGAACAGACAGACAGACAGAATTGTGCCACCCACTTTTTTGGTATTCTCTATTATCGTAATATCATGTTTGATTGTTATCTCAAAATTTTTTTTCTGCACGAATCCAAAACTTGCCTTATTAGTACCTATATCGCAAGTAAAATTATAAAAAAATACGGCAACACTTACAAAATGCGAAATTTTTTTGCTGTAGGCATGTACATATTATAGGTTAAAAAAAAATAATTTTCAAACTTAAAATAAGAAATAATAATTTTCAAATTTAAATTAAAAAAAAAATGATTTTTAAGTTTGAACTTAATTTTTACTTGCGATTATAGGTACTATAAGGCAAGTTTTGGATTCGTGCAAAAAAAAATTTTTGAGATAACAATCAAACATGATATTACGATGATAGAGAACACCAAAAAAGTGGGTGGCACAATTCTGTCTGTCTGTCTGTCTGTTCGTCTACAGCCTAAACGGCTCGATCGATTTTCTTCAAACTTGGTACTTAGTGGGCTTTGGTGATTCTGCCGACACGTTTTTTTCATTTTTTTTTTTAGAACCAAAAATAATGGTACCTGCCATACATTTTTTCTTGGCAAATTTACATAATCGTATTTTTCTCAAAAACGGCTCGACAACTTTTCTTAAAAAAAATTCAATAAATCTATTTTAGTAAAGGCTTTCATTGGGTGGAAAACCATTTTTCAAAAATGGTTATTAATGGTACCTCCCAAGGAACCATTTTTTTAATTTTTGATTTTCTTCAAAATAGTATGACCGATTTCAATTCTTTTTTTTATACAGAAGCTTCCAAAAAATGCAAATAATTTTTTGTACCAACATTTTTGAAAAAATATTTTTTGGATTTTTAAAAAATATTTCAAAATTTTTTTTGGAAAATCAAATATTTCGAAAACGGCATCATAGATTTTTTTGAAACTCGATATTAAAGACTTTTTTAGTACTCTCTAAAATATTTTTAGAAAAAAATTTACATTTATGAAAAAATAACGGTACCTTCCATACAAAAGTGAAAAAACCGCAAAGGAAAATATTTTTTTGCTTGAAAACGACTCCTACGATTTTGATTAAACTTTTTTCCATATACTAAAATTAGTACGATCTACGGTCGAAAATTATAAAATTTTACACATAGCAACTATTAGTAGTACCTGTCATAGAACGTATTTTTTTATTTTGAGTTTTCTCGTTATCAGCTTAACAAATTTAAATGAATTTTTGCATATACAAATTTCAAATAAGATTAAATAATGCTGCATATCAAAATTTTCAAAAAAAAAGTTTTTGGATTTTTAAAAAAAGTTTCAAACTTTTTTTTTGAAAATTCGATATCTCAAAAACGGGTTGACAATTTTTTTTCAAATTTTGTTTTTATGTACACATAATTACATATAAAGTTTAAATCTGCATTACAAAATTTGTTCTTAAAAATGTTTTAAGAATTTTATAAAAAATTAATTTAAAAAAAACCGCTCCAACGATTTTAAAATTTTTTTTCCCATACAATCATATTCCATCATGAATTAAGATGGCATACTTTTTTTTTAACCTCAAACTGTCAAAAGAATTTTTTTAGCTAATTTAAATGTCGTATTTCATGCTTCTCTACATTTTTCTCTCATAATTTCCATGTTTGTGTATACAATTTTCTTAAACTCGCAGTGTCTTGAACATAAGAGCAAGTACGTGCGACCCAGTCGTGCAGTTTATTTTCATAAACCAAAACATTACCTGCTTTTTGTTTTAGCTGCAGTTTCTCAATAAGATATGAGTTGAAAAAAATTAAGCAGGAAAATCATCTAAGCGAGATGCAATAAACCGGGAAATACTATGTACATTAGGGTGGTGGTTATATGTTTTTTGTTTAGCTTTTATATTCGGATGGGACTAAATCAGCTCAAAATCAATCTTGTACCGTTAAACAACAAAAAATTCATTTTTCTATTTTGAGTCTATATTAATTTTCTTTAATTATTTCTAAATATTTGTGGGATAGAAATGAAAATTTCATGGGGGACACTTACTTAATAGCTCTTATTCAACAAAGTAAATGAACTAAAAATAAACTAAAAAACAAAAAGGAAAACTAAAAATATTATTAAAAAGACTGCATCATTAGAGTTCTTGTATCGTTTTTAGTTTCTTTGCTAAAATTCATTGCAGTGTGATAAGTAGGCCTGTAGTAGGCTAATTTCCCTAATTTTTTCAGATTTTTATTTCACCCCCCTGGGGCCTATTTCAGCGCTACTACAACAGAGCTACATCAACTACATCGTACATTAAAATCCTTTAACTACATCATTTATATTTGTCTGATTAAAACATACAACTGGAGTTATGAAATAAAAAATAGAAAAGTGTAATAAATTACAAATGTAACTGGCGTAGTTGTAGGATGAAGCTGTAAAATGTAGTTGATGTAATTGATGTAGTAGCGCAGAAATAGGCCCCTGGTCTCCATTTTTTCACTTCAAGGCACAACTAATGGGGCTAGGTTGACACGCGAAAAAAAAATCAGAACTTATAGATTAGATTCAGACGAAAAAAAAATGGTATAGGAGGGGGGTCTTTACCCCCCCGTTCAGGCGGGAGGGGTAATTTTCTAAAAAAAAATATTAAAAAACAACATGACCACTTGCAATTGCAAACTATAGCTTTTTTTAAAGCCATGAATCCAGCCTTTAATATGTTTTTTAAATCAAGTTTTTATTGTAAACAGGTTTTAAAAAAAATAATTTTCAAGACCTAAAAACAAAAAAAATAATTGTTTACGTTTGAAAATAGTTTTTTCAGAAACTATTAACAATAAAAACTTGATTTAAAAAACATAATAGAGACTGGATTCATGGCTTTGAAAAAAGCTATAGCATGCCATTGTAAGTGGCCCCGTTGCTTTTTAAAATTTGTTTTCTATTTTTGGTCTAATTTTAAGAAAATTATCCCAACGGGGGGAAATAGACCCCCCCACCAATACGATTTTTTTTTCGTCTGAATCTAATCTATAAGTCATGATTGTTTTTTTGCGTGTTATAAGAATCACCCTAACTCCATTATTTGTACCGTGAAGTGAAAAAAGGGAGACCAGGGGGGTGAAATAAAAATCTGAAAAAATTAAGAAATATTTGTTTCTCTATTTAGGGTAATTTGATGCCCATCCAAGTTGGAATTTAAGAAAAAACCCAGTATAAAGACCACCCTAGTGCACATATTAGGCAGATTTTTTGAAAATTGGAAGGTACCCTTGATGCGGATCACAGGCAGATGATCGCTAATCGGCTTAAAATCGGTGACTTTCGATCTGAGTCGATTTCCCACGACGAATCCCCACCCTTGCATGTGCAGTCTTTGATAACAGCTGTAATAAATATTACAATCTTTTCTTTCTGTTATTCTAATCCTATCCTTAGTATCTCCTGGATCGCGGTAATGTCTGCCTTGTACCGCGAGAGGACAGATTCAAGTTTTTGAGTAGCACCTGGTGTAAAGACTGTCCTTTAGGACGGTCCACACCATGCCGATAAACATTGGTTGACATTTTCCATTAACATGCTAGTGTGTACGTCAAAAACTTTCGTAGCAACAATTTGTGTGGATTGAAACTTTCTGATCGATGCGTCAGGATCCAACCGATCAGGGTTCAAATCCCGAGGTACCCAACTTTTTTTTTTTTTTTTTTTGTGAACATAAAATTAAAACAATATTATTAACATTAAATACTAATTCACAAGATATATCATTTGGGTTTAATAAGATGGGAGTTGCCTAATGCATAAACTGAAATGAAACTGGAATTTTTTTCTTTACGTTAACCAGTGGCGGATCCAGAGGGGGGGCTATAGGGGCTGAAGCCCCCCCCCACGGCTGATTCAGAAGAGAGTTAGACAAACAAAACTAAGATTGTGGCTACAAAATATACATGTGAGCTGTGTTTTTCCAAGCACTAGGAAGATTGAATGAGTTGTTGGGCTGAACCATATTATTATGCAAGCTGTGTTTTTTTTCGAAGCCCCAAGAGAATTGGTTGAAAAAAGACGATTACATAAGAAATAAAATATTGACCTACCTACGTAGGCGTATACGTATTTCAAACCTTAAAGGTATAAGACAAAAAGTTGAGGCTTGGGGCTAAGCCTTTACGAAGCGTTTTTCTAAGCGTGCAAGGGAATCAGATGAAAACTGTAACATTGTTAGGGCTAACAAATTTGCATAATAGCTGTGTTTTTTTCCAGGCATTAAAGAGATCCGACGAAAGTAAGAGGCAAAAGCTAAAAAATTTGCATGGAAGCTGTTGTTTTCCAAAGTCCAAGAGGAAACAATGGAGGTTGGGGCTTAACAATTTGTGTGTACCTAAGCTTTGTTTTTTCTAAGCCCCTAACGAATCGGACTAAACAAATAACAAGTTTGGGGCTAGTAAGTATGCATTCATAAATGCTGTATTTTTTTCGAATCCCTTATATTGAAACTAGTGAGGTTGACTTTCATGTTATTATTTTTACCTAGATTTCCTTGGGTATCGATATTTCTTGAAAATAAAATTAAGTTTGACAAAACGAATGAATGTTAGCTATCTTAAACTCCTCTTGATATTTCTCGGACTTAGCTAAGCCCAGAAAACTTTTGGGGCTTAGGTTTAAAATCTCAGTCTCCGGTGTAAAAAATCACCCTGATTACAAAATCCGACGAAAGAGTCAGGCTCAATTTGGATCATAGTAAAAATGTCAAAATTAAGTCTTATTCGCTCCGCAGTTCATTTGATGGATGCTACCTATAGGTAATCGGGCTGAATAACTTTGATATGGATAGTTTGCATGATTACATCAAAATATTGTCTTAGAAATTGAAACTTATGTTTTTATTTCAGATTATTTTCGTGTGCCGAAGGACACATCTAGCTGCCCCCCTTGCATACGCTCTTTTGTTTCCATCTTTTCCATTTAACTTTCGTACGGATCTGACGTTAGTGTCAAAAACAGAAAAAAAAGTTTGCACTGTGACTCTTAGTCTTAGTTATTAGATTTAGACGGTTACTTGTTAGAAGGTTTCTCAAAACTTCTCATTAGTTGGAAATATGCTTTATTTCAATATGTAAATAAAATGTCTAGTTAATAAAATCTTGGACAACCAATCCAAATTAAAAAAATTTAGGACAACAGTAACCTACAAAGTTTATCAATAACTTTTGGTAGATAGACGGCTTTCTAAAGTTAAACAAGTACTTTATAGGATGAGGTTTTTATAAATTCTTCAAAAATTATTCAGATTAAATGCCCAAGTCGGATCAGACAACTACGGTCTGGAACGCGTCATGGGGAAAAATGGCTTGGGGTCACGAAATGAAAATGGCGATTTGCTGGTCGCTTTTTGTAACGCTAATCGTCTTGTACTGGGTGGAACTGTGTTTAAAAATAAGACTTGCAACAAAATCACCTGGGTACATCCGGATGGTCAAACTGAAAACCAAATTGACCACATCATGATTCAGCAGCGATGGAGGAAGTCAATGTGCGATGTTCGGAGCATAAGAAGTGCCGACATTGGAAGCGACCATCATTTGGTTCTCATGAGTCTCAAGCTACGAACGGCAGCTGTACAACGTCAATCACAGGGTGCATCAAGGAATTCGAAGTTCAATACAAATGCTTTAAGTGATCCCAACATATGTCGTAACTATGTCACCAACCTTAACGACAGAGCTTCGTCATTAAATGGAATACAACATTCAACAATTGATGAGATGTGGGGTGATATAAAAAGTGTTTTTATGGATGCTGGATCCGAAACTGTACCCAAGCAATCGAGAGTTAGAGACTCTTGGATATCCCAAGACACCTGGGATAAAATCGAGCTTCGCAAATCGTTGAAGATGCAAATAAATGCCGAAGCAGATGCTCAACGAAAGGCTGAATTGCGAAGAGAGTATCGCTTAGCACATAAGATGGACTATCGCTGTGTGAGACGAGACAAGAGGGTGAGGTTAGACGGTCTCGCAGAAAATGCGGAAAACGCTGCAAGAAGAGGAGACATGAGGGAATTGTACCAAATATCCAAGGAAGTTGTCGGGAAGAAAACCAGCACCAATCATCCTGTAATGGATGTGGATGGTACACTTTTGGTATCAATCGAGGATCAGCTGCGCAGGTGGAAGGAGCACTTTTGTGCCTTGCTTAATGAGGATTCTATCGAGCAGAGTGCTGAAGTGCCCCAGCTTAACGAGATGCGTAGATCATATAGGGGTATTGACATCGAGCCCCCTACAGTACTGGAAATTCAATCTTCGATAAATCTTCTCAAAAACAACAAAGCAGCGGGACTTGATGGTATACCAGCCGAGTTCCTGAAAGCTGACCCTGTCAGCACGGCTAGTATTCTACACCTATTGATACAAGCTGTGTGGGAAAATGAAATCTATCCCAGCGACTAGAAGGATGGTGTAATTGTTAAGTTGCCAAAGAAAGGTGATCTTAAGAATTGCAACGATTGGCGAGTTATTACAGTTTTGTCCGTTTTTCCAAAATTAATGGCAACCATCATTCTGGAGCGGATAAAGGTTAGAATCGAGTCTACACTCAAGAGGCATCAAGCTGGTTTCCGCAGTGGGCGGTCTTGTGTCGACCATATCAACACTCTGCGTATCGTTCCTGAGCAGTCTGCGGAGTTTCAATCACCGCATTACCTCATGTTCGTGGATTTTGAGAAGGCCTTTGACCGAGTCAACCGTGAATGTATATGGAGATCACTTCTTGGTAGAGGAATTCCCCCAAAAATTGTTGCCATTATAAGAGAGTCCTATAACAACGCAAGATGCTTTGTTTTACACAATGGGCAGCTATCCAACTCTTTCGAAGTGCGGCAGGGTGTGAGACAGGGAGATGTTCTATCGCCAATTCACTTTCTACTGGCGATTGACGATGTCTTGACGGCCAGCGTTGGAACATCAGAGAGGCAGGGCATTCAATGGAGACCGTTTGAAAGGCTTAGCCACTTAGACTATGCCGATGATATATGTCTCTTGGCAAATAACATCAGCGGGCTGAACGGGATGTGTCAAGCTCTGAAGTTAAAAGGAGAGGCGAGTGGTCTTAAAATAAATAGCAAAAAGACAAAAATAATGCTCACAGGCCGCTCCACACATCAGCGTATTTTAATACAGGAGACGCCAGTTGAAGAGGTTGAACAATTTAACTACCTTGGAAGTATTGTTTCAGCAAATGGTGGTACTGATCTGGACGTTCAAAGTAGAATAAATAAAGCTCGCGCAGCCTTCGGTTCTCTCTCCCAAATTTGGAACTCATGTCAAATCTCCTTGCGCACAAAGTTGAGATTCTTCGAATCCAATGTCAAATCCGTGCTGTTATATGCTTGCGAAACCTGGAAAGTCACGACTACCATCTCAAAGAAATTGCAGGCTTTTGTGAACCGTTGTCTACGCCATATTCTAAAAATTCGCTGGCCACAAATTATATCAAATGAGGAATTGTGGCGCAGGACAAGCCAGGAGCGGCTGGACGTTGACATAAGAAAGCGTAAATGGCAATGGATTGGTCACACACTGAGGAAACCAAACGATGAAATTGCAAAGCAGTCATTTGAATGGAATCCTCAGGGTGCACGGCGGGTTGGAAGACCAAGAACAACATGGAAATCAACAGTTCTAGCAGAAGCAGACTCCCAGAGAAAGACGTGGCCACAGTTAAAATATCTATCTGCACACCGAGAAGGATGGAAACGATTTGTTGGCGCCCTATGCCCCAACCGGGGTTACAGGACTTGATGATGATGACCTACCTTCTTATTTTAAGTTCCTTTAAACATATCCTTACACCTTTTTAATACGATGTGTTTTTGTGGAGAAACTGGTTAGCGTCTTTTCAAAATAGCAGCTGAAGAACTAACTAATTACCAGATGTTCCATTTCCAATCATATTTTGCAGAATTTTCCTATTAAGTACCTACCTATATTTTTGCATTATACAAAATCTTTTTTGATTAGCTGCCGACTAGCCTACTTTCTGAGAAAAGAAAATTTGGGTTGGTAGGGTATTGGTATAATATGATTAAGGAATTTTGCAAAAGATGTGTATAAGGGAACTCCAAGCCCCCCCCCCCCCCACAGCCAAATCCTGGATCCGCTACTGACATTAACCATCCTAAAAACTAAATAAATTTAGCTGTCACTATTAGAAAAAGTTTATTTTGAAATTTCATGATATTAAATTTCATTTAGAAATTCAATATTATTCAAATTCTTTAATAAATTTTATTTTTTGCTTTTTATTTCAGATTCCAAAAACAAATGTGATACAAACTGGCAAAAATAAACGTAATAATATGTAGGTATTGCAAGGAAAAAAAACTCCTATAGAAACTATTTGTACTTGTTCTTCAATAAAAAAAAAAAACAACTTGAAACATCACAATAGCTGCGTATATGTATGCATAAATATAAAATTCTATAAAAAATAACCCTAATTTCACATATCACTTTGTTCTACTGAACCCCCCAAAATAAAATAAAATAAATTCAACGGCTGGCTGTGCAAAAAAAAAACAGAAAAAATGAAAAAAGTATTTGGGCCACAAATGATTTAAAGTGTTGAAAATATTTTTGTAATTCAACTAAAAATTTAGGTAAATCAACTTTAAATTAACAACACACATTTTTTATCGAATTCAATCAAGAAATATAAATGAAAATAATTTAGATCTATAATAGAAACGCACACATACACAGTTCTCACAAAAAATTTTAATTAAATATCTTGAATGAAATGAATAGACAAAATAATCAATTCTATATTTTATATTTATCAAAATTTGAAAAAGCTTTTCTCAAAAAATAAAATAAAATCAAAATAATTTCAAAGGATGCATTGAAGTGTAAAAAATGTCACAGACAAAAAAAAAAGTTCAATACGAAATTAACCAATAATTGAATTGACAAAGTTCTGCCTGCAAAATAATACAAAAACGGATCTAAAATAAAAACAAAAATAAAAAATGACCATTGTATGACCAATACCTACATATACCTATACAATACATATACAAATATTTCCAGCATCAAAGTGAAGTTGAATTTTTTTTGTGTCTCGTTTGTACAATTTATTTATTTTGTTTTACTAAATTGCAGTGTGAAAACGAAATAAAATATAAAACAAAACAAATAAAATATACAAAAAAAAAAAATGTGAATGGCAATGTTCATAAAAAAAATATTACGAGTATCCACATCCTGGGAAGAGTGCCACTTAACATAAAAAAAACTAAACAACCGAATTGTTTGAATAACTTTGCTTTGAACAAAAAAAAAATAATAATATCTAGATAACCCATACGAAAAAATGTCGGCAAAAAATTTTCTTCTTTCCTAGTTATGTGTCCGTTAGTGTGTATGTGCGTGTGTGTATGAAAAATCCTTTTCTACTTCTATGTAGGTATGTATGTATAGAAAAACAAATCCTATACGCGAGAAGACTTAAAGCAAATTGAAAGGAATAGGTATAAAGTGGCAAAGAGCAAAAAGCCCAATGCAAACCAAACTTAGCCGAACGTAGGAAATGTGCAAACGAAATTAATAAGAATCTCCGACTCACTAAAAGGAGTGCTGTGTATAGTTGTGAAGTAGCAACATTAAATCCAGAAAAAAGGATCTATATCCAACACTATATGTATAAAGTATAATCTACTCCCTCTGCTAAATTCATCTATTAGTGTTATCTGTTAGATAATCTCTGCAGATATACGGATATACCACTTCTTCTTCAGTGTCTCCCCTGTATTCGTCGTAGAAAGGATTTATATAAATAAAAGGAAAGGAGAAAATAAGCGGAAATCCAGCTCAGCCGAATAGGAATTGTCATTTATCAGACTCAGGATAAAAGGAGACATCACACTATGGCAAGACACATTTTATTGCTGTTAGCTGGTGGCTTGATACTCGCTGTAGTACGCAATGTGGAATGTGGAGAAAAACTGGGTAATTACATAAAATAAATTATTTTTTTTATTTTGATTTCATTTTTATTTACTTGGTTTTTGGCTATGGTGAATAAAGTACAGACAAAATAATTGTGTTTGTATACAATAAGTAAGAGTATTGGAATAAAATGTAAAATTATCTTTATTGGTCCTTTATCTCCTCATTAATTGAATCAATTAAAACTTTCAAAACTTTGCCGAGGAAGGTCCTGCTTTATAAATTTTGTTTGGAATTAATCGAGAACAAGGATGGGTGTATACCAAAGCAATTAGACAAAAATAAAAAGAGCATTGAATGGGACTGGTTTTGATTAGGTTTGGAATCCTAATTTTTTAAATTGATTGGTTATCTTTTTGTCTGTATTTACCAATTTGTACTTAATTATGTCTGCGAATAAAATGTATATGGATTTTTTTTTAACGTCCCATCACAAAATCAATTGAACTAGGTATATGCAAGGAGTTTAGTAATCAACATCACGACGAATATATCGCATTTATGGTTTATTTTTCTGAAATATTATAAGAATGTTTCAAGTGATCTTGAAGTTCTACTTTATTGTAGAGTCTGGAAACTATACTTGAACATTTCATATTTATTTAATTAATAACATACATAAATATATTAAAAACCTAATAAGGATATTCATGCGACGTCCGTCATTATTTTCCAAATTGTGTAATATGATAAGTTTAAGCAAAATTTTGAGTGAACAACCTTTTTATTCATTTGGTAAAATACTGTGTACCTACTTAATTGATGGGTGTGTGACAGATTAGACGAAGGTATTCATATTTCGAAGTAATTTTGAAATGGAGAACATCTCCTGAACCAACGTGAAACTGGAGACCCAGAATGATAAAAATATGTTAAGGCAGAAATATAACCAACCAACGAAAAGTAACTTTCCAAACAATCAAAAGGAGAAGTGAGCTATATTCCACTTAAGTAAAATTAATCATCGCTCTCCTTTTTCCGTTCCTACTTCACCAAATGTCAGTTTCAATTCCGTTGGGTGCATTTGGAATCGCTCTTTTCGCCTAAAAGAACAAATTAACGCAACCTGACGGAAAGCAGAAAAACGCAATTATATTGGTGTGCCACATGGTTTTCATGTTTTCATTAATTTTCATCCGACCACTTCAGTGAGCTATCGACTATTAAGATACATGATTATTCTTACTTATTTACTTAAGGTGGCGCTACAGTCACGAGTGGACCAGGGCCTCAACCAACAAGCTTCTTCCAGCCGGCTTGGTTTCTAGCTAGCTGTCTCCAGTTTCACACGACAGGTTGGTTGAGGTCCTGTTCCACTTGCGTGCGCCACCTTTTACGCCGTCACACGGGGTTGGGTTCAAAGACTTTCCGGGCCGGAGCATTGGTGTCCATTCGCTCGAGGTGACCCAGCCATCTCAGTCGTTGGCTTTTCACTTTTGTGGCTAGGTCGGTGTCGCTGTACAGCCCGTACAATTCGTTGTTGTTTCTTCTTCTCCATTCCCCATCTATACAGACGGGACCAAAAATCACCCGGAGAATTTTCCTCTCAAAACAGCCTAACGCGTTCTCATCCACCGTTAACAGTGTCCATGCCTCTGCACCATATACATCAGGACCGGGATGATAAGCGTCTTAGGTGCCAGTTATAGCTATCATTGAAACTCATCATTAAAAACTTTAATGATTGATTTTGAGAGGTTTAGAAAGAAAAATCATTCATTATTTTAATGGACGATTAAAGCTCAAGACTTAATTAATATTTCTAATAAAAAAAAAAATTTCAAACAGGCTCAACTTTCCACAAAAATTGACTTTTGATTTTTCAATGATCATTGGTAAGGTAGTTCAATCATTGAAGTAAGAAAAGCCTTTTTATGTTGAAAGTTGGGCCTATTTGAATTATTTTTTTGGCTTAAAATATTAACTAGGTCTTAAGATTTATTTGTCCATCAAAATAATAACGATTTTCAATGACGAGTTTCAATGATAGCTATAACTGGCGCCTTATACAGGGACAGTTTTGTTGCTCGAGAGAGGGCTTTGCTTCTCAATTGCCTTCTTAGCCCAAGGAAACAGCGATTGGCAAGAGTAATTCTTCGTTTGATTTCAGAACTTGTGTCGTTCACTAAGTTTATAGCGAATCCTAGGTAGACATAGTCTCTGACCACCTCTAAATTATAAAGCTATCTTTAGTGACGTTCTGTCCGAGACTTCGGTGTCCTTTCTTGTTGAGAGCATATATGTATTTCGTTTAGTTTTATTAACCGTTAAACTCATCTTCTTGGCTTCAAGCACCACTTACATCTCGCTTTGTTCGTCCGGTTATTTCAATGTCGTCAGCATAAGCGAGGAATTGGAAGGACTTTTAAAAGATTGTACCTGTAGTGTTGACGTGAAGATTTTGCACTATTCATTCAAGAACGATGTTGAAAAAGTCGCATGACAGCGTGTCGCCTTGCCTAAAACCTTTTTTGACAACAAAGGTGTCGGTGAGGTCTTTGCCTAACTTGATGGAGCAGCGTGCATTCTCCACCGTTATCCTACACAAACGGACGAGTTTGGCAGGGATGCCAAAACTAGATATTGCTCTATATAGCTCGTATCTATAGATGCTGTCATACGCGGCTTTGAATTCGATGAAAAGGTGGTGGGTATTGATTTGAAACTCCTGGGTTTTCGATGGTGGACTTCCCTGGCCTAAAGCCACACTGATAAGGACCTATCAGGTTGTTTACGAATGGCTTCTGGCGTCTACAAAGTACGGCAGATAAGATTTTGTAAGCGGTATTAAGAAGACTGATGCCTCTGTAGTTGGTGCAGTCTAGAGGATCGCCTTTCTTGAGGATCGGGCAAACAATGCTGAGGAGGCATGCTTTCCATATTTTACAGATGAGCTGGGGTAATACTCCTAACCAATTCCACCGCCGTCCAGGTTGAATTACAATCTGCACCGTAGCGGAATTCGGTTCGTCATCGCCGTTATAAAATTTGCAGAAATGATTTTTCCATATCCTAAGCATCGACTGCGATTCTACCACGATGTTCCCCTGATCGTCCTTGCAGGCTTCGGTTCCGGCCTTGTAACCTTGGGAGGCTCTTTTAACTTTTTGGTAAAACTTCTGAGCTTCATTCCTGCAATGGCATCCCTCTATTTCCTCGATCGCACGCTTCTCATGCACTTTCTTTTTCCTTCAAGCTTGTGTTCCTCTCTCATCTTCTGCTCGTAGAGCTCGCCGTGAGCAGCTCTGGTCCTTCTTTGCAGCTCCGCTTTGTATGCCTGTTGTTTGGCTTCATGTAGTTACTTGCCGGCATTCTTCGTCGAACCGAGGATTTGGCTGTGGTGGTCGTACAAGGCCCAGCACGTCAGAGGCGGCATCTCTGATGACTTCATGGCAATTCTTCTACTGGTTCTCGATACTTGCAGTTCGTGGCAAAGGACTATTTAAGAGGGTGCGAGAGACTCGATCGGAAAAGGACCTGGCGATTTCTTGCGACTGTAGCCGTCTGACGTTAAACTTCCACACAGTATTTCCCTGCTTTGGTTTTGGTCTGGATATCTGTAGCATAAACTTGTCTGCAACGAGTTAGTGGTCCGAGTTGGCTCCTCGGAACTTTCGGACATATTTAATACTGGAGGAGTGTCTTGCGTCTATCGCAATGTGGTCAATCTGGTTAGCGGTTGATTGACCAGGAATTCGCCATGTCCCCTCGTGTATATCGAGATGCGTACTAGATACCACAACGTTTCGCCCCCCAGCAAAGTCGATTAGCCTGAGCCCGTTATTGGAGGTGGTATCGTGCAGGCTATATCTTCCGATTGTGCCACCAAAGACGTCTTCTTTTCCTAGCTTGGCATTAAAATCACCCAAGACAATTTTAATGTCATAGCTAGGGCATTGCTGATATGTCTTGTCCAGGAGCTCGTAGAACTCATCCTTGAGGTCGTCATCTTTCTCCGCTGTAGGGGCATGCGCGCATATGAGGCTGATGTTGGCGAATTTAGCATTGATGCGAATTGTCGTGAGGGGTTCGTTTACATAGTTGAAACTCAAGACTTCTTGCCTAGGTCTGCCTCTAATAACAACGGACAGTCACCGTAGTAAATATCGCAGTCTTTCAGTTTTCTTTTGCCTGGCCCATCGCACTTCTTGGATGGCGGTGATATATGCTTTGTAGCAGTCTAGGGCCTCCGCTAAATGTTTGGCTGCATGTGGTCTATAGAAAGACAGAACATTCCGAGTGCAGCTCCCAAGTTCGTTGTCCTTATTTCGTTTGCTTGGTTCGTCGACAGTAAATCCGTCCGTATCCGAGGCTTGTTGTTGCTTCGCAACTAAATAGCTTTACGTGGTCGGGAAGTCACCCCGATGGAACGACCCGACCCCCAACCTGGAGGACCAGACCCTTACAATATAACTCCAAGGGCGGGGAGCCGGATTAACGGCTCCTTATAGGCCTAAGCTCCGAATATGTCGTAGTAGCCCGTATAAGGTGTTCACTAAGTAGATCAGCCTAACTGGAACTGTAGACGCCACCGTTGATTCCATCTTGAGAATTCTTCCGCTGCCGCCTGGATAAAGGAGAAGTGCCTAAGTGGGAACACTCCTGACTGACTGATACTAACACGTCCGTTCCGCAGAGTTGGGAAATAATGATTACTTATTGTAATTTATTTCAACTTTCATTTCAATTACATGTAATTGGTAATTGAACTTTTTTCAATTACAATTACGTGTAAAAAACATTAATTTCCATTACTTGTAATTGGAATTGAAAAAATTCAATTACAAATTACATGTAATTGAAAATAGTAATGGATTTTTGCAAGTAATTGAAAGAAACACCGTGTTAATTATATTTAAGGTAATTGATTTCTTGGATTGTAATTCATTACATGTTTTAATTAAATAAAAATCATAATAATAATAATAAAAGTAAATAAAAGGTATTCTTACTACCAAACTAATACAATATATTCATTTTGAAAACTTTAAAATGCAAAAAAAAATAAATTTTGCCTAAAATATAAAATTTGACTGTACAGTACCCACCTTTGGCAAAATTGATGGTTAGCACTAACATTTCGAAGTAAGTCACTCATCTTAACACAAATTTATTTCAACTATACTTAGTTTGTGAAGAATGAATCGTAAAATATTTTGGAACTGATTAAACACAAAAGAGCCTGCACAAGTTTCAGGTTCTTAATGCAGTCGCAGCCGGCGATTGACGATTGCCAATTAAAAACTTGATAAAAGTGAATAAAATATATATTAAATACATAGTTAAAAACAACACACGTACAGAGACTTAACACTCAGGGAACCATTTGTGCAATACCAAGGAAAATGTAATTGACAAATCAATTAATTAATTACATTTTGTGTAATGATTACTGAAAAAAGTAATCATAACACATTTTTTGATGATTACTTTTGTTTTCAATTACATTAATGTAATTGAATTACAAGTAATTGACACTTTTCAATTACATGTAATTAGTAATTGAATTTATTCAATTACATTTAAAAGTAATTGAAAAAGTGATCGCAGATTTCAATTACAAGGAATAGAAATTGAACTTTTTTTTTATCATTACTTCCCAACTCTGCCGTTCCGTTCGACAGATATCATTAGACTAACTTAGAAACGTCTGTTCTGTACGACGGATATTCTAAGAATGAAAGATTGTATACTCTATCAAGTCTAAATATTAAATTAACAAAACTTTACTGACAGCGACAGATCACCACAGACTCCATTTTGAATATAATAGAAAAAAGAAAAAGCATTAGTATTTTAGTATTTACATATATACATTTTATATACATTTCAAGGACAGTGCATATGAAAAATGTCTACTCTTTACGCAATCGATATTTTAATCTTATAAAGGTAACACAAAAAAAAACTTATTATAATTTATATAAATACCCATCATGAATTTAATTTATCACAGAAAAATAATCATCATTCACCTACCTACATACATTTTTCATAACAGTTGATCTGAAAACATACATGCACATTGTTAGCATCATTAAATTTTCTAATATTACATATTTTGTATCTCTTTTACTTTTTTGTGATTATCTACTGCAAAACACGTATAAACCGGAAGCGATTTTATTAAAATTCTTAAAGTTATTATGGTAGACGTTTGAAGAACGCTGAAGTTTAAGCTTTACTTAAAACCAAATTAATGTCGTTTCTAAGGCCGTGTCGCTCTAGTAAGGCGACAACCACGTCATCATTATCTGATACCTGGAAAACTCTGATATATTTAAATTTTACATTTTCTAGAAATTCAAATTAAATATCCATCAACCCCTAATTCAAATTCAGAACTTAAAGGAAACACCAAAACTCTGTCTATCGCCCACACGTTCTACCCTCTTTGTTGTAACTGTATGTTTGATACTTTTTTTTGTTGGAATTGTTTTCCCTTAAAGATGCTTTCTAAAAAAATTCTATGGCAAAAGAAAACATAAAATTAAGTTCAAATAAAATGTATTGAATTCGGTTTCACTGGGTTATCTTTTTTCTAAGGGATGACAATAATTTCCCTTATCAAATCAATATCGTATAAGCAAGAACTCTTTAAGAGTAATAATATACGAGTATTTAGAGAATACGTACTTCATTTAATCTTTGTCGAAGGTGAAGCAATAGAGTATCAGGTGAGCATTAAAAGGTAGTAGAAGAAATATATTAATGATCTTTTGACTTAACACACAAAACCCATTTGTTAAAAGTACTTATACCGTAAATAAAAGAAGGATATTTGTATCCCTTTTGACTGTGATTATAATCAACCATACCTGAGGAAGGTACAAAATATGCGGGTGTACATATACGAGTATAGCAACTGTCTTCTTTTTTGCCTTAAAATTCTTATTGATTAAGGTTCCTTATAAACAAATATTGACTTTTGAATCTTTATACAGGTTGAACTTTCGAGGGGTGAAAAAAAGAATAATTTCAAGAGTAAGGGAGGTACCTTTGAGACTTAAAAAGCCTTCTTTCCGATTAATACCTTATGTAAGGGAAAAGGGGCTGAACCTTTCTTTTTTGACAAAGAAACCAGTCTTTTTGTTGTTATTTTATTTCTTAATCACATAAGTACCGAATCTTTGTAATATTCTGTCATGCGTTATTCTTGATATCAAATCAATAAAATGTTACTATCTAGATTCTTCACATTTCTTGCACCGGATTTAAATTTTCAGAGCATGTCAAAACCTAATTCTAATTTAATGCTCAAAAAACTTTGTTTGAACAGGAAGAAGGTTTTTTTATATATTATATTCGAATTTGACCTCAGAAAAATGCTCCATCCGGTCAGATTTACAAATTAATGGAAAATTTTAGGTGGTTATGTAACAAGGGATGCTAATTTCTTCCAACATCATTTTGATAATGATTTTTGAAAATTCTAACCTTCATCTTAAAAAATCAGGTCAAAAACAAAAATGTGCGCGTATAAGATATGTAGGTACTCCAGCATTTTGTTTTGTTTTAATTGATCTTTGAAAAAACTTATTTACATCCATAAAAATTTTCACCTTTAATAAGAGCTTCCGGTATTCCACCTTTTCAATGTGACAAAAGCAACAGCTTGAAGACTTCTCTATAATATCCTGTTAATGTTGTGACATTTGCACTTAATGTGTTTTTGTTTCTTTTAAGGAATTTGTCTTTATTATTATTCGTGTTTTTTAGGGGAAGCATAAATATAAGAAAAAAACGCGCATGTTGGTAGAACTGTGTTTATCTTGTGTACGAACAAAAAATTGAATGGCAAGTTTTTCAATGCAAACACGTGACTAAAAGAATTGCAAATCTGACTATAGCAAAATTGTCGTTTGAAGATTTCAAAAAGTAATGGTCATTTTTGTGTCTCTATGTACCTTTTGCACCTCATATAATAGTCCAGTAAATAGAGGTAAAAATAGGGGGGTTACCCTACAAAAGGTCGGGTAGTTCTAAATTTTTGATATGTTATATGGTATGGTTAGTAGATGAAAATTCCAAAATTCCACAACCACGCCCCCTCCGCCCCCTTCAAAATCCTGGAAAAACTACAAGAAATCGGCACTTTTCTCAGTTTTTTGCTTATAACTTCTTTCCGGTACATTGTTACGGAAAAAAGTATATGGAAACTTTGTAGACAATAAAATTTCCTACAAATATGACTTAGAAAGTATTTTTGTACAACCACTACAATCAGCGCTATGGAGCTCCCAAAAAAGGCTAAAATTTCGTATTTTGTAAGATTTTCAGTTTATTCCCTCTTTACAGCACAATAACTCCTTAACCGTCAAGTTAAGGACAAAATTTGTCATAATCAATCTTGTAGATAATTTAATTGGCTACCAATTTTATGCAACTACAGTCGACGTCCTCTAAGTCGAACTCCCCCTAAGTCGAATTTCCCTCTAACAAGAATTTTTTCACCATGTTTGTTGTATACTCCTGTCAAATTTCCAAACTTATTTATTTTTCTCCGAATCGAATTTTTGCAAAACTCTCTCTAACTCGAAGATTTCAACTTAGAGAGAGTCGACTGTATTTTCATTTTGTGACCAATACAATTTGGAATAGGTACTGTGAGCTTTGAGAAAGTGTTTTTTATTCAAACGTTTCTACGAACTCACTTTCTTTTCTGTCTGTTTTATACTGTACTGTAGTGTACTGGAATCCCGTAGAAATTTTATTACTGATTTGTCTAACCACCTTAATCGATTGAAGTATACATAGGAGAATCAGAAAACTTAGATAGACATCACGATATTCTGAACCCGGTGTTTTAGTCACTATTTTTTGGAGGTAGTGCCCAAAATTCCATTAAAAACTAAACCACATAGGTACACGGTTTTGATGAAATTTATAGACATGATAATTGACGAGATGAAAAACCAATACAATTAACTTCCACCCACTGCCGCTCCCACTTTTTTAAAACATAATATTTTCGGAAAAAATTATAAAAATTCGGGTGTTGTTCAGATGACCCATGAAGGGCCGAAACCACAAGTGCTCTGGTGATGGCTTACCCTCTGATCCAGAGGTTTGATCGTCCTTATTGCCTTCAACTTGGGATTCAGAAACTCAAAAGGTTGGAGCATTGTTTCCCATTCGCACAATCTAGTTTAGCCAAGTCGACGTATTTTGATTTTTTGGACTACATTGTCTTTGAACAGCTCATTGAGCTCACGTTTGTGCCTTCTCCTCCAAAAATCCGTCAAATAATACGAGTATTACTTGCGAAAGAGCCCAGTATCAGTTTTCATTACTGATTTTCATCTTACCGAGAGGAGGAGTGTCTTGAGCGTAAGAAGAGTGTTGAACCTTTTTTGACAAACATAGATTAGAAGCAGTGGTTTCCAAAAGCATTTTTTCGTCTCGACTTGAAGTTCATTGGTCATTTTCAGAATTTTTGATCTTTTACTGGCATTCATTTTAATGTCCTTCATCATAACTACCTACAATTTGTATTCCAATGAGTAGGATGGAAGACAAGACTTACTCCGTATACAAACAACGTGGACAAAGTTTGCATAAATTTACGTCAAATAATACGAGTATTACTTGCGAAAGAGCCCAGTATCAGTTTTCATTACTGATTTTCATCTTACCGAGAGGAGGAGTGTCTTGAGCGTAAGAAGAGTGTTGAACCTTTTTTGACAAACATAGATTAGAAGCAGTGGTTTCCAAAAGCATTTTTTCGTCTCGACTTGAAGTTCATTGGTCATTTTCAGAATTTTTGATCTTTTACTGGCATTCATTTTAATGTCCTTCATCATAACTACCTACAATTTGTATTCCAATGAGTAGGATGGAAGACAAGACTTACTCCGTATACAAACAACGTGGACAAAGTTTGCATAAATTTACCAATTGTATTAGGTTAGGTTAGGTTAGGTAGAGCTGGATGTCAGTGATCAATACTGACACTTAGACCAAAGTTGGCCCGTTGTGATACCACATGTATCTTGAAAAATCTTCCTCACTCGTGAAACCATTTAGAGCTCCTGACGAAGCGTGCAAGACTGTAAATGTCTTTGCTTGCCCAGATCACTAGGATCGTTATAGTAGTAACCTCCTAAGTGGAGTCTACGTCTGTGTGAAAGAGCAGGGCAATTACAGAGAAGGTGAGGAATCGATTCTTCCTTCTCCTCGTCCATACAGCTTCTGTAAAAATCATTTAAAAGTACGCCAAGCCTCGATGCGTGTCTACCTTTTAAACAATGCCCCATTATGGCACCTACAATAGAGCTTATGTGCACTCTGCTTAGAGATTTTAAACACTTGGAGCGCTTTAAGTCAAGGCTTGGCTAATTTTGTTTTGTCGCCAAACAAGTAGTGATGTTGTTCCACCCAATGTTTGTTCTCTCCAAGGCTTCTTGCTTCAGCAAAAGCTTACACGTAGCGATGAGCATACCAATATTAAGCTTTTCAGGTGAAATGGGTAGTAATGTTCCACTTCTAGTGAGCTCATCAGCTTTACATTTACTTGGAATGTCACTATGACCCAGAGGTGAATATTAAACTGTTGCGCCATCTCCAACAGAAATGATCGACAGTTAAGGGCTGATAGAGTTTGAAGAGACGGAGTCCAGGGATTTAATAGCAGCTTGGCTATCAGAGAGGGTTGATATCACGTTTTCTTTGTGCAAAGATAGTCCTCCTTTTATCGCTAGAAGTTCGGCCTGGAATACGCTACAGTGATTAGAAGACGGAATGAGAGACTTAAATCAGAGTACACATCTCCACCAACCCCATTGTCGGTCTTCGATCTGTCGGTGTAGAAATGAATTGATTGATCTAAGAATTCCACATCCTCCCAGGTGGATCTGGAAAGGTATGGTTACTTCAAAGTTTTTATCGAAATTCAGCAGTGGGATTGTGTAGTCAGAGAAAACCAATTGTATTGGTCACAAAATGAAAATACAGTTTACTCCCTCTAAACTGAATTCTCACGGGATATCAAAATTATTTCAAGTTAAAGAGTTTTGCAAAAGGTTGATTTAGAGAAAAATAAATAAGTTTGGAAATTTGACAGGAGTATACAACCAACATGGTGAAAAAATTCTTGGTAGAGGGAAATTTGACTTAGGGGGAGTTCGACTTAGAGGATGTCGACTGTAGTTGCATAAAATTGGTAGCCAATTAAATTATCTACAAGATTGATTATGACAAATTTTGTCCTTAACTTGACGGTTAAGGAGTTATTGTGCTGTAAAGAGGGAATAAACTGAAAATCTTACAAAATACGAAATTTTAGCCTTTTTTGGGAGCTCCATAGCGCTGATTGTAGTGGTTGTACAAAAATACTTTCTAAGTCATATTTGTAGGAAATTTAATTGTCTACAAAGTTTCCATATACTTTTTTCTGTAAAAATATACCGGAAAGAAGTTATAAGCAAAAAACTGAAAAAAGTGCCAATTTTTTTTAGTTTTTACAGGATTTTGAAGGGGGCGGAGGGGGCGTGGTTGTGGAATTTTGGAATTTTCATCTACTAACCATACTATATAACATATCAAAAATTTAGAACTACCCGACCTTTTGTAGGGTAAAACCTCTCTATTTACTGGACTATAAGGGAAATTTGATAAAAAAAAAATGCCATCAAATTGGTCAGAAAAGGTCAACTTGTCCCGGAAATTGGTCAGCTCTAGATAACTTGTAATCAAGGCTTAACCTTTCTCAAGGTCGCTCAAGGTAATGCTTGGTTTTCGGCACCTGATTTATGGGAAATTTGGAAAAAATGTAACCATCCGAAAGATTTCTAAATCGTGATAAAAGGTCAAATATTTTCAGTAATTGGTCAGCCATAGATTTTTTTCTTTGAAATTTTGAAGTTCGTTTCAAGGTCACAAAAAAACTTTTGGCACCTCATTGGGGTCATTTAAAAAAGAAGAATGTAATTTGAAAGGACTCTTCACGGTTCTAAAAGGTCAACTATTTTCAGTAATTGGTCAGCCATAGATTTTTTGTATGAATATTTAATGAATTTAAAAAAAAAACTTTAGGTCAAAACGATTTTTGGCACCTCATTTATGGGAAATTTGCAAAAAAAAGACCCTGACAACTAAAGGTCAGCTAGTTTTAGTAATTGGTCAGCCATACATTTCTGGGACCAGTTGACTTTTTCTGACCAATTAGATGGCAATTTTTTTTATCAAATTTCACTTATAAGAGGTACCAAAGCTCCAGAGCCCATTTTTTTTTAAATTTTATTGTTCCGTACAAAAGCAAATTGTGATATTATAGGCAAGTCAACGAAGGAAACATAAATGCAGTAAATCATGCCACCTGGGTTATTATTTTGTATGGTTGTCCAGGTATAACAAACTAAAAGTCCCCAGCTCAGGGCCGCGAGCATTAGGCAGGAGGGGGGGTTTTGTAATTTTGCGTGAATATTTGGAAAACCAAGAATATTAGCGGAAAAATGTGCAGTACAAAAGGAAAGAATATTGAATTTCCTACAAAAAGAGTTCTATTCATATTTTCGGTAGGAGCAAGGTTAAGAAAGTTACGGGGAGTAGAAATTTCCTACATTTGAAAAATAATGTTATTGTCGTACATAATCAATGTTTTTTTGATCAATTTACCCAGAAACAACGGAAAAGTAAGTACATATTGATTCATGGTCATATTCTAGTGATGTCATGAGAGTAAGCTGGGGTGTGAGGAAGGTGGCTGTGTTTAGAATGTCCTTTTTACTTTTTTTGATACAGTGTTTACTTTCATATTAGAAACACTATTTCTTCAAAGGTAAGAAGAACACAGGATATTTCAAAGTTATTTGCTAATGCATTAGGAAATAAGTTTAGGACATTAGCATATTCAACTAACCGAAACAATTATTATATTCAAAATAAAAGTAAATTAATTTGCTAAAAATATATGTTATTCAATTTTTGTCCAGAAACACTAATTTTTACCAAAAAAAATGGTTTAAGAAAAAAGTAGTTCTCATAGTCTTTAATTTTCTCAAAAACTAAAAACCCTACAATCATCAGGTTTTCAGCATCCACCTAAAGGCTATTTACAACATTAAATAATGAAAGCCAATTTTCTACTTTATAGTGTAAATTAAAAAAATAAAAATTACTTAAGAAAATTTTTCAATTTTTTTTATTAATTTTGAGTGTTCAAACTAATTTTTCAAAAACTGATAACTTGATTTACTATATAATAAAAGAATTCGTTTTAAGTTTTTAATAAAGGTTTAGCACAGTATTGTTAGTATTTCCTTTGTTTTTAAATGGCTATTTATATATTTTAAGTTAATTTTTTTGGGAAGTTATCCCTCCCATATAAAAAGGAGGGGGAAATACAACCGCCTCCTACATAATTTTTTTCTAAGGATATGTCCTAAAATTATTTCATAAAGTATTAGCCAGTAACTTTGAAACATCCTGTGTACTTCTTCATCATCAAGTCATGTAACCCCGATTGGGCATAGGGCGCCAAAAAATCGTTTCCATCCTTCACGGTCTGCAGCTTGATATTTCAACTGTGGCCACGTCTTTCTCTGGGAGTCTGCTTTGTTGATTTCCATGTTGTTCTTGATCTTCCAAACCGCTGCGCCGTGCGCGCTGAGGATTCCATTCAAAGGACTGCTTTGCAATTTGGTTTGGTTTCCTCAGTGTGTGACCAATCCATTGCCATTTACGCTTTCTTATGTCAACGTCCAACCGCTCTTGACCTGTCCTGCGCCACAATTTTTCGTTTGATATACAGGGTGTCCTGTAAATAATAGATAACCTTGCAACTGGTTGTAGCAGGCCGTATGACCTTTCCAGAAAAAAATATAACAAAATATTTTCCCAGTGGTTACAATGTTATGATGTTTTTCCAAAAGTTGTTAACAAGTAATACCTTCCTCAAATACGTGAACGCTACGACCATGGATGAACAATTTTTACTATTTTTCATTTTTGTAATATTCTAGAATAACTGTTGTAATAGATGGGTGGTAAAATTTAATAGTAGTTATTGCATTTTTCTTATTATAATTTTTTTTAAATATTTTTTTCAGTACACAAATTTATTTTCACAAAAGTTTGATAACCTCTAATAAATTAAAAATGTATGAGAACATGAATGGCCGATAGTTTAAAAAAGTTGTCTATTTAATGCACTTTCCAAAATGGTATAACACACGCTTGTGTATTAGCGAAATAACCAAGAAAATTTGTCAATCATCTAATAAAACAGCTTTTAACATTTTCGCAAATTGTCTATCAAAATGTTACAATAACCTATAAATTTAGGTTGGACAAAGATTTTCTATTTTGATGTGTAAGGGGGTTCAGTGCAAGTATTAAACTCGATTTTAGGTGTTGAAAGCCTCACCATTTGGCCACCATATTGAAAAACGAGTTCTGAAAAGTTTTCCGTGGCAACTTAAATTGAATTAGTCTTAGAAAAAAACTTTGGTACAAATTTGTACCAAATTCAATTTTCTTCAATTTATGTTAACACACTTCTTACCCTAAAGTTATAAATACAAAAGTTATAATCAAAAACATATGAATTTTTTCAATTTTTAAATTTTATAGTTTTATAAAGTTATAAAATTAAAATAAATTATAGTTTTCTCTGTTCATGAGAAAACTATAATATTTTTCAATCTTTTTTAATTAGTCAAGTAAATTTAGTCATAGCGCCTATGGAAATTTTACAAAACGTTGGGGAAGTCATTTTTGTCTTGCTATCGTTACAGTACTTTATAGAAAGCTTAAATCCATGTTTTTGCCACATCAACCATTTGCTCGGTTTCCGCCATCTTGGTTTAAAGAGTGAGCTCGGTTTTGGCTATTTTCTAAACGGGGAGAAAGATTCTTTTTTTCTATATTCGATAGATTATGCAAACAAGAAAGTCGTAGCTGTAATGAAAAACTCGGAAAATTAAAGGAATGGAGATATGAACCTTAAAAAAGTTAAAAATAGGAAAGTAGATAGCTAAGAATAAGAAATAATTTATAATAAATCAAACTGACATTTGTTTTTAGAAAATTTTATATTTTTGTAACACAAAATTATTTTACCCATGTTGGAGGAATTTTTGATTAATGTGTTAGTTTTTGGATTAAAATTTGTTTGAAAATCGTAATTTTTCGAGATCAATTTTTTCAAGTACCCATTTGATTTTTATATTTTTAATGGGTTTAAAAATCGGAAATCATTAAGGCGCCAGTTATAGCTATCATTGAAACTCATCATTGAAAATTTTAATGATTGATTTTGAGACGCTTAGGAAGGGAAATCGTTTATTATTTTGATGGAAAAATAAACCTTGAGACTTAATTAGTATATCTAGTCAAAAAAATAATTCAAATAGGTCCAACTTTCCACATAAAAAGACTATTCTTATTTCAATGACTGAACTACCTTACCAATGATCATTGAAAAATCAAATATCAATTTTTGTGGAAAGTTGGGCATATTTGAAAATTTTTTTTTACTTGAAATATTAATTAAGTTTTGAGCTTTGATCGTCCATCCAAATAATAAATGATTTTGCTTTATAAACATCTCAAAATCAATCATTAAAATTTTCAATGATGAGTTTCAATGATAGCTATAACTGGCGCCTAAAAATGATGTGGACTATATTCTTTATTTTTGATCCATCAATTCATCACATAATATTGAGCGCAGAGAAGTCACATTAAATTTTTTTTAAATAGCAGCTTATAAGAGTTAAGTGCGTATGTGTATTAGTATTAATAATTAATATATAAATCTTATTTTGCATATCAGATACGTGATTATACTCTTTCTGCAAACTTTCACCCTCTTGAGTGTAAGAGTAAATTCTGTTTTCTGTTTTTAATGTAGCACTGAACAAAAACTGGATAAAAAATATGTGAGCCCCATTTTTTGCTTATAATTAGTTACAACTTTAAATGCACAAAACATGAAAAAATACCACATAACAAATTTGTGGAACTTATTCTTCTTGTTAGGAATGCATTTTTTTTTTGATAAAATTAAAAATACGGATTTATTTTTTGAAAAACGAGTTCATTCATTAATTGAAGATAGCGCATAGTGGCAACCCTGTTATAAACTGATGATGGTCGAGAATTTGGATGTAAGCTTTCTGTATGGTACTTTAACGAAATCAAGAAAAAAAATGCTTCCCCAATCTTTTGTTTAAAAAAAGTCTTAATTGACTGGACCAAAGGATTTTTTTTTAACTATTGGTAATGTAAACCGCAAGTTTTATACATTTGTGAAAAGCTTGTTTGTATGTCTATACGGTAAAAGAAAATAAATATTGAAAAATTTACATTTGATTTTTGTAAAAACGTTTTTCTTATGTCAAAAATCGACTTTAAATTGAGGAGTTTGGGAACAAAAGGTAACATTCTCCCTTTTAGGACTTTTTGTTTTTTTTTTTTTTTCAAATCGGGTCCAGAACCCTGAGTTCTATCGATGTTCAAGAAGATTTAGTCAAGAATAATGACATGCATCAATGAAAATTCAACTTGAAAAAAATGTTTGTTCAAAAGGTTAAATTTTTCATACAAATATATAAATTCTTTACTTGGTCTAAAGGTTATATTTTTACTCACAATATTAATGGTGACAGACTAAAACATAATTTAATAAAATATTAGCTATATATCAAAACCCACAGAAAAACTAGTTAATACCACAAATACATTCTGCTTAAGTGACGCACATGAGGAAAACCAAAATTGAAAAATTGGACAGGCATACCTTTATTTCGTTTTTATCATTTTCTGAAGAAAACAAAAAAGAAAAAGTGAAAATTTCACCTTTTGTTCCTACAATTATCAAATATCTCCGCCAATTTCCGCTGTTTACTAAAATAAAGGCAAAAAAAGGCAAAATAAACGGAAGCGGGCCAAAATTCTGTATGATACCTATTCTGCCGTGTTAAGAAGAAAAAACGTAAGTGTATTTTTGACATTGCGAGATAAACACGTTTTTCTGTTTTATCTCTTTCTTTTTTGGTTTTTTGTTGAGTGTTTTTCTGTCGTATTTACAAGTAAATAATTTTTGTTTGCCTTGATTATTTATCGGATGTACAAATGCTTGTATGGTAGTCACTTTTTTTTTATTAAATTGAGTGCTAAAACGTCAATTTTTCCTAAAAAAGCATGGTTCTTTGAACGAACGTCATTTTTCTTAAGCGTTTTAAGCCATTACAAAAGCAAGTTAGGGCTTTTATTTTTAAAGAATAAAATAGAAAACATATCAAAGATGTCAAAACTGGCCCTAAATCAAAACAGCCAAAATGTCAGTTACGTTTTTTCTTCTTAACACGGCAGTGTTGTACGAAACTGTATGGTCATAATACTGTATGGTTTATATTCTGTATTTCAATATACTGTATTTCAAAATACTGTATGTACGAAATACTGTATGATCAAAATAATATATCTCATAATACTGTATCTGTGTATGTTCTTGCAACGTTTTGTGTCGGTATGTTCCCCTACAAGAAACCTAAATATTTTTAAAATTTCTGTATTTAAAAATTCTGTAAGTCTGTTGTAAAAGAGAAATCGATTTGAGTTATTGGGTGCTATCACATCTTTTGCACTGGCTATTGGTTCATGCGTATGGCAACTGGATTGTTTTAAGATATTATGCACGTTTTCTGTAGCACTCGTCACTTCCTGCGATTTACATTTATATTTTATTCTTTCAGAGCAAGCCCAATTGTATGTTCCCACTTTCGTATCTCTTTCTAAACAAAATGCATATCCGTCAACTAATAATTTGTCTTTTCCTTTATTTGACTTCACAATCGATATATTAATTTTAAATAACAAAATAGCACTTAACAATGTGCGGGAAGTTAGCACCGCCATTTTGGATTTTCAAAAAAAAGGCTGTGCTGTAATGTGCCCAACTTGTGCTGCTATGTGCCGTATTAAAAAAAAGTCGTTTGGTTTTTAGAGGGTACCCATATTTTTAGAGTGAAGTTAGCACCGCCATTTTTGTTTTTTGGAAAAAAACAAAAGTTGTACTGTGGTCAACTTGTGCTGGCATGTGCCGTAAATATTTTTGAAAAATTCGCAAATTTGCAAATTTTACGAAAAATTTTTTGCGAAATTTCAGAATTTCTTAAATAAAAATGTTGTGCTGCATTGTGCTCAAAAAATTATACCAAGAACCAAAAAGAAAACAAAAAAATTTGCATATTTGTAACTTTAATGGCCAAAAAACAGTTTTGCGAAGCGTGAAGTTAGCACCGTCTTTTCCGATTTTCAAAAAAAAAAAAGAAGTTGTGCTGCATTGTGCTCAAAAAATGCTACTAAGAACCGAAAAGAAAAAATAAAAATTCGCATGATATACTAAGAAATTATTTTTAAAGTCTACTCTCATTTTAAAATTAATAAAAGAAGGGTTTGAAAGTCCTAAATTTTCCACCAGTTTGGATCGACCATCTTGCATCTTTTTTATTACAGCAGCGCACTCACATTATACTTTGATATCATAGGTTTGCATAATGCTTGTGTGACATTTATATGTTTATACAAAACTGGTATCAGTTATTTAAGAGCGAGTGAGGGATGAGTAGGTCAGTTATATGGTTTTAGTGATGTATGATCTATATATCTCAGGAACAACTAATTCTTAGAGATTTAAATTTATTGCCACGTCTGGACTTGATTAGTTAAGTAAATGCTTCAAATTTCAAGTATCTGACTTTATTGGTACTGGAGTAAGAGGGGGTCAATAATTGCTTAGGTTGGATTTGTAAATAAGATGTAGAGCAAGAACTTTATTTGCCATTACCGTGCCCTTTTATTTGTACTACTTTTTTAATTTAAATTGTATTTATTATAAATTTAAAGAAAAAAAAAACTTAAATTTCAAATAACATGACGCATACAAATAACGGTGTATGTGTTTATTCCGTAATTTGTGTGTATGCAAATGTTTGGGGAGAGTACGATAACTCAGGCGCCAAGAAATAATAACGGTTTTTTGTAGAACAGTTCAATACAAGCATTTTTTACTATGGGAGGGGGGTCTATCTCACCCCGCTTGGTCGGGAGGGGCAATTTCATAAAAACAGAACCAAAAATGTAAAAAAAATATTAAAAAATAACAGTAAAGCCAATACTCTGTTCTATCAGCCAGTTTTTGAATAAATTATCGATTTTTTCAAAAACTAGAAGACATAGAATCATCTAGTTTTCAGTTTTTGATTAAAAATTAATTAGAGCAACGAATTTCAGAAAAAAAAATTATATATAATTTAAAAGTTTTGAGAAATTACACTTTAAACCTTTTTTTTATGCTTTTTTCCCGCAAATTTTGAGTTTAAAATTAATTTTTTCAAAAACCAGGCATAGATTTCACTTGATTCAAAAACTAGCTGATAGAAAAGAGTATTGGCTTTAAAAGAAGGTATAATACTTTGTTATAAGTATTACCGTTATTTTTTAATATTTTTTTTACATTTTTGGTACTGTTTTTATGAAATTGCCCCTCCCGACCAAACGGGGTGAGATAGACCCCCCCTCCCATATTAAAAAATGCTTGTATTAAACTGTTCTACAAAAAACCGTTATTATTTCTTGGCGCCTGAGTTATCGTACTCGTGCCAATTGTTTGAATAATTTTTAAATACAAAAAGCATACATTTAACCTTTAGAAACTTACATTATTTTGTTGGCTGTATATTCAAGAAGATATGTGCGAAATTTCAGCGTATTATCTCACAAGACAAAAAAGTTACAGATTTTTGAGACGCAAAACGTCACTTGGGCCCATAGTGCGCCGCCGGCCGTACAAATCGTTATATCCCCTAAGAAATTATTCGCTGGATTTTTATCAGTTTGTCATCCTGTATTTAAAACATTTTTTGTTACATACAAAATGTTAATATACAAAAATGTAAGAAATCTATTCTACAAGAAAATGTCTAACTTCAGACACACCTATTTTTTCGCGCTGATGAACAAGAGGCAAGGCGTTAAAACTATTTTAAACTTTAAAATTTTGACAGTGTTTCGCCAGTAACTTTTATTATAAGAAAGAGTTGACGAAAATATTTGTAGGTAATAGTTTAATAAAGTATTTTAACTTATGCAACTAAAAAAAATATAACTCTACTGCCAAGCCAATAGGAGCCGAGAAAATCGAATTTTCACTTTTCAACGACTTTTTTTTTTAAATATCGGACAATGTATGTATGTATATATTTTTTGTGTTAATAAATTTAAGTGTGTGGAAAGACTTTTAGAAAGAAATATATTATGGTATATGAACTTCTACTGGGTGTGAAGTAATACAAATTATTTAGTAATACGATTCTGAAAGTACCTATACGCTTTCATAGAACCATCTAATATTTCAAAACTCCATCCTTTTTTCCCTACAGTGTTATATTCAAATAAAAATCCCTGCATGTAGGGATTTTTCCCCACGTGTACCATCACTGGGGTGCCAAGCATATGCCACCCCAGACCATTTTGCTCTTTACCGCTTCACGTTTCAAAAAATAATGAATTTACGGTACATACGAATATTTTTTTTGTTTTTTATCAATACGTGGTATAGGCTAGGTATGTGAACCTCACTTGAGTCTGGAATTCTTACTTAAAATAAACACTTTTACTATAAGTAATATTCCAGCAACACTTTTATTTGAAAAATCTTAATAATACCCGGAAGAACAGAATATAATAGAATAAGAATGGCAAGATGGTGATTATGCAACATACCTAATTCAGCAAGTCCATACTGTAGGAATGGGTTGAACTTGCTCGCTTTTAACATTTATTTCAATTTTAAAATTTTAAAATGGGACTTAAACCATTTTCAAAATAAATTTTTTGTCATTTAATTCACTGAGCATTTTCTAACCTACAAAATCTAAGTGATTTCAAATAAAAACTAGTGGTTTTGTCTTATTAAAATAAAAGATTACGTTGTTTTCTGATGACTCAATCAATATTATCTCGATTTTCGTGGAGAAAGGACAGACCACTTTCAAAATAAACGGCTCATATAGTTAGTCCGGAGCACATGAAACGTATTTGTATAAATTCAATACTTTCATAAGATAACGCACAAAAAAAGTAAAGCAACCAAAATCCTATCCCTGATATTAACAAAGTAACTGGATTGAATAAGGTGAGGTAAATTTAGTTATTTTCATTTTTCTCGAAAACTAGAAAACCTTTTCGTGTCTAGTTTTCGGAATTATTTGGTCAACAGAAACGATAAGTCTTTGAGGGTAAAAATCATCAATAACTGAAAAAATCCTTACAAAATTGCGATATTTTAGATTTTTGACAATGTTTCGTTCGATGCTCGAGGTTAAAAACTTGGATTATTTACTAGGCCAATATCATGAACAAGTCATCAAAAAATCGGGTCTGATGTATTATAGTTACTGCACTAATATTTAACTACATATTAATAATTTTTCTTTGTATATTTTCCTTAAAAAAATTCTTCTTAATAAATACCAATTTCAACTTAAATTTAACAGCGCTTATCAACGTTTATTAAAATGGAACACTGTGGCGTATGCGTACTATTTCTAAGAACAGTAATTTTTATACTTTTTTCTACTACAACAAGAACAAGGTCGTGCAATCCAATCGGACATTTAATTTTATTTTTGCAGACAATGATTTTTAGAGGTGCTGTCAGCTAAAACTAACAAAAAAATTTTTAAATCAGAAGTTCAGAAGGCCAAAAAGCAAATATAATAAAATGCACGTTTAGTTCGCACGTACTTCCTCTAATTGTTCAAGGCAATACATTGGTTTGGTGGAGCAGTGATGTGGATTCATTTGTATTTTTTTTTTTTTTTTTCAAATTTAGTTTACAATTTTCCCTTTTAATTTGAGCTAGAAACCTGAGTTGTGAGCTTAATTCAGCTTCATTTAAATTCACAAGTTAAGGTGAAAAGGTGAAAAATATTAAACAAATAACAAAGAATATCCTTGACAAACAGAACACAATAAAAGAGGTTGAATTCAACTTGGTCTATACCTAAACCTACTTCTTTTAGCTTTTAATCGAGTCTATATCATTACAATATATGTATAAGGAGTGAGGTCTACCATAAGAGCAAGTACATGCAACTCAGTCACTCCATTATAATCAAAATGAGCTATAAATTCCTGTCAAGTTTATTTCAACTTATTAAACCAATTTTCGTATTTAAAATTTAATTTATTAAGGCATAAATATTAGGGAGAAATATCCCCAACAACCCATATTGCTTTCAGGCTTTAAAATATACCTTCATATGCATATTCAAATTTTGTGAAAATAATTGAAACTTAAATAGTTTAAAACTGATGGTTCATATAAAGTATAGGTATGATGTGTGTGTGTGTTGAATTTTCACTCTCTGAATTTATCCACTTCAACACCAACATAAACTCCTCTTTTACAGTTTATTTAGGTAACCTACATTTTTTATTTTTTTTATAGTTTTTATATAAGACACTGTAGGTATGATGGCGATGTGTAGAAATGCACATTGCACAGGAATATACCCATGGGACATCAGAAACAACATTTACTCATGTGTGTTGGTTGAAAATTTTGCAACCGAATGGTGTTTTGCCAGAAGATACAAGAAGCCATCAATTACGACTTTTCTAATTGGAACAGCTAAGTTTTAGTTGTAGCGTAACGAATGCCTGAGGCACGTTAGACGTTACATAATATAGTTGCTTGCATGGTTTCTTAAATAAAAATATATTTCTCGATTTGAAATGAAACTGAGGTTAAGAAGTTAAAAATAATTCATTTATTATTGCCCCAAGAAACCTTTAAGATAGCAACTATTTTAAAGTGTCTCTCGATCATTACATATTTAATGCATTAGTTCGATTAAAATTGCAATAAAAAAATTTGTTTTACGTTTACGGACCAGGATTTTCTACCTGGTGCCAGAAGAACTTTCTGGAACTTAATGTTAGTAAGTGTCAAGCTATAACCTATTCCCGTAAACGCTCTACTCTCCCTCCTCGTACATACTTTATTAACAATGATGCAGTGACCGTAGTGGACTCATTATGTGACTTAGGAGTTCTTTGTGATAAAGAACTTAATTTTAGATCTCACATTACCACATCTATTAATAGAGCTAACTCTGCACTTGGGTTTGTTAAGCGCTGGTCAAAAGAATTTGCAGACCCCTACGTCACTAAATCTCTTTATCTCACATTTGTGAGACCACTTCTTGAATATGCCAGCCAGGTATGATCACCCTTTTATGTTACTCACTCTCTCCGTATCGAAGCTGTTCAACGAAGATTCCTGTTGAAAATTAAACGCATATCAACCCTGTTTTCTAGTACGTTTATGTTTTTTATATATTATTCTGAATTTTCATACATTCTTACTTTACATACATACTTTTATATTTTCCATACATTAACATTCATAATTTTGTTACATTCATACATTGCTTATTTACTTCTTTAATATAATACTTTTTATATTCCTTTATGTAAATGTAAATACCTTTGGCATATTCTCTTAAATAAATCAGTTGTCACGAGATCTTAGACCCGAATTGATCGGTTATTTTTTATTTCAAGCAAGGCGTAAAATAGTCTATTTTCACATAACTAATTATCCCACAGGGTTATTTTTGACATGGTGCCGAAACCCGGGAATATATTGAGACTATACCTTGTTTGAAAAAATTATTTGGATAACTCGAAACTTAATATAATGGAACTGCAAGCGCGCGCCGGCTATCGCAGCCAGATAACAAAAATAATAAATGAAGCGACAGAGTATTTAAAATCATCAAAAGTCAGAGACACGGAGGATTTGTCTAAACTAGACTCCATGGAAGAAGATCTCGCATCGTACCTCCAACGTCTCACTGTGGCTAACGAGAACCTAAGAGCAATCAACAACGATGTTCAGGCTAAGAATATCGAAGATTCAAGGCCAGAAAAAGTAGCGGAGTATGAGGACTCTGCTGTAGGTATGATGGCAAGATTGCAAATTCGCTTAGTGAGGGTGCAATCGCAGATTAATCCCTATCAAAATGATGTCAATACTACTCGTACATCTTCAGCATCGAAGACGCACTACACGAAGCTTCCTAAATTGGAATTAAAAAAGTTTTCGGGCGATCACCAAGATTGGATTCGTTTTTGGGAAAACTTTCGTACAACAGTACATGAAAATGAAGCATTGAGTGGTATCGAAAAATTCAACTATTTGCAATCTGTTCTAACTGGAAATGCGGCCAAAACGATATCTGGTTTCACTCCTTCTGATACCTGCTATGATGGAGCTATCTCTCTCTTGCAGGAGGAATATGGTGACACCGAAAAACTAATAGACAGATTAATGCAACAGCTAATGGCACTTCCAGCAGTTTCTGGCAAAACGGATGCAATGGGGTTGAGGAATCTGTATAATACAGGGATAGCTTGCAGTCGGTCCTTGACAGCGCTAGGTGTTCCCTCCTCTCACTATTATATTATGCTCAAAACCATACTCTTAAAATGCATGCCTAACGAACTTCGAATAGATTATCATCGAATACAAAAGGAGTGCACGACGAAAGCAGACGAGGCCAATGATTCAGTTTCGGATAGTGGATCCACTCTTTCTTTCGATGGAGACAAGCAGGTAAAAAACATTCTCAAATTCCTTAAGCAAGAAGTGGAATCGATAGAGAGAGCAGGTGTCAATAAATCGTCAACTAAAGCGAGTGCACATCACCCACAACCATCGACGGCAGCAGGTCTTTTCACTTCCACACAAGCAAACGTACCGTGCTTTTTTTGCAAAGCTACAGATCATTCGACGAAAGAGTGCTACTGCACGAAAACCATTGACGAAAAGAAACAAATGTTGAAAGAAGATGGCAGATGTTTTCGATGTACTATGAAAGGTCACACGGCAAGAAGTTGTAAAGTGAGAAGCCTATACTGCAAAAAATGCAAAAATAAGCATCCCTCTTCGTTGTGTAATTTTAAAAATAAAGTATCATCTTCCAGTGAATCGTCAAAATCTAAAGAAAATTCAACATCTGTTGCCATGCTTCATCCCACTTTGAATTTGTCTGCCCCAAATATTTTAAAAAAGAATAATGTGTATTTACAAACAGCGCGAGCCCTCCTCGCAGCAAATCATTCCTTTTCTGCAACACACAGTCTATTTGTGCGGCTAATTATTGATGGTGGAAGCCAGCGCACGCACATAAGAGAAGCAGTAGTCTATAAACTGAATTTGGAAATTACTGGATTTGTAAATCTATCCATTATTCCTTTCGGTCAAGACAAGATTTCTGGTGGTAAGAAAATGAAAATTGTGAAAATTTATTTACAATCTCAGTTTAGCGAAAATTATGTGGAAGTTACGGCGGTGGTGGTTCCCGAAATATGCTTGGACGTCTTGGTGGCTCCTGCAAGTGAGAGCACTTCGTTGGATGGGTTTTGCTTGGCAGATTCGAAACTGTGTGAACGTGAGCAAGAAAGAGGTTTAAGTGTTCTAATTGGAGCAGATTATTATTGGAAGGTTGTAACAGGCAAATATAAACGAATTACTAACCTTTTGACAGCAGTAGACACAATTTTTGGATGGACGCTTCAGGGTCCTTGCGAGGCAGATGAATTAATCGATGAAAATGTTTCAACTCTTTTCAGCTCCTCCCTTGAAGATATGTGGAACTTAGAGAGTATGGGGATACGGAGTGATGAAATGGAGATGAACGAATTCACCAAAGAACTTCAATCAAAATGTATTCGGAAGACTGACACCAGATACGAAGCTCATTTACCCTGGAAAATAACCAATGGACAACTGGGAAACAACAAAGCGATGGCTCAGTCAAGACTGCACTCCCTTCTCAGAAGACTTCAGATGAATCCATCTAAACTTCGCGAATACGACACAGCAATGCAGGAATTCATCGCGGCAGGTTACGCTGAGAGAGTTTATTCCAAAGACGACAACCCGGAGAACCTGTATTACATGCCACACTGTGCAGTATATCGGCCTGAAAAGACAACAACCAAGATACGAATTGTATTCGATGCCTCGTCTCATTCTAAAGATAAACTATCATTGAACGAATGTTTGTGGACAGGTTCTAACCTACTTCCAGATATTCTGCACATCTTGTTGAACTTCCGTGTCGGACAGATTGGGTTAGTCGCAGACATTGAAAAGGCGTTTCTGCAAATCGTCTTAGCTGAAAAAGATAGAGACAGCCACCGTTTTGTCTGGTTTCCACAAAACAAAGATTTAAGCACAGATTTTTCATCCGAAGTCGAATATCGTATGACTCGTGTCACCTTTGGGGTTTCTTCTAGCCCATTTTTGCTGTCTGCCACGATTGCTCTTCACATTCGCACGCAAGCAAAAGAATTTCCAGAATCATGTGAATTGCTCAGTAAATCATTCTACATGGATGATCTTGTTACAAGCGTTAACAGTCAGGAGGATGCAGAGTCTAGCCAAAAATACATCGCTTGCTCAAAGGACTTAAAACAGATTCCCGAAATTTCAATGCCTAGGTGGCTTGGAATTAGTGCCGAGTTGACGTGTATTGAAATGCATGTATTTGCCGATGCCAGCCAGAAAGCCTATGGGGCTGTTGCTTTTTTAAGACTCGAGATGTCAAATCTGGAAACAAATGTTAAGTTTGTGTGTGCCAAAGCCCGTGTTGCACCACTGAAAGAAAAGAAAACATATCATCTCACATTGCCCAAGTTGGAACTCACCGCTGCATTGGTTGCTGCTAGACTGTGTTCTTACTTGAAGAAGTTACAAGTGCCATTTCAACGTTTCTATTTGTGGACCGACTCACAGATCACACTTCATTGGATACAAGGCGATGCCCAAAAGTGGAAGCCGTACGTGTTTTGCCGTGTAAAGGAAATACATGAGCTGACAGATATGAACGACTGGCATCATTGCTCTGGTAAGGAAAATCCCGCAGATCTGCTCACCCGAGGAATATCTGCAGACAAATTTTCATCGTCATTACTATGGAAGGAGGGTCCATCTTGGTTGAAAGAAGAAAAGTGTAACTGGCCAATGGATAATGTGTCGCATGCTGATGATTCTATCGCTATGTTGCTGTCTGTTCAGAGGGAAGATGTTGGTGCTTCAGCTAAATATTCGGAGCCACTGCTGCTGTATGAGACAATTGGTAACTGGAAGAAGCTGCTGAGAATAACAGCTTATATTCATCGAGGTGTCAATGCGCTACTCAATAAATGGTACCCTCTTTGGGCTCAAAAAAAGAGCAGGAAAACTCATACGTCAAGGTTTTTGCAAGCCACTGAAATGAAGAAAGCAGAAACCTACTGGATAAGTTATTTTCAAATTACTTATTTTCCTAATGAAATCTTATCTTTACAGGAGGGGAAAACTATTTCTCGGTCTTCTACCCTTCTAACGCTTAACCCCTTCTTGGACGATCAAGGCTTGCTTCGTGTGGGCAGTAGATTGACGCAGCTAGACGAGCCACTTGATGTAACTAGTCCAGTTATTTTACCACGAGGCAGTTATTTGAGCAAGTTAATTGCCACTTACTTCCACGAATGCTCTTTGCACAGTGGAGTGAATACCGTCCTAGCTCGTCTGCGTGAACAATTCTGGTTACCAGCCGCTCGACAGTTAATCAAGAAAACCATCGCAGCATGCAATCTTTGTCGCAAACTCAGGGGAAAGGCCGCAGCCCAGCCTTTCGCACCCTTACCGAGGGATCGACTACAAGCATCAAGACCTTTCGAGACCGTGGGTGTGGACTTTGCCGGTCCTCTTTACACACGTACCGATGAAAATACGAGGAAAGTCTACATAATCATATTTACATGCGCCGTCGTCCGCGCCGTCCATCTGGAGTTAGTTCTCAACTTGACGACAGAATGCTGCCTCTTAGCTATGCGCCGTTTTATGGCAAGGCGGGGCACGCCGATTACTATATATTCAGATAATGCGAAGACGTTTAAAAAAGCTGCAACCGACGTTAATAGCTTGGGAGAAATTTTCAACAGCGCGATTTTTAACGGTTTTATTAGTAACCGTGGTATAAATTGGAAGTTTAGCGTGGAAAGAGCACCATGGTGGGGTGGATTTTGGGAGAGGTTGGTAAAAAGTGTAAAAGACGTTCTCAAGGTCACAATCTGGAAGGCCAAGATTACCAACGAAGAGCTTTATACTCTCCTTACTGAAGCTGAGCGAATTATCAATATGAGACCCCTTACGTACTTAAGCAATGACCCCATGGACTTGGCCCCTCTAACACCTGGAACGAGAGCAAAGGCCAAACAATTGGCTCGGAACTCCGAAGCAAATGGAAATCTAGATTGCAGTACACATCTTTTCTATGGAAGAGATGGAAAGCATGTATATATATATATTCCATGCATATATTTTCAAAGGAAATCCAACCTGGTGACGTAGTGTTGGTATATGATGCCAGCACTCCCCGTATTCACTGGAACCTAGCCGTAGTCGAAGTTTGCTATCCTGGGAGAGATAACAAAGTCCGAGCGTGTGAAGTTCGCTTCGCTGATGGCAAAAGATTTCGTCGTGCCATTCAACTGTTGTATCCGCTTGAAATGCACCAGCAGGCCCGCCCGGAGGATGTTGAAAATTAAACGCATATCAACCCTGTTTTCTAGTACGTTTATGTTTTTTATATATTATTCTGAATTTTCATACATTCTTACTTTACATACATACTTTTATATTTTCCATACATTAACATTCATAATTTTGTTACATTCATACATTGCTTATTTACTTCTTTAATATAATACTTTTTATATTCCTTTATGTAAATGTAAATACCTTTGGCATATTCTCTTAAATAAATCAGTTGTCACGAGATCTTAGACCCGAATTGATCGGTTATTTTTTATTTCAAGCAAGGCGTAAAATAGTCTATTTTCACATAACTAATTATCCCACAGGGTTATTTTTGACAATTTCTTCGTTTCGCACTTCGTGGGCTACCCTGGCTTGATACGCTCCATCTCCCACCCTACGAATGTCGCCTTCAGCTAATTAATTTGCAACCCCTTTATAATCGTCACAAAGTAGCCGACATTGTATTTATCCATCAGCTCTTAGCTGGTAATATTGACTGCCCTGCGCTTCTCCAAAAAATTGCATTGCACACTAACCCTAGAAGTCTTAGATTAGTGTCACTCTTTGATGTCAACTTTCATCGTACTAATTATGGTAGTAACGAACCAATGACCCGCATGCTACGTACTTCTAACATTACGCAAAATTCTTTCGACTTCCACTCCTCCAAACACTCTCTCAAAATCTCTCTCTATACCAACCTCAACCACACCAATAACCAATAACTCAAAGCCCCAAATCCAATGCCCAACGTTGTCTTTTTATTTTATGGATTAATCTTTAAGTTTTTGTATGTAAAAACTGGTGGGTGGGCCTACGGGCCCATTTCAATAATAAAATAAATAAAAAAAAAACAAGCAAAAAAAAAAAAAATAAAAAAAAAACAATGAAAAACCCACCATAGAATTAAGTTAAAATTTAAGTTTAGATCTAAGTTTAGATTTAAGGCACGCTTGTATTAAGCTAATAAATAAATAAATGCCCCAGCTTAAAAAGTCCAACAACTTACCTGAAAAAAAAAATAAAACAAAACATTAATTAATCTAAACGAACCGAGCACGAAATCTGCTTGCGCCGCGACAAGAAAACAAGGAAATGACGAACTGTCAAACGATGGGTGCGTTTAAAAATATGCACAACCGACAACACATAGAGTGCTGCCACCCAGGAGCTCAACAATGGGGTGGATTCAGCGATTAGAATTATTTTATTACAAAAAATTAATAAAAACGAAATGATATGTTAAGTATAAGTACAGGGTATACTTGTACTTAAAGTGGGCGCCAGGATTTTTTTTATAAATAAAAAAAGTTTGAAAATTCCAAAACTATTTTTGTTGAATCTCACGCAAAGAAAAGAGAACGAAACCAAATAAAAGAATCAAAAGAAAAAAAAAGTTTTTATATACCCAGATGAGGATTTAAATTATTTTATTTAGGAAACCTTTGGGCCGAAGCCCAGGGATTAAAACCAAAAATTTTTCGATATACAGGGTGTCCCAGAGTGGAAGTATCTTAGGGTGTGGTTCCTGGGTATTTTCTAAGAAAAAAATTGTATGGGGGGAAGTTGTATCTCCCCTCCCTGAGGCAGGGGGGGCAGTTCCGGAAAAAATGACTTAAAATGCCAAAAAAAAACATTAAAAATCAACGAAAACACATCTAATAATGTGCTATATTTTTTTTTGAAAGTTAATACTCCATTCTTGCATTTGGTTCTTAAATCAAGTTGTTTAAGCGAATAGTTTTTGAGAAATTAAATTTCAAAGTCAAATTTGTTTAAAAAAATTGTGATTTTTTTTTCTTAAGTCGATATTTTTCAAAAATTTACGTAATTAAGTGCTAGTTTTGTGTTCAAAAAACGAAAGATACTCTTACCAAAAAATCCCGAAAAAAGGGTTAAATTATGGATAATTCATGAATAAAATAATTTTTTCGGGCTTTTTTGGGAAAAGTACTTTTTGGTTTTTCTTAATTTCTCAAGAACTAAGAAAGATTTTTACATATAGATTTCGGTAATGGATTTCAAAATAATGAGGGCAATGAATTTTGAACACAAAAAAGCACTTAATTACGTAAGATTTTGAAAAATATTGACTTAAGAAAAAAAAAAATCACAATTTTCTTAAACAAATTTGACTTTGAAATTTAATTTCTCAAAAACTATTCGCTTAAACAACTTGATTTAAAAACCAAATGCAAGAATGGAGTATTAACTTTCAAAAAAAAATATAGCACATTATTAGATGTGTTTGCGTTGATTTTTAATGTTTTTTTTTTGCATTTTAAGTCAATTTTTCAGAAACTGCCCCCCCCCTGCCTCAGGGAGGGGAGATACAACTTTCCCCCATACAATTTTTTTCTTAGAATATACCCAGGAACCACATCCTAAGATACTTCCACTCAGGTGCGGGACACCCTGTATAGTTAGATAAAGATTACAAAATTTAAAGGGCTTACGGTGAAACGTAAAGCCTCGAGCAAAAATAAAGAAAATGAAAATGAAAATGGGCCTTTAACAAGCAAAGCGGGATAAAGTTCGAATTACAACAAACGAAATCAAACCTATCAGAATTGAAACACCAATAACACAACTCAAAAAAAAAAATATATTTTTGTGCCTGGGTTTTTTATTTTTTATTCGTCATGCTTCAAAATGTCCATCATTTCATTTTAAAATACCCACATCTTCCCCAAAGTTTGCTTTGGTAGAGTTGGTAGTCAAAATACATTTACCATAGTTTTCATAGAAATAATAAATGTTTGCTTTAATATTTTCTTTAAAAGAGGAGAGGGGAGGGGAATTGTTACGCCCATTTGGTATCTCTAGAGTGTATTTGTGTCACAAACTTAACACATTTTTATTTCTAAATTTAAGGACGTTAAAATGTTAAGAATGTGTTAAAGCGATGCTAATGCATGTTGCAATATATGTGGTTATTTTATCAAAATCATTAATTATTATCACTTTTGAGAATATGTAAAGAAACTTAAAAGACATGCAGGATGTCTCTAAGATTGAATATTCTGCACGGTCATTTAGTCAGAAAATAAAAAACTTCATTGGGAGCTTAGCTACTCAGAAAAAATGAAAACGTTTTAACTAGGACTTTATGGACTTCGAGAGTAATCGTCATTACCAAGGTCAATAAAATGAAACAATGATGGAAAATTATTGTAAAGGTTTAATTTTAGAATAGTACATTCCAAAATTAGTGTTTTTGTTGGTAAAAATTACTTTTTTAATGTTGGTACCAAACATTAAACAAAATAATGAAGAAGAAAGGAGTTTTTGTTATTTTCAATTTTATCAAAATTAAAATTAATAAAGTTAAAAAAAAAATACATACAACCATTTGTTTTTTAAACTTTCACTTAAAATTGGTGAAAGCATAGAATATTGAAAAGAAAAAACTAACTTTATCACGTAAATGAAGAAAATTTCAATTTAAACAAAAAATTATAATAATGACTTTTTTTTAAATTCTGTGTGAAAATTAATAACAAAAAAAACTATTCATAGAAATGACTTAATTTAAAAACTAAATTAAAGTCTTAACTAAAAAAAAATATACCATGATTCTTTTGGTGTTGCCGTTGTTTTTTAATATTTTTTCTTCTAGTTTAAGTAACTTTTTAAAGAAAATACCCCTCCTGCCTAAACAGGGGAACATAGACACCCCCTCTCATATGTTTGTTTTTATTTCAAACCAACCTACACATTCTAGCGTTTTGGTGAATCTAAGTCTTATATCTTAAAATATTTATTTTAATTGATTCTAAACATAGCTCATTTTAATGAATTTTCAAATAATGCGCTCCTGGCTACAAAAACAAACTTTTTCAAACAAGACTATTTTTTATTTAATAAGTTATGTGTAAGGTGCCAGTAATAGCTATCCATTGAAACTCATCATTGAAAACTTTAATGATCGATATTGAGTCGTTTAGGAAGTAAAATCATTTATTATATTGATGGACAGATAAAACTTAAGACTTAGTTAATATTTTTAGGCAAAAAAATAATTCAAATAGGCCCAACTTTCTTCATAAAAAGACTCTTCTTATTTCAATGATTGAACTACATTACCAATGATCATTGAAAAATGAAAAGTCAATTTTTGTGGAAAGTTGGGCCTATTTGAAATTTTTTTTTTTGACTAGAAATATTAATTAAGTTTTGAGCTTTTAGCATCCATCAAAATAATAAATGATTTTGCTTTCTAAACGTCTCAAAATCAATCATTAAAGTTTCCATGATGAGTTTCAATGATAGCTATAACTGGCACCTATGATATAAGAAAATCATATGCAGAACCCAGGCACAAAATTTGTGTTGACCAGTGTAATCAAATCATTAAAAATCCACTCTACTTATCTTTTCTGTATAATTGTCTGCGGATCACTTATATAGCTTTTTCCTGCTATCACCTCGAATATTTAAGGCTCTTGCTATTTCCTTCTCCGCCGCGAATCACTAAATTTTCCTTTCTTCAAAATTTCTCGACAACTTTTTCTCAAAACCACACATACTTTTTCTCAGTTTTAACTTCTTTCAAACTTTTTCGATTTTTTTTTTTCAATAACAACTTCTTGCTTGTAAAGTTCTCCCGAGAGTGAACTTTCCATGCAAAACCTACTGTCTACCTCGGCCATTCCAGTCTCTCACACATTCATACAACCAGCCAGTGTTGCCGCTGAAAAAAATCAAAAGGGGTCCCAAGAGGGTCCCGGGATGAAAAAAGGGCCCTTTTACGAAATTTCCATAAAGGAGAGAATACAAAAAATATTATTAGTACATAAAGGAGTAAAGCATTTAATAAACATTTATTTTAAAAACTAAAGCAAAATTTTCTCTAAAAATAACAAATAAAATTTATTTTACTAAAATTACAACAAAAATGTAGAAAGGTAACTATTTTTACCTTCTGAATAAATTTGAAAATTAATATTATTCTATCCCTTTCTTCAGTCATTTTGCAGAGTTTAGTACGAAACTTGGTGAAGTTCAACTATTTTTATGTAAAAACCCAATTTTTAATAAAAATCACATACATTTTTAAAATTGAGCCAATTGGTTGATTTTTAAAAAAGTGCGGGCCACGGGTCCCGAACGCAAAAAAAGGGCCATTTGGCCACTTAAGGGGCCAAACAGCAACGCTGCAACCAGCTAAATCGTTTTCTTCACCTTCAGTCACGGAATCACGGCTTCCTAGTAAGCTACATTTTTCCTCGAAAACCTCCGTTTCTCCGTTGTCGAATATCATCGAAACTTAACTCTCACACACACATTTAATGATTCAGCAAGTTGTTGGATGTCTTTCCAAAACTTGCCAAATCCAAATGGCCGAGTTCAGAACCTTTTCCACTAAACTATGTATTCCAAAAAATTTAAAAGAATTAAAATCGTGGCTTGATGGTTAGTACATAGGACTGTCTGCCGAAGGTGTGGGTTCGATTCCCAGCCGTGCCACCTAAAAACAGAAATGTTTTATTCGAGGTATTGCCTCTTGCGAGGAACTGACAAATCCTCCAAGAGTATACTTGTCATGAAAAAGTGCTTCTCATTTAGCCGTTCGGACTCGGCAAAAAACTGTAGGTCTTTCCATTCCTGCCAACAAACACGCACACAGGAATGGTGGTGAGTTGTAAGTCACTAGGCCCTGGTTCTCAACGAGCTGTTGCGCCACCCAATTTTTTTTTTTTTTTTTTTTTAAATCGAGAAAAAGTTTCTTCTAGGCATTCCCCTAGTTAAGCCTAGTACGCTGCAGATGCGAAAAGAAAAAGCCCATACAAAAATGACACAACGAAATCATAAACTAAAAATTTAAAATTACTTTTCGTTCTGCAGGAGGTCAATTCTCGATCTGTGAAACTGTGAATTGATAAATATGATAACGCCTTCACGCCAAATGATTCTCGAAGTATAAAAAAATGAAAACAAATGCCAAAAACTTTTCATATGATAATTCGTTTATTACAATAATTTCATTCTGTGAAAACCAGTGAAAAGAAAAATGATAAACAGAAACAAATTGTGCTCATTTGATACACCCTAGTCGCCATCTTGGTCTTTCTATGACGTCACAATCATCTTTTTCTATGAGCAAGTGGCAGCATTTGCTACTACTTTTTAGTACTCACTTTGACAGTTGTTTTTCATAATGAGTTCGGGAATCGCCTTGCGCGTGTTTGTGAAGTGATAAAATGATAAAACTCTGTGAAAACTGAAATGATAACTTTGTTTTCATTTCACAGAACAGAAATTGTACGCTGTTTGATGAACGAAATTGAAAATTGTTGCATATTTTTTGGAGAAGTCTACACTCTTTTTTCGCACACAATTTACTACCCAGGGGGCCAATTCTGGTTCTATAAAAAAGTGAATCGAAAAACTTTTCACGCTTTCACACTAATTCCGATTCCCGATCTGTGAAAATGTGAATCAAAAACTTTCATATGAATAATTTGCTTTCACGCCGTCATGTCATTTGGAAGTGAATATCCAAAATGAAAGCGTGAATACGAACAAACAATGACAAATTCAATCATATCTCTTTCTCTGTCAAATCCATAAAGAAAAAAGTGTTCCTATCTTATGCATTTCTCTGTACTCTTAAAAAACATATGAAAATTAAGAGAATTTTAAAGAGAAATGGTAAGGTGGTTCGAGTATCGATAATCGAAAAAGTGAAAGCAATGCTTGGCAGCGGATGTGAAAACGATTTATTAGATTCACTTTTTCACAGAACCAGAATTGGCCCCCAGGCCATTTATTGTGTGCGGAAAAATGACATTTGTGTTTGTTCGGCTCTGGACCTTTGGCACCTTATGTTGGAAATTTGATAAAAAAAATGTCATCTAATTGCCTAGTAATTGGTCAGAAAAGGTCAACTGGGGGCCAATTCTGGTTCTGTGAAAAAGTTTTCACATTCGCTGCCAAGCATTGCTTTCACTTTTTCGATTCAGTTGCCACAAATAAGCGATTCTGGTTCTGTGAATAAAAACTATAGATATTATCGATGCTCTACCTTACCATTTCTCTTAAAAACAGCATGATTCTCTCAATGTTCTTGTGTTTTTTATGAGAACAGATAAATGCATGAGATAGGATTTATGGATTTGACAGAGAAAGAGATATGATTGAATTTGTCATTGTTTGTTCCTATTTACGCTTTCATTTTGGATATTCACTTCCAAATGACGGCGTGAAAGCAAATTATTCATATGAAAGTTTTTGATGTTTGATTTCAAATTTTCACAGAACGGGAATAGGAATTAGTGTGAAAGGGTGACAAATTTTTCGATTCACTTTTTCACAGAACCAGAATTCGCCCCCTGGTCCCAGAAAAAAAATCAAGGCTTAAACTTTCTCAAGGTCACGCGCGATTTTTGGCACCTCATTTATGGGAAATTTGCAAAAAATGTATACCATCCGAAAGATTTCTAGATCGTGATAAAGAAGGTCAACTATTTTCAGTAATTGGTCAGCCATTAATTTTGTGCTATGAATTTTTGAAGTTCTTTTCAAGGTCACAAAAAAACTTTTGGCACCTCATTTGGGTCATTTAAAAAAAAAAAGTATGCAATTTGAAAGGCCTCCTCACGGTTGTAAAAGGTCAGCTATTTCCAGTAGTTATTTGGTCAGCCATAGTTTTTATTAATGAATTTTTAAATTATTGTTCTAGGTCACGCGCAACTTTTGTCAATATATAAGAATATTTTTTTTCGAGGTCACGAATCGTTCATGACCTTGAAAAAAAATACTGTAAAAAATCGTAAAAATGAATCTATAGCTGACCAATTACTGACACTAGCTGACCTTTTATAAAGATCTTAGGGTCTTTCAGATGGTATTAAATTTTTGTAAATTTCCCATAAATGAGGTGTCAAAAATCGCTTTGACCTTGAAATTTTTAAAATTTCATTAAAAAAAATCTATGGCTGACCAATTACCTACTGAAAATAGTTGACCTTTTATCACGATCTAGAAATCTTTCGGATTGTATAATTTTTTTGCAAATTTCCCATAAATGAGGTGCCAAAAATCGCGCGTGACCTTGAGCGACCTTGAGACAGTTTAAGCCTTGATTACAAGTTATCTAGGGCTGACCAATTTCTGGGACTACTTGACCTTTTCTGACCAATTTATTGATCAATAAGATGCATCTTTTTTTTATCAAATTCAATTTCAATTTCAATTTTTGTTTTATTGAACATTTCTATTTACAATTGGCTTAAAAGATAATTTATAACTATAAGATACATTGACAAATAATAAGATTTTGGTGGCACATAAGGGGCCTAACGCTATACATTGATTCAATATAAAATACAAATTAGATTTATAATATATGTAAAAACTTAACATAAAAGTCGGCTTGGCTTTGTCGTCCTCGGGTTGTTCAATCCCGGTTGTCCAGTGGCGGTATATTTATTTAGGGTGGGGGTAGGGCTGGTGTTTAGCCACGATAATGTGCGGACCCTGGGTCAGAGTAGAAGGGTACTGCTTCATCGTTGGTTGTTGGAGCTACATCCAGGATTTCCCTAGCGCTTATGTACCTTGGTGCTGGATGTCGTTGTTGGTTTGTCATCCTTCTCATCAGTTGATTAGGGTGATTGGCGATGTTTCTAACCAGCTTGTCGGCAGATAGTAATAAATACTTGTCCAGGGGGACTACCTTAGCCTCATTGTAGAGTTGCTCGTTTTTGAAATGCTTACGCCGTTGACGATCGAAGTACAGCCCAGTGCAGATCCTCAGGATTTTTCTCTCGAATATTTGTAGTTCCTTCATAGCCGTTTTGGAAATGGTGAACCAAACTGGGAAGCTATAACTGATGACTGGTCGCAGGAGTTGCTTATAGATTAAAACTTTTGTCTGTTGGCTTAGCCCAGTTTTCTTCTTCATCAGCGGGTAGAGGCGGTGGAAAGCAAAATTGGCTTTTTTGAGGACAGTCCGTGAATGTGGGTTGAATCTCAGCAGCTCGTTGAAGTTGATGCCTAGGTATTTGGCGCTACGTTTTGCTGCTAATCTAGTTCCGTCTGGGAGTGCTAGGGTGATGTTTCTACAGCTTCCAGCTGAGCGACCACGTCTGCCCCCCGGTTTTCTGAAGCAGACAAGCTCTGATTTGGATGAGTTGATCCGGATACCCCGCATGTGGTGTAAAATTGGAAGAGTTTGCGGATATGTGCCTCGACTTCTCTGACAGCTAACAATGGAGAGTTTGATGAGCAATATGTAAGTGAGTCATCAGCAAAGAGAAGGTTCTCGCATTCACTTGAAATTGGTTGGTCAGAGGTCATGATGTTATAAAGAAGTGGTCCAAGTTTCGACCCTTGGGCAACTCCAGCTCTGACGCTCTTCACTGTCGATTTGCAGGTTTCCAGTTGCACGAAAAAGTTCCTGGAAGAAAGAAAAGAAAATATAATTTTGATTAGCGCTTAGGGAAAGCCTAGTATGTGGAGTTTATGGATAAGGGCTTCAATCCATACACTGTCGAATGCTTTCTCGACATCCAGGAAGCATCCGACAGTAACTTGATTGCTGTTTAAGGCTGTGGTGATGTCGTGATGAAACTTCAGGAGTGGATGCAGGGTGGAATGTTTCTCCCGGAAACCGAACTGCATGTCTGGGACTATGTTGTTTTCACTGCAGAACTTCTTCAGCTTCCTGAGTATCAGCTCTTCCAAGAGCTTACTTAGATTGCTGAGGAGGGATATCGGCCTGTAGTTGGTGATCATATTCCTTTCACCTTTCTTGGGAATAGCCACGATTTTTGCAGTTTTCCACTTCAGGGGAAAGTAACTATTATTGATGCAGTTGTTGAATATGATGGCTAACAACACCATCACCATGTGTGGAAGCCTTTTTAGAACAAAGCTGGATACCCCATCCGGATTACAAGTTATCTAGGGCTGACCAATTTCTGGGACTACTTGACCTTTTCTGACCAATTTATTGATCAATAAGATGCATCTTTTTTTTATCAAATTTCCCTCATATGAGGTACCAAAGGTCCAGAGCCCCATTAATGGTGTATAAAATTATTCGATTCTGAACCCAGCCGACATTACATATTCAGTGTTTTTGTTTTTCAATTATTCCTATAGAAGGTGCATGCGGTATAACAAAAAACAAAACAACAATTTGCATTAAATTTTGCTTGTCTATCAGTGTCTGATGGTTGTATAAGAAGCCTAACCGAAATGTACTCTAAGCTTTACCAAAATAATAAGTATTTGACCCGAATATGAAAGTTAATGAGCTTAGTTGAGTTTTAAAAATTATAATTATACTCCAAGTATCCTATATAATTTAATGAGCTCTTGTTACTTCCTTTGATGGGTTTTCTATTTATGTATGAGATAAAAAAAATACATAAATAAAAATATTTTTATTCAGTGACTTGTAAATTAAGGACATTCACATTTTCATCATCATCCTTCAAAAAGCTTTGCCAAGCCAATGGGTGCATTTTTGCCCCATCAGGCCCTCTCTTTGTGCTGATGCTGAATGAAATTAAAAAGAAAAAAAAATAATGCTTTGTGGGGGAGAGACTATGAACCTATCATGTACATTTGTTTACAATTCCGTGGAAAGAAAATAATGGTCTGATAATTTTCATTCTTAATTCATTAAAATAAACGCTTGGACGATTTAAAACTTCTTGATACAATTTGATTGAATAATTTTTTTGTTTGTATTTATTTAATCAATGTGCAGAAGAAATGGTTCAATGTTAGGCCTTGAAATCATTTTGAAGTTTTATGAATTCCTTAAAAAAAATTTAATTGAATATTATAATATACTTAACTAATAGGTATTCCCCTTCCATCAATCTTTTACAAAAGGACATTTGCTTCACTATATATTATACATACTAACCTGAGTAACTTTCATTTGATATTTGTCATTTAAAGTCCTGCCACAGATTTCCAAAAACTTTTATTAACAAAAAAGTTATCCATTTTAACTTTTAGAAAACAAACAAACGTGAATATATTTTATTGCGTTACTTGGTACCTATATATTATATCTTTAATGACATGTCAAAAATAAACACTGTTCAAGGAAGCAAATAATATCGAACCTATACCTTACATATGTATATGTACATACATACATATACTTGATATTCAAATAAAATATTCGTTGGAAGATGTCATTTTTGCGGAAAAACTTTTTCTATTTGAATTTTCTTCCACCTTACCTATCCCACATTTGAAATTCAGTTCATTGAGATGCCAATACGAATTTAAATTACCTGAGAAGAATTCTCAAGAAAATAAACTTTGAAATAGGTAAGTTCAAATGAATACTTTTATACAATCTTCTGAATTGAACTATAGTGTAGCAAAACAGTTTTCACTTCACATGGAATTCCATGAATTCTAATGGTCTGTTAAATAAGTTGTTAAATAAAAGAGGAAAGATTTAGTTACCTTCTTCGATGGAATTGGTTAAAGGCTGGGAGTATTTTATACAAATATCAATCATTCCAATGAAGACGCTTGTTTTTTTTTTTTTTTTGGTATTTTATAACATAAAGGTAGTTTGGAAAATTCCTTACTAACCAAAGATACACAAAACTATTTTTCTTCAAGTTTATCTCCTTGTATGCTTGTAAAAGTCTTCTCATATACTCCACTCAAGAGTGATGCTTCCTCCTTAACCCGTCCAAATATGACTAGGCGTATTTTTATTCAAAAAATAATTACTAACAAAGGTGATGACTTCTCCAAAAATCGATAAAGATAACTCCAGCACTATCCAAAAAACAGATGCTATCACTTTTCCAACTGAAAAAATATTTGTTTCATTTTTTTGAGCTGCATTGCACTATTTTAAAGGATTTTTTATTTCTGGGGTATAATGAAGTTCTAGGTTCTATTCTATTTAGTTTAGTTTAGTTTAGTTTAGTTTAGTTTATTCATTAATTGCAAAAATGAACACTGTTTTCTACAGTAATTAATCAGGCTCTGATATCTTGTGTCACCCTATATGACGGATATTTGCAAAAAAAAAATATGCCAACTAATTGGCCTTTTGTTGGTCAAAACAGCCAACGAAAATATATAAAAAATAGTTAAAGTTTTTTTAGGACACGTGTGATATATGGCTTAATTTGTTGGATATTCTCTAAACAACGTACCTATACCTTCTGGACAACCAATAGATCGTGATTAAAGATCAGCTAATTACAGTAATTGGTCAGCCACACATTTTCACATTCGGTGTATAGTGGCAAGTTATGAATTCGTAAAAAAATCGATCTCGAGATTTTGATCAAACTTGTTATTACTATGATAGAGGAGACGAACAAAATTGGCCTCACAATTCTGTCTGTCTGTCTGTCCGTTGAGCTACAGCCTAAATGACTGGATCGATTTTCCTTAAACTTAGTACAAAGCGTTTTTTGGTCATTCCTACACAGGCCGCTCCATCACACAGCAGCGTATTACTCTCCAAGAGATGCCAGTGGAAGAAGTGGAACAGTTTAACTACATTGGCAGTATTGTTGCTGCAAACGGTGTAAGGATCTGGACGTTAAAATAAGTGAAAATAAAGCTCGTTCTGCTTTCGGTACTCTGTCCCCAATTTGGAAATCCAGTCAAATCTCCTTACGCACTAAGTTAAGATTCTTCGAATCCAATGTCAAATCTGTGATGTTGCTTGTGAAAACTGGAAAGTCCCGTCTACCATTTCGAGGAAATTGTAGGCTTTTGTGAATCGCTGTCTTCGCCACATTCTATAGATTCGCTGGCCACAAATAATATCAAACGAGGACAAGTCAAGAGTGGTCAACATAAGAAAGCGTAAATGACGTTGGATTGGTCACAACCTGAGGAAACCGAACGATAAAATTGCAAGACACGATGATGATAGATACGTGCGAGTGCGACCCAGTCTAGTCCAGTCGCTATGTACAAAAAATTAGCTTGAAATTGCAAAAATTTTATCGTGCATTTTTCTTTCACAATTCGTTAAAGGGGGTTATTAGGAGCCTAGGTGTAGTTTTTCGGGAAAATTGTCCTGGAGCTTCAGCCGCCATCTTGGATTTAGCAAAATATAACTTTTTCCTGAAGAACTCCTACATTTTTCACTTTTGATAGAAGAAATAAAGCCTAACTGAAAGTAAATTTGATTGTGTTCAAATTTAACATATGCGTACGCAAGTTGGGGGTAAGAGGGGCACTTGCCACCCCCTGTCTGGCTCTGGACTGCCCTTCCAGTACATTTTTAGGGGAGAGTACGATAACTAAGGCACCAAGAAATGTTAACGATTTTTTGTAGAATAGTTTAATACAAGCATTTTTAACTATGGGAGGGGGGGTCTATCTCACCCCGTTTGGGCGGGAGGGGCGATTTCATAAAAAAAACCGGGGCACAGGGGGACGCTGATTCTTTCATTGTTATAGCTGCTATTTCTTCTACCTAAGCGTCGAACTTGTCGAGTTGTAGAAGCTGAGTAAGGTCAATGATTCTCGAGATAACCTCTCCAGATGAGTCCTGAAACCAAAGGGCGCTCCCCCAAAACTCCTTCCTCCCTCCCTCCCTCACCCCTCCCCCTCGGCGGTACGGCGAGATGCTGTCCAACGTGTTTCCCCCCCCCCACCTGAGGTACGGCGGTGATGCTGTACGACACTCCCTTCTCGGCGGTACGGCGATGATGCTGTCCAATGAGTTACCTCCCTCGTAGGTACGGCGATGAAGCTGTCCGACGATTCCTATCATATAATTCCTTTCTAGGCGGTACGGCGATGATGCTGTCTGTCGTCTCCTTTTCCCTCACCGGTACGGCGAAAAAGCTGTTCGGTGTTCCTTCCCTCATTCCTTCTCGGCAGAACGGCGATGAGGCTGTCTGTTGCTCCCCACATCATCATATCCTTCCTCTCCCCAAATCTCCTATATTGGGCTGGATCAAGGTGTTATACGACCCGTGCCGATGATCAGCCTGGCTGAGGGCCCAATTCAAATACTAGCTCAGTCGCTAACGGAGTATTCGGACAGATGGCAATCTTCGAATTAACTAGCCTTCTCTGCATATACGGATCTCTGTGCAGAGTGACCACCCCTTCTCCGATACTCGTGGGAATCAAATGAACTTTTCAAATGATGTTAGTGGTAAGTCCGGTTCTTCTTCAAGTTCGGCCGGCAGTGCGACTGTAAAGTCGTCTGCTGTACCTCCTGTCTTGCCTGTTGGTGGCGAAACCGTGAGAAATCATGGTCTAGTTGCTGGCAACAAGAACAGTGAGAGTAAGGTAGAAATACCCAATTTCAGTGGTGGAGGGATCGTGAAGCATGGCCCTTCCACCACTACGGAGAGTAAACCTCCCCAAACTTCGCACCCTCACTTTAGTGGTGGAAGGATCGTGAAGCATGGCCCTTCCACCTCTAACGTGAGTGTAGCTCACACGGGTCCCAGTGGGGGTAGGCGTAAGCTTACACCTGGTGGGTCCTTTTACAAGGATAAGCGGAATGCTGAGAGGATCCTGAAGATCTTTGGTGCGAGACCGAAGGTTGGAGGTGACTCAAAGCATGAAGCAAAAGTAAGGTGGGCTAAGAGCTTCTTAGCTAAACACCAGACCAGCGGCGACTCCACGTCAAAGCGACAACGGTCTATTGAAGGTACCATGCCTTACGCTAAAAGGACAAAAGTGCAAAACACCAGCACTCCCCTCAAACCCCCAATCAAATCTTTTAGAGATGTTCTAAAAGATAAAATCGTAGTTGCGGTTATTGATAGAAGCGATATAGATGGTACGATATCTTCTGATCATTGGCAGATGGTGAAATTGAAGCTCTCGGCTGGCTTCTTAAGTCTTATGAGGGACAACCCGGGACCTCCTCCAATCACTAGTGATGGCGGTTGGCACCAGGGCCATGTCAAGCTCATCGCCTGCGATGATCAGAGATCGTGCGATCTCTATAAGCTGGCTATCAGCAGGATAGGAGAAGTCTGGCCAGGTGCGAAGCTTGAGGTAATTGCTAAGGAGGACATCCCTTGCAGGCCAAGAGCACGTACCTGGATCCCGGCTGAACCCTCCTGTATGGATGAAATACTCCAGATAATCCAGCTTTCGAATCCATCCCTTCCCACTCACAACTGGAAAGTCGCGAAACTGGAGGAACAAAAAGGCCTTTACAGAGGCGCAATCATTGTGATTAATAAAGAATCCCTTGTTCCTCTGGCGCAGACTAAAGGTGTGATTAGGTTCGGGTTTGAGACAATGAACCTTAGGGTCTATAAAAAAGATGAGGTAGATGCAGCTTGCGCTCCTCCACACCCCCAAGAAGACGAAGCTGTGGTCGGGGACCCTGGTGTGTCCATCACCTTCCCGTGTTTGGAAGATGATGCATCCAGGGCATCTTCGGCTCCAGTGGAGTCCTCTCCTAACGTCGACAGCCTTTCCGACATGGAAACTGAAGACTATTTAAACAGTGTTCTTTTAAGTGAGGACGAGCTTTTAAGTTCGTCCTCTGACTTGGAAGAACCTGATAATACCGTGGTGGAGGCTGATCTGCCTAATTGTAGCCAAAATGCTGCAGTTAGTTCAGATTAACCTCCAACACTCCATCAAGGCGTCAGCCTCACTTCTTCTCCGAATATCCAGCAACGGAGAGGATATCGTCCTGATCCAAGAACCTTGGATTGTGAAATCCATCGTAAAGGGACTCAGGACTCCTGGATACTACCTACTGTATGCGTCCGGTAAAGGTGAACCTAGATCCTGCATACTAGTAAAAAGTAGCATTAATGTATATTTACTACCTAATTTCAGCGATCGAGATATTACGGCTGCAAGACTGGAGACGACCAAAGGCACACTTTGGATAGCATCGGCGTATCTCGGCCATGACCACCTTGGCCCTCTCCCAGATAAAACCCTGGAGAATTTTATCGCTGAAGCAGAAAGGCGAAATATCAGCCTCATTATTGGGAGTGATGTCAATGCCCATCACACAGTATGGGGTAGTACTGATATTAACGATAGAGGTGAGTCTCTTTTCGATTTTATCCTAAATACTAACCTTATAGTAAGTAACGTAGGCAATGAACCAACTTTCGTTACCAGAAACAGACAAGAAGTTTTAGACTTAACTCTTGTCTCCGACAACATCTATCAGATGATTTTAAACTGGAAAGTTTCTAGTGATCACTCGTTCTCTGATCATAGATACATTCAATTCAGCTTGAACGATGAACCTCCTGGCCAGTTAACTTTTCGTAATCATAGGAAAACAGACTGGCCTAAGTACAGAGAAACACTTAAGAGACTTATTAAACCTGACATTTTAAGTGTTCCATCCAACAAAAACGATCTTGACAGCAAAGTCAATGATCTTACTTTAGCCCTAAACAAATCATTAGAAACCTCCTGTCCTCTTATTCTAATAAGGGGTAAAAGGAAGCCACATTGGTGGACTTCGGGGCTCGAACCGCTCAGAAAAAACTGTAGGAAACTTTTCAATCGAGCTAAAAGTACTAGAGTAATGTCCGATTGGGATTCCTATAAAGAATCACTAAAATTATATAAAAAAGAATTGAGAATCGCTCAATTTGCTACTGGATACTCATTTTCCAGGCAGCTCACAGACTGTTAATAGCACTGCCCTTTACAGGACAAGCGAAAAACTAACATTTCCACAAGGTCTGATTACAAGGGAAAAATTACAATGGGCACTCAATAGCTTCAAACCATACAAGTCGGCGGGGCCAGATGGCATCATTCCGGCTGAACTACAGATGAACTTAGAAGTAATTCTGCCGATTCTGGAAGTCATCTTCAATGGTTGCTTAAATCTGGTCCATATTCCGCTTCTATGGAGAGAAGTCAAAGTTGTGTTTATACCCAAAGCCGGTAAATGTTCCCACGTAAACCCTAAAGATTTACGACCTATTAGCCTTTCATCTTTCCTTCTAAAAACTTTTGAACGACTGATTGATATCGAACTAAGGTCAAGCATTGATACGAGACTATTGTCTACAGCTCAACATGCCTATTGCAAAGGGAAGTCAGTGGAGACAGCTCTCCACACACTAGTTCGTACCATCGAATATTCCCTCCATTATAAAGAATATACAATGGTTGCCTTCCTAGATATAGAAGGTGCTTTTAATAACGTTGATACATCTGCAATCATATCTGCACTGGTTTCTCTGAATGTGGATGGGTCGCTTGGTGAACTGATTAATCAGATGCTTACAAGCAGGGTTATCAATTCAAAACTGGGCGGCTTTTCGGCAAGAAGATCTGTCAGTAGAGGTACACCGCAAGGCGGGGTGCTTTCTCCCCTTCTTTGGAATTTGGTAGTTAATGAACTGCTGAATACCTTAGAGGCAGAGAGCTACAGAGTGATTGCCTATGCGGATGACGTTGCTATAGCAGTATCAGGAAAACATCCTAACATTTTAAGAGATCTTCTACAAAACGCTCTAAACAAGCTAACACGATGGGCAGATCGATGCGGACTTGGAGTTAACCCCCATAAAACAGATCTTGTCCTCTTCTCCAGGAAATACAAAATTCCGCAAACAGACCCCCCTATTATTAATGGTGTTCCACTAAAATTCTCAGACGAAGCTAAATACTTGGGTCTCATCTTAGATAAGAAGTTAAGTTGGAAACCTAACATACAAGAAAGAGTGAAAAAAGCCACAGTGGCACTTTTCTCCTGCAAAAAAGCCGTAGGTAGTAAATGGGGCCTCCAACCTCGAATCACTCACTGGCTATACATTTCGGTAATTAGACCGATTCTAACTTACGGCGTGGCAGTATGGTGGACTGCCTTGGATAAAGCGACACATCGCGACAAACTAAGCAAAGTCCAAAGAACAGCATGTCTATGTACTACTGGAGCACTTCGGTCGACTCCTTCCGCTGCATTAGACACTCTTCTCCATCTGACACCTCTCGATATTTTCAGCAAACAAACGGCTGCGAGCACAGCCATTCGCCTCAAAGCCTCTTCACAGTGGATCAATAATGAGATTGGTCACTCCGCTATTCTGAATTCATTCGGAACACTTCCTAGTAACACTGACTACACAATCCCACAATTGAATTTCGATAAAAATTTTGAAGTGACCATACCTTCCAGATCCACCTGGGAGGATGTGGAATTCTTAGAAGATCAATCAATTCACTTCTACACTGACGGATCGAAGACCAAAGATGGGGTTGGTGGGGGAGTGTACTCTGAAAGACTAAATTTAAGTCTCTCATTCCGTCTTCCTAATCACTGTAGCGTATTCCAGGCGGAACTTCTAGCGATAAAAGAAGTACTGTCTTGGCTCAAAGAAAACGTGATATCATGCTCGGATATCCGCATCTTCTCTGATAGTCAAGCCGCCATTAAATCCCTGGACTCTGTCCGTACAAACTCTATAACAGCCCTCAACTGTCGATCATCTCTGTTGGAGATGGCGAAACAGTTTAATATTCACCTTTGTTGGGTGCCGGGTCATAGTGACATTCCAGGTAATTGTAAAGCTGATGAACTCGCTAGAAGTGGAACATTACTACCCATTTTACCTGAAAAGGTAAACATTGGTATACCCATCGCTACGTGTAAGCTTTTACTGAAGCAAGATGCGTTGAAGAGAACAAACACAAGGTGGGAAAACATCACTACTTGTTTGGCGACAAAACAAGTATGGCCAAACCTTGACCTCAAACGCTCCAAGTGTTTAATATCTCTAAATAGAATGCATATTAGCTCTATTGTAGGTGTCATAACAGGACACTGTTTAATAGGCAGGCACGCAGCGCGGCTTGGCGTACCTTCAAACGATTTCTGCAGAAGCTGCATGGACGAGGAGGAAGAGGAAACGATTCCTCACCTTCTCTGCACATGCCCTGCTCTTTCCCTCAGACGTAGGCTCCATTTAGGAGTTTACTTCTTTAACGATCCTAGTGATCTGGCAAACACAGACATTTATAGTCTCACACGCTTCGTCAGGAGCTCAAAGTGGTTTTAGCGAGTAAGGAAAGAGTTTTTAAGATTCATGTGGTATCACAACGGACCAATTCTGGTCTAAGTGTGTCAGTACTTAGTACTGACAGCCACTTCTACCTAACCTACCTAACCTATAGCTGCTATTCAAGCAACTTTACTCGCCATTAAGTTTTAAATGTGATGGAGCGATAGCAAGGCATATTTTGTTTATACATGCGCTAAGTGGATGTGACACCACGTCTGCAATATATAATATCTTCAAAACCAAACTCATGAATATCCTCCAGAAAAATCCAGACCTAGGGGAAGATTTGAACTTGTTCAAAGATAAAAATGCCGATAAAAACAGCTCAGCAACTCGTGGTGAGCGCGTTTCATAGCTCTGTTTGGGGGCAGTCGAGGAGAAATATCACTCAATACACTTCTCTTCAAGAGTTTCACTAAATCTGTTGCAAAAACCAACTTCAATTTAGCAACGCTTCCACTACCTACAAGTTCAAATGTCGCTTGAAAACGATTAAGATGCTACAAATTGGGGCTGGAAGAAAACTCTTGGTGGGTTAGAGCCTATAACAACCAGTATCGATGCTGCGCCGAAATCATTGCTCAAAACGATTTCCTGCAAATGCAAAACGAATTGTGGAAACATGTGCGGGTGTCGTAAGGCTGGACTCAAGTGATCTGTCTTATGTGCTGCGGCGAAACTTGTCAAAACGTCACTGAAATTCGAGAGCTGCTCGATAATGAGGATGCAGTCGACTTTAACAACTCTGCCGATTCAGTTTTAGTATGTGTGGACTAGGCCTACACGTCACAAAAAAAAAACGCGCCTATTACTCTACCTCTATGGTGGTGCGGAAAAGAGGTACAGTAGACGCTCGATATAGTGAAGTAATAAAAACAAGGCCTGTTCACTGTTTCGAGATTGTACACTTTTTCAAGCGGGAGTTTTCTAAGACTTTCTAAAGGCAATTTTTTCCAAAATGTACATTTCGTTCGATGTGAATGTTTTTAATTTTAACTAAGCACTAAACAAGGCTTTCACTCAGGTTTAAACAGAAAACAGAAACAATTCCTCAGAGCTCTGAAGCTATGTAAAATGCTTGCGTGATATTTTTATACAAAATACGTTTTTATATAAAATTTTGTGTGTTCACTATTGTGGATAGTTCACTATTTCGAGATTCACTAAATCGAGCATCTACTGTATATGGAAAAATGAGATTGATATCCACCTCAATGTTTCATCACAAACAAATTAAATACCAGGTTAACATATTGAATATGGAAAGAACGTACATCGGGACCTATGCCCCTGGCATAATCCGATAGAAAAATACAAGAGAATTCTTGTATTTTTCGAAATTCCTCAATAAAACAATAAAAATGTACTGCTAGAATAGTATAGTCTACAGCCATCCAGTGGGTGATAAGTGACCCTTTTGCCCCCAACTTTCGGACTCCTATGCATTACTTTTTTTTAACACTTCATATTCTATACAGTAAAATTAAATTAACTTTCAGTTTTACCTTAACCTTTTTTGTAAAAACTGAAAAATGTAGGAGCTATTGAGTAAAACGTTATTTTTCGTGAAATCCAAGATGGCGGCTTAAGCTCCAGGGCAATTTTCCCGAAAAACTACACATAGGCTCCTAATGACCCCCTCTTACGAATTGTGAAAGAAAAATTTACGATAAAATTTTTGCAATTTCAAATGTTTATCCCGACTGGGCTAGTCGTGCATTTTATTTTTGTGCATACTAGTTACTGCCTGAACAGAATGCACGACGGAGCTGGAATAGATGTCAAAAATGCTGCAGCCGGAGCTGCAAGAGTTGAACAATTTTGAACTTTTACTGCAGCATTTTTGACATCTTCTGCAGCATTTTTGACATCTATTCCAGCTGCGTCTTGCATTCTGTTCAGGCAGTTAAGCCCAATCGGAATAAACATTTGAAATAGAAAAAAAGTTTATCGTACATTTTTCTTTCACAATTCGTTCGAGGGGGTCATTAGGAGCCTTTGTGTAGTTTTTCAGGAAAATTGCGCCGGAGCCTAAGCCGCCATCTTGAATTTTATGATATATCAAAGGGCACGGTAGTGCCCAGCCAAGTTCGCGGCACTACACCCTTTTTACAGGAACAAACTCAGGCGATTTTCAACCCCCCTCTAACTTCAGTACCAATAAAGTCAGAAACTTCAAATTCGGAGTATTTGCTAAACTGATCAAACACAGGTGGATCACCAAATTTCAACTCTTTAGCATTAGTATTTCCCAAGATATAGGACTTCAAAAATCGCAAAAACCGTAACTGACTGACTCACTGACTCACTGACTCACTGACTGACTGACTCACTGACAGATCATCAAAATTATGGAGCACTTCCCGACATCGTAGAAACTTGAAATTTCGCACAACGGTAGGCCTTGTGGTACATACAAAGCAAAAATCGAAAATCTGCAATTTTCTATTCAGGGGGCGTGGCATCCACCCACATTCTTAAAAATTTCTATAAATTATATGGAGCACTTCCGATTGTTGTCGAACGATGCAAATTGGTAGGTTGGTAGAGCTTAAGGTACTTAAACCGAAAAAAAATTGGAATTTTGCATTCAGGGGGCGTGGTATCCACCCACATTCTTAAAAATTCTTATAAACTATATGGACCACTTCCGATTGTTGTAGAGCGATGAAAATTGGTAGGTCGGTAGGCCTTGAAGTAATTAGAAGAACAAAAATCGAAAAATTGGAAGTTTCTGTTCAGGAGGCGTGGCATCCACCCACATTCTCAAAAATTCTTATAAATTATTTGAAGCACTTCCGATTGTTGTAGAACGATGAAAATTGGTCGGTCAGTATGCCTTGAAGTAGTTAGAAGAAAAAATCGAAAAATTGGAAGTTTCAGTTCAGGGGGCGTGGCATCCACCCACGTTCTTAAAAATTCTTATAAACTATATGAAGCACTTCCGACTGTTGTAGAACAATGAAAATTGGTAGGTCGGTAGGGCTTAAAGTACTCAGAAAGAAAAAATTAAAAAATTAGAATTTTGCATTCAGGGGGCGTGGCATTTTCCATTCAGGGGGGGGGGTGCCGTCCACCCACTCTATCAGAATTGCTATTATTTGTATGGAGCACTTTCGGTTGTCGTAGAATTATGAAACTTTGTAGAGCGGTAGGGCTTGACTTTCACCTGGCAAAATAAATCTTTGCAAAAAGGAGTGAAATCACAACAAAAACATAAATGTTAAAAAAGGAGCCAAGTTCTTATGTGTACAAGAAAAGTGTTCGTAAAAAGTCAGCCAAAAAAAGTAATGAGATCTAAAATATATGCCAAGTTTTAAGTTCATGAAGTTTAATATCAAGTATCTTAAGTAGAGTAATATCGAAACAATTCCAAATCATGACAGAAATTTGGTAATTAATGATTACTGATTAAAATTTGGTGGATTCACTGGTCAAGTTTTCATACATTTTAAATTTGTGATTAAGTAAGTATTTAACAGAAAACTTGCCAAGTAAATCCACCAAATTTTAATCATTTGGAATTGTTTCGATATTACTCTACTTAAGATACTTGATATTAAACTTCATGAACTTAAAACTTGGCATATATTTTAGATCTCATTACTTTTTTTGGCTTACTTTTTACGAACACTTTTCTTGTACACATAAGAACTTGGCTCCTTTTTTAACATTTATGTTTTTGTTGTGATAAGGTTTTACTGAATAATTCCTATATTTTTCAGTTTTGATAAAAAGCTTTAAGGCAACACTAAAGTCAATTTCATTTTATTCCATAGAATCTGAAGTTTTGAGAAACATTATATAGTATAGGCGTCCGCTAGGGCTGGCCAGGATACCAAACCAAACAAAACTTTTATAAGTATCGTTTTGGTATCATTAAAATCGGAAAATTTCAGTATCGTTAAAATCGAAAAATTTCAGTATCGTCTCGGTATCGTATAAGTCAGTATCGTCTCGGTCTCGTGTAACAAGGTCTCGTCTCGGTATCGGTCTCGTCTGGTTTCGGTATGATGTCAGTCGAAAAAAAATGCACGAATTAGGTACATGTCCTAGGTTTTGTAGTTTAAAACTTTGTATTTAAAAGATTTGATAAAAAAATCACTATTAGAAAATATGCATAATGAATGGAAGACATTTATTTTTTAACTTAAATTTTTTGTATGACTTTATAATTGTTGAGGGGTTATGTCACAATGTCCCGAATATGATCCCACACAATAAATATTGACGTAGGGACATAAGTTAACAGGAAAACAATTCACAAACCAATTTGAGTTGTAAATCCCAAAAGTATTTTTTTTTTTGTTGACTCGACTACCATAAAATGTACATAATATCAAAGACCATATAATACCAAGATATTGCATCCAGTTTAAAATTTCGCAGTCAAAGCGCTAGTACTGTGGTGACCCCATAGATGTGTGAGTGAGAACCCCGGCTATGTATAAGTTTTACAATCGTCGGCGGCGGTCGCCGCCGTGTCGTGGGTCTGCGGCAAATAAAGGCTTGTATGTGTAATGTGAGTTCGCAATGTAACACCACCCAGCAAACATTTCCCTTCAGAAATGATTTATTAATAATTCACAGAAGTGAAAGAAACCCTCATTTATGAACTCATTTATAAACCGGTTTGGATCAAATTTACTGGGTAGCATTACTTCGAATTCGAATCGTTTTTATGTTTCATTAATAATAGAGTTATTCTTCACTCTAGTGAATGTAAATAGGACGCTTATATATTCATTTTACTGAACAATTCATGAATCTTTTTTGAATCATTTAAATGAGATAGATTTGATTCATTAATATGAATATAAATTGGGGTTTCCTCATTCAGTTTAGTGAATATAAATTGAATTATATTTAATTCATTATAATGATTCTTTAATAATCCGAATGTATACCATAGAACTAAATGTAAATATTATTGCAGTGTGGTTATACAAAATGCTATTTTAAAATGGTAAAATTATCTGCATAAACAGTTTGATTTCCCTAGATTTATCGAATGAAACTTAGGATAAATTTAGCTAAAGTATAATGGAATATTCGCGGCTATTCTGATATATGGTCGAATTAATTCCGTACGGAATGAAAATGGAAATCAAAAAGATACTTCAATTGAAAAAGTTAAGTTAGTTCACTGCCACAATGGATATAGTTCCGTCCATACACTAAAAATACGCAAAATTGAATGAAAGTGACCAATTTCCTCTTTGCATAACTTTTGTTTCAATTTTGGCGCGACTAGGTCCCGTTATGGCTTTCAAAACAAAATGAAAGGGACATTTAGTTTATGTGAATAAAAATGGACGCACCCAAGATATACCTCTTTTGAGGATCGCTTGTGCGCGTTCACTTTTATTCATATTATGTGAAGGAAATAAGAATCTCGATATTTTTTTTATTATGAAAAAAATCAACACAAATCCCCTTCCCCGCGTATGAGGTAAAAGTGATGGGATATTTAAGTATATTCACATTTGATTCACTGAAGTGAGTGTTTCTCGAATATATATTCTTCATTTTCACTGAATGTTCAATGAACGTTCACAAAAATGTTTGCTGGGCATGCACAAACAGAATGTGATACAATATGTGAGAATGTTTCCCTTCCCCCCACCGACCGCATCTAAAGCTGATTTTTGGTGGTTGGTTGAGATGCAGTATCTTGGTATTATATGGTCTTTGATAATATGTTAGATAACTAATCAGAACTAAGCTCAGACATTGTATACTAAGCGTAAGCCGTTTAAAAAGTTTGGTCCATATCAGTTGAGCAATTAATGAACAAATTAAAAAAAAAAACGTTGTATTGGTGGTACTGGTTACTAAAAAATGGGTTGGGTAAAATTGTAAGGTTGGAACCCAGAAGCGTGACTCGTGGGTGGCTTTTACTAAAGTTACTCTACCCAGGTGAAAGTCTTGAAATTTTATCTGAAAAATAAAGCATGATAAAAATGGGCATGCCACCAGGTGGTTTTGACTAAAATCATTTTCTAGACCTCTTTGCTTAATAAAAAAAAACAAACTCTGAAAATTTCATCCAAATCGTTAGAGCCATTTCCAGGATCGTTTCTTGTAATAATAAATAATAATATTCAAAAAATCCATTTTTTTCTGCCGATACCAAACAATACTACCGAGAGTTTCAACATATTGCGGTCCCAAAAGTACAGTATCGTTTCTGTGTCACCTCGGTATCGTTCCGGGTGGTATCGTTTGGGCTTCCGATACCGATACTAAACGATACCGAGACTTTTTTCTGGTATCGTCTCGGTATCGTTTGGTTTTCCGATACCGATACTTAAAGATACCGAGACTTTTCTGGTATCGTGGCCAGCCCTAGCATCCGGAAGTTGGGGTCAAAAGGCTCACTCGCCATCCACTGGCTTGCCGTCGACTATACTACCTTAGCAGTACTTTTTTATCGTTTTATTGAGGAATTTTCGAAAATACAAGAATTATTATGTGTTTTTCTGTCAGACTTTAATGTTTGCCAAAGGCATAGGTTCCGATCGAGTATCGTTCTTTCCATATTTAAAATGTTAACTCAGTATTGATTGTGTTGAAACATTGAAGGCTGTCCACTCCGGGTGGCACTTTATGATGGTGGCAAATTTTGCGGCACAATTGGGCGGAAAAATAAAATTAAATTGACCGAATCTACTGATCCCTGAATTGTAATACAATTACGTGAAACCACCTTGATGGTTACAGAAAGTACCTGCAAAACAAAAAATTACATATTGCCGACCCTAGAAAATTTTTTCGGGTGGCACTGAAATCAAAAAGTTTGTCGCCAACAGAAAACTATTATTAAATTTCATTTGAGCTAAAAATTGATAGAAAGTAAGGAAATATTTATAGAATATTATCAAACAAAAGAACCTCTAAATAAAAAGTAAATATTCCTATTTAAAAAAAGTGTTACACTTTAGAAAAGAAAAATGTTGGTACTTATACAAAATTAAAGATTTTCCTAATATGTCGATGAAAATAAAATTTTCAAAAAAATTATTGACCCGATTTTGAAATATTGAATTTTCAAAAGAAAAATATTTAGATTTTTTTTTTTGAAAATTCTGATATGCAGTATTATTTAAAATCTTTGAAAATGTTTGTATTAAAAAAATAATATTCGATCGAAATAATGAAAAAAAAACTAAACCAAAAATAGCGTTATATGGAAGCTGTTAAAAGTTGCTTCGTGTAAATTTGTTTTTCATTTTTTTCTTTAACGGTTTTTCAATATAATGGAAGGTTCCGTTATTAGCTCACATGCCTTAAGGTAAGATATCTGTTTAAAATATTCTAAGAAACGATCAAAACCGCCGACCAGCTCGTTTTCGATATACAAACTGAGTTTTAAACTAAATTTTATTTTTACTTGCGATATACATAGGTACTATATAGACCTATATAAGGCAAGTTTTGGATTCGTGCAAAAAAAAATGAGACAAAGTACGGCCCGCGGGCCAACTCCGGCCCAACATGAATAATATATGGCCCGCGATAATTATATCAATTTCATTTTCAATTCAATTTTTGTTATAATTTTTTTCCCTTCGACCAGGTACGTAAAGAAACTTGAGAAAATCGGTTGCACACACACAAGCTATAGTAATCCATGAAAGAATTTTGTGGGCGCAGTGCAAAATCCGACGGATACATAAGCACAAACTAATTTTTACATTGTTCTTTTTCAGTTGCAAAAACAAAAGCACAGAGAATAGTCACAGGCAGAAAAATCAAGTGAAATTTTCATCCGTACGGGCAAGGCTATTATGGCGCGGGCGCGGGTGAGTGAACGCAGTCGCCTGCTGTCACCGAGCTCCGCTTTACTGGCTGAACAGAATGGAGACGGAGCTGCAACTGGAATAACTGTCAAAATTTTGAATACACACAAACTCAATGATGCGAACAGAACACGACGCAGTTGCAGACGGAGCTGCAGACGCAGTTGGACAAGTTGTCCAACTTTTAACTTTTGCTTGCAGCTTTTTTGACGTTTCAAAATTGCGAGCAAAACGAAGTGTTTACATGTGGGTTAAAGTGATTTTTAAACTCTTTTCAATCTCTCATAAAGACGTAAAGCAATTTTAGCTTCTTTTTCATCTTTATTAATTTTTAATTTTGTTTTCATTTTTATTTTCGATACTTAAATGTTAGAAAGCTGTACAGCAGCATTGTGGGTGCGTAAAAAAAAAATCACGTACGACACTTTTTAACAGCTATTCCAGTTGCAGCTGCAGCTCCAGATGCAGCATTCTATTCTGTTCAGCCAGTTAGGGATGATGGGAAATGCAGTGCAGCACCCATTTAAAGCTACTTTTCTTAAGTTCCACAAAACTAGATTTTTATAGAAGACTGCCGAAAGCTGAATTCCCAAAGATGGTGGCTCACGCCCAGAAAATTATGGCGGTGTTTTTGTCGTAGTTGGTGTGTGAACAGATTTTTTCGACCATGAAATTACGGAAAAACTCAATCAGAAACCGACTTACTGATGATTACCTTTTCGTGCTGCTGAAAGTTATTTCGTCAGAGCTCGAAAATGCATTTTAAAATATTATGGCAAATCAAAAGCAATTTCATATGTCTCAAATGCCTACCAAGGCAGAGCCTTCAAATAAAAGTTAAATTGTACTTAATTTTTAACATTTGTGCAAATATGTAATGCTGTAATGTTTTAATATGATTAAAAGTTTCAATGCATTTTTCCTATAATTATGGCCCTCCTCTGAAATTTGTTTAACTTTCTGGCCCCCCATTAAGAAAAATTGCCCACCACTGGTCTACAGCCTAAACGGCTCAATCGATTTTCTTCAAACTTGGTACATAGTGGTTTTCGGTGATTATGCCGACAAGTATTCTCATTTTTTTTGTACCAAAAATAACGGTACCTGCCATACAATTTTTTTTAAGCAATTTTACATAATCGTATTTTTCTCAAAAACGGCTCGACAACTTTTCTTAAAAAAAAAAAAATCAATAAATCTAATTGAGTAAAGGCTTCCTTTGGGTGGAAAACCATTTTTAATTTTTGATTTTCTTCAAAACGGTATAACCGATTTCAATTATTTTGTTTGTACAGAAGCTTCCAAAATATATAAATAGTTTTGTGTACCAACATTTTTGAAAAAATATTGTTTTGGATTTTTAAAAAATGTTTCAAAATTTTTTTTTGAAAATCAAATATTTCGAAAACGACATGATCGATTTTTTTGAAACTCGATATTTAAGAGTTTTGTAGTACTATCCAAGATATTTTTAGAAAAAAATGAACATTAATGAAAAAATAACGGTATCTTCCATACAAAAGTTAGGGATACCGACATAATCTCCAAAAACAAAATCCACAAATCCAAAATCCCCACACTTTTACAAATCCACAAATTTGAAATCCCCAGTCACAAAATCCACGAACCCAAATCCCCGATCCAAAATCCATAAATTCAGAATTCACAAATCCAAAATCCACAAATCGAAAATCCACAAATCCAAAATCTACATATCCAAAATCCACAAAAAAAAAAATCCGTATTAGAATTCTCTAACAAATATATCACTCTCTCGTCCATTTACAAACGTCAAAATTGGCACTGGGCTAATTATCATATCCAAATTGGCTGTGGAATTGTATTTGTTCGCTTTGTACTTCGCAATTTGACACTTCCGCCACAACCAAAGCTGTCACTTTTGAAATTGGCAGATTCGTTAAATTCCCTATGCTTACTTGCGGCATATGTTGGAATACAATCCAGAATTTTGGTTGGTTGTTGACAGTCTAAGTAGCAACTCTCCCTTTACACAAAATTCTATTGAGGCCTGGCCCCACCACCGCCACCGCAAGGCCATCGCTGAAAAAAATACTCTGGGCTTTATTCTTTAATTGAAAACCTATCCAAAGAAATGATTGTTGTTACTACAACCACAGAAAAAATAGCCAGAGGTACTTAGAACAAACAAAAAATAATGGCCAAAAAATATTCTAAAATAAACAAGAAAGACAATATCAACACAATCAAAAATCGGGGAAGTCGAGTTCCTAAAATTCATTGCCTAAAATATTTTCACTATGTACTCATTCACACTACATAAGCTATGTACAAAAAAAAAATATTTTTTACTATCAATCTTTCATTTTCTTAAACACAGATTACCCATAGCTGAAGTATGTTTGGCGCGCGCCAAACTTACTTCAGCTATGGGTAATCTGTGTTTAAGGATTTTGGCTTTCTGGATTTTGGTTTTGTGGATTTTGGTTTTATGGATTTTGGTTTTGTGAATTTTGGTTCGTGGATTTTGATTTGTGGATTTTGGTTTGTGGGATTTGGTTTTAAGGATATTGGTTTTGTGAATTTTTGTTTGTGGATTTTGGTTTGTGGATTTTGGTTTGCGGCTTTTGGATTTGGTTCTCGGGTACCCAACCCCAAAAGTTAACCGCAAAGGAAAATATTTGTTTGCTTAAAAACGCCTCCTACGATTTTGATTAAACCTTTTCATATACTAAAATTAGTACGATCTACTACCGAAAATTATCAATTTTTTTTATTTACAAATTTCAGGTAAGATTAAATAATATTGCATATCAAAATTAAAAAAAAATTTTTTTTTGAAAATTTGATATCTCAAAAAACGGTTGACATGTTTTTTTTAAATTTTGTTTTTATATAAACATCAATACATACTTTAAATTTGCATACCAAAATTTGTTCTTAAAAATGTTTTCAGAGTTTTATATATAAGAAATTATTTTTTTAAAAAACCGCTCCAACGATTTTAATTTTTTTTCCCATGCAATCATATTCAATTAAGAATTAAGATGTCATTCTTTTTTTCACCTCAAACTGTCACAGGAGTTGTTTTAGCCAATTTAAATGTCGTATTTCATGCTTCTCTACATTTTCACTCATAACTTCCATGTTTTTATACACAATTTTCTTAAACCCGCAGTGTCTTGAACATAAGAGCAATTTCGTGCAACCCAGTCGTGCATTTTATTTCTGTAGGTATGTCCAAGAAGTACTTTTTAAAAAGTTTTGTATAAACAAAAAATGAAAACAAAAAACAAATTCAATTTTTTCGTCTTCCCAGGTTCAATCAGAATTCCGAGTTTGATTTTGTATATGCTACAAACAGTGTCGCAAGTAAAAAGGATACGAAACGATGAGAAATCACTTGAAATAATAATTTTTCACAAACAACGGTATCCGTTATTTTAAAGTTTTGCCCAAGCCTTAAATGGTGCAGACGTTTCGTGTATTTCCTTATTAAATAAAAAAACACATATTACAATGATAAATGTTTTGAGTGTGAAAAAATTGAAAAACAAAATTTTCGTATCTTTTGTCAGCCAGAATTGCAAGAGGCGGGGAAGTAAATGAGGGAATGCTTTGGTCTATGCAAATTTTACGGTACACTCAGCATGCCATAAGAAATATGCTGATAGAAGGGAGACAAAATTATTAAAACAAAAATGTGATCATCATCTTCAACGACAATAGTACCGGTTGAGGCTATTTCATGCTCTAATACAAAAGAAGTTGTTTACTGTGTGTTAAAAGAAGACGACATGTTTAGAAGATTAAAAGCAATGATTTGTGGGAATAAATTTTAGTTCATTCAAATCAGCCAAATTTGAACACAGTGAAATTTACATCAGTTTTGCTTTAATTTTTTCGGTCAAGAGTGAAAACTGTAGGAGCTTGTCAGTAAAACGATAGTTTTTGTTTAATCCAAGATGGCGGCTTAAGAGCATGTAGGTTGGTAGTAGATAAGAAAAAATTTAAAAGAAAGGGGGTAGTATTTCCTTCCACTTAGACAGCAGGGGCAATTTATACATTTAATAGAAAAAAATATTTAAGAAACAACGGCAACACTTACAGTATTTTTTTTAGCTTTTTGGAGAGCCAGATGTCCATTCTTATGCTTTATTTTTAGATTAAGCTTTTTTTGATGAATAGTCCCAATCTGGAAATCCAGTCAAATCTCCTTACGAACTAAGTTGAGATTCTTCGAATCCAATGTCAAATCCGTGCTGTTATATGCTTGTGAAACCTGGAAAGTCACGTCTATCATTTCGAAGAAATTGCAGGCTTTTGTGAATGCGCTGTCTTCGCCACATCCTAAAGATTCGCTGGCCACAAATAATATCAAATGAGGAATTGTGGCGCAGGACAAGTCAAGAGCGGCTGGACGTCGACATAAGAAAGCGTAAATGGCGTTGGATTGGTCACACACTGAGGAAACCAAACGATGAAATTGCAAAGCAGTCCTTTGAATGGAATCCTCAGGGTGCACGGCGGGTTGGAAGACCAAGAACAACATGGAAATCAACTGTCTTAGCGGAAGCAGAATCCCAGAGAAAGACGTGGCCACAGCTAAAGTACCTTGCAGCAGACCGTGAATCAATAATGCTACTAAATTCTCCCATGCGTTTCTGATAGAATGGTCACACTGGCCACTTTTCAATAATTTTGGTATAACTCGGAAACTAAGCCGAATTTGGCAATTTTACATTTAAAACTTTTTTTCAAAATTAAATTTTCAATCGAAATGGATAGTTTGGAAATTTGTTTAAAAAATGTAAGAAGAAAAAGTAAATAAAAACCAACATACAAAAATCGAAAAATCAAACCTTTTTAAATTTTTTTCTAAATTTCGCATAACTTTTTCGGAGCAAAGATACGCTCAGGACATGCATAAACAAAGTAAAGTAAAGTCTTAAGGCCTTAAAACGACATATTTAACATTTTATTTGTTTGAAAATCGACATCACCATTCAAACTTTACCATTTCTATAATTTTTCGCAGTTTTTGCCCGAAAGTCAATTTTTTGGCATTGGTAAATATTGGGACGATTAAAGCTGAATTTTGAAGATTAAGATTAGTACTTTCAGAGATCTGTACAATTTAAAAAAAAATAAAAATCAATTCGCATAGTTACATAACCCCAAAAATGGCGAGAAAAGGGTTTTTTGGCACTTTCTAACAGTAATATCTCGAAAACCAGAGCTGATAATGAAGAACGGATAACGGATTTGAGTTCAGCACAACAAATTACCCTTAGATCAACTCTTACTTAGTCGTGTCGAAAACCTTATAAACCTGTGTTACTAAAGTTATTTTTAAGGTCAAAGAGAATATAATCTGAAATGTGAGTAATTGCTCATTAGATGTCGTTTAGTTTCATAAATTGGTCAGCCATTGCGTGATGATACTGACTTAGGTATCATTTTTGAAATTTGTTTGCAAGGCCACCCAATAAATTAGTTTTGAATTCATTAAAAAAATAAAGCTGGCCAATAACTGAAACTCACTGAACTTTATGACCAACCAGGTCACATAGTGTGTACCTATCTCAGGCACCGAGTATGCTTAGAACTTGCAGTAAGGCTTCAAATTTAAAGTTTTTTTTGCATTTAAACGATAGCCTGGGTTCAAATTTTGAAGCCTTAAATTTAAAAACATTTCATAAAATTAACTTCATTACTGCAAGGTCCTAGCACGCTTAGTTCTTGAGATACACAATGTGACCAATGCTAACTGCATTGCAGAGTATAAGCAGTTCACTCAATTGCACCCTTATTTGGTGAACTGCAGAATCGGGAATAAAAATGGAAATAAGTTGCAAATTCCTGTTAATGTCCCATTAAGCATTTGCCTAGGTGTAAGTTGCTCTTCTAACTTCATAGAAGTCTTTTAGTTTATATTTTAGTATCTATTCATATTCATATTCATATCAATACACATTTAAATTAGTTCACATTGCACCAGTAAGTATGTATCTATGTGTTTAGAAATATAATCGTTTGCAGAATTTACGCGACATACAAAATGCCATTATACCTACCATATTTATTGCCATAATTATATTTTATGAGAATATGGGTGAAAAGACATAAAATATTATGTAAATCCAGCATAAGCCAACAATGAGTACATTTCTGACTACAAACTTATTATTTTGACTGAATACCCAGCGGATTTATGGTGTGTAAAGAATTTTCATACATTTCCATTGAGACTTAAATAAATCTAAGCAATTTAAGGGTCTAATGGCCAGTTGCACCGACCTCTTTTAAATATTTATTGCTTCGTTTAATTTTAAAATGACATTTATCGGTTGCACCAACCACTTCTAAATCTAACAGGCCAATAAACGAACTAATAAACTAAAATTCCATTTTCCTCCAGATAAATTTTAAAAGCGAGTTTAAACGAACATGTCTAGGTACATTTGTAGGTACAAACAAAATAATTCAATTTTCTTTGACGGAATATTGTTAATTCCAAATTAAAATAACGAAAATAACAGGTGAACGCATTATGTTTCCTATTTATAATTCACTACTTAAATAAATAAATTATTCCAGAAAAATTATAGACTGGCCATCATGTGTTCATCTGATAACGAACTTAACCAAAAAATGGCGAGACGTCGCGTCGGTGTTGTTCAGGTTCACAGAGAAATCCATTTTCTGAATTCGATGACGTCGCTTTAAAATATTTTTTCATAATTTCCAAGAGTGTGTCGAAAAAAATATTAGTGTTGTTTAGTTGGTATCTATTTCAATAGTTTCATAATTTCTCTAAAAAAAAAAAGAAAATAATAAATAATAATAAAAAAACACCAAGATGGCGCATTGTCTGTATCTAATGAGAATACCTTGTTTCTGTTTATTGTGTATTCACATTTTCTTTATTTCTATCTCACTTGCTCTGGTTAAATTTTTTCGTTCAGTTTAATAAACATATGATAAAATCCAGGGGTGGTTCATGAACTGCATTTTAGCTAAAAAATGCGCAAAATAGATTGGTGCAACCCAAATAAATTTATTAGTCCGATAAATTTTAACTCCATTTTAGCAAAAACCGCTTTTAGTGAATTTTGGTGCAACTGGACATAAGAAGAGCGTCATTTAACAAGCTTGATATAATTTATATGTACATCAATCAATTGACTTTGGTATAGGGCTATTCTTTACTGAAGGTCTGGTTATTTGAAAGATACCTACATCATGCAAAAAAAGAAAAATATTGCACACAACAATCTGGCGAATTATTTTATTTTTTTGAAAAATAAACCAATTTTCATCTTAATGTTCTTTTTCTATTCTCCTTTTTTTCTTATTTTTTGATTAAACAAGAGAATTGTAAGAAAATGCAAAATCTGATTCAAGTTTTTGCGCCTCCTTAGGGTATTCTGGTGGTACAAAGACAGACTGTATTAAATAGCGTGATTGATTGCTTCAGTAAAAAACAATATTTTTCTTTTATGTGTACAATTCTTCATACATACGAGTATGTGTATTTCCTGATTTTTTATTGTTAACTCTATGTCATTCTTTTCTTATGCGATAACTCTGCATAAATATAAAGTTACATATTTTTTATTGCTCGTTACCTATTCGAAAAAAGTACACTCCATGTTGCTTGCTTCAGTTCATTTTTTTTACGGACATTTACGCGAGAAAAGATTGACAACTGCAAATTCATGATGAATGAAGGATCTTTAGTCTTCACATTATAATTTCATTAAAAAAAGAGGCTGGGTGCGACCCACACTAGTAACTTCCCATTGGTGCCCTCAGAAGCTAGAGGCCCATTATTAGTTTTTAACTAAAAAATCGCCGATTCTCGATCTTCGAAAACTTTTTCAGGTGTTCAATATGCAAGCAACCGAAGACTTAAGATATGGTTTGCCTTCGAGATATCAGAGAAAAATATTATTGAATAATGTTTGTAGACTTTTTTTATAAAATGTCTATTACTTCTTTTACAAATTTGAACTAGTATGCGGAGCTAAACTTTCCCAATGCCCATATCAATGTTTGTTCTTAAGATATTTGAGACTAAGAAAATGTTCAACAATTTTGGTAGGTAAAGTTTCTTGTATTTTTTTCGCTTTTACAAAACTTTTTGCAGATTTTTTTTGCAAAAGCTATCTATTATCAATTTATTACAATCTAGTACTTACCTATTTAGAATCAAATTAATCGGAAGCCAATATCATTGTCTGTTCTGAAGATATTTGAGGCAAAAAACAAATTTTCAACAATTAATTGGTAAAATTGCTTGCAGTTTTTTTACTTAAAAAAAAAAGTGTCGAAGGACAAAATTTAAAAAAAAGTGTCGAAATCCTCAGAAAATCGTTTTTCCTTGAGTGATTCAATAAAATTGACACAATTGGTAACTACAGAATAAAAATAAAAAAATATTTTCGAAGCAGGGTGCTTCAAAAAAATTTCAACTATGTTATTTTTTGAGTGATTTCAATAAAATTGGCACAGCTGACATAGAATTTAAAAGAAAATATTTTAATATTTCAACAAAATTGATTTCTAAAATAAAATAGTTTCGCAACTTCATAGTGAATGGATACTTGATGGAGGATAATTTGTTTGTTTTAATGATCTTTTCACATCCTTATCATAAGGGAACTATATTCTACATGAATTATATTTGTCCTTTGTCTCACGAACGAGAGACACCGCAAACAAAATATTAGGTTTGTAGAGTAAATGCTACTACATCTATAGGTCTATCCCTAAAAAGATAAACCGTGAACAGGCTAGCAACAACTCTACTGCTCGTACCGGCTCAAATCCGAATCTGGCGACCTCCAGTAAGAAACAGCAGACCAACGCTATATCAAACCTGAAAGGGAATGAGAAAGCACAGGTAGGCAGCTCTTCTGGGACGAAGCCAGGTTCAACCAAGAGAGCAAGATCGGAGGAGGCAACCAAAACTGAAGGCTCTAAAAAGCTTAAAACCAATAGTTTTGACACCACCCGATCGATCTGCAGGTGGCCAAAATAAGTCGAGACGACCCAGATGGGAAAATCACGGCAAAAAATTGGTTACTTGTGGAGAATGAAATCCTCAAAGCCATGATGGCGAGAGAGTGATAGTTCTGACGACTACACCTTTGATGGAGCTGGATGGCGGAAAGGCGTTAAAGTGGTATGCTGTGGGGACCAGAAATCCCGGGAGTTCCTCACTCACACAATCACCAATATTGGCGAACTGTGGGAGGGAGCTTCTCTCGGGGTTCTTCCCGTCACATCTATTCCGCTTTGCCAGCAGGTCAATATATGGATTCCTCCTCCTGCCACGCACGAGGATTCATCCATAATTGAACTGCTGGCGAAACAGAATAAGGAGTTCTCCATACTGGAATGGAAGCTCCTGCATTCCAGAAAGAGCTTTAGCGGGGAAGGGAAGGACCTCTTGTTCGTAATTGACAAGATATCTGACCTTCTCCTCAAAGAGAAAGGGGACGTGCTGAGATATGGTCTCGGAACCGTAAGGGTAAGGAGGCATGATGGCAAAGGGGAGTCAAAAGCTGCTAGTGGTGCAAATTAATTTGCACCACGCCATAGCAGCAACGCACGACCTGATGCTCTTCATGTCTCAAGAGGCCGTGGATGTGGCCTTAATCCAAGAACCTTAGATTCGTAAGAATCAGGTACAAGGATTGAGGTCAAAAAACTATAACCTGTTCCACTCCACGTCCGAAGGTGAAATAAGAAGTTGTATTCTAGTGAAAAAGTCAATTAACGCTTTCTTTTTATCTAGGTACAGCAACAGAGTCAACGTGGCAATCAGCGTTGAGACCAAGGAAGGCAACTTCGTCTGGGCATCAACGTACATGCCGTACGAAGAAGAAGACCCACCATCAAAAACGTGTCCGCGACCTTGTGGGTTACTCCATAACACGTGGGACACCTTTGGTGATGGGCTGTGATGCCAACGCACACCACACTCAATGGGGCGGTAAGGACATCAACAAAAGGGGTGAGTCAATTTTTGAATACATTCTCTGTTCTAACCTCATGTTATGTAATAAGGGTAATCACCCAACATTTCGAAACAAAAACAGGGAAGAAATTCTTGATCTCACTCTTATGAGTTATAATGATAAGATTTCTGTAGAAAACTGGAGAGTCTCACCTGAGGAATGCTTTTCGGATCACTTTATGATTCTCTTTACTTTAGACAGAAATCAAAATGATATTAAACCTTTTAGAAACCCAACTAGAACAAATTGGACTGAGTGCACAAAATGGTTGAACGAACGTATCGACCCACCTGAGGAAGAAACGCTTTCGATAACCTACACCATTGACACTGTTGTTCAAAACCTAACTAGTAAAATGAGAACGGCCTTTGAACAAAACTGCCCTATATCTCGTAACATTAAACCCACTAACCCATCATGGTGGAACAGTGAACTTAAGAAACGAAGAACAGGGGTCAGAAAACTTTTTAATGTAGCTAAGCTGAGCAAATTAAAGATAGACTGGATTTCATACAGAGCTGAACTTAACTTATACACCAAAGATTTTAGAAGGGCCAAGAAAGATTCATGGGCTAGGCACTGTGAATCAACAAGTGAGGCGGCGAGACTTCGAAAGGTTCTTACCTTTAACCCCACGAATCCAGGATACATTAAGCATCCCGATGGATCATGGTCGAATTCAAGCAAATAAACACTTGAACTCTTTATGGAAACACATTTCCCTGGGTGTAAGAGTCCTGAGATCTCAGGTTATTCACAACCAGACTCCTTAGAAATTTTACAATCAACACCAGAATTGGAACAGGTTATCACAGAGCAGAAGATTATGTGGGCTATAAACTCGTTCAAACCCTATAAATCAGCTGGACCAGACGAGATTATTCCGGCATTTCTTCAACACGCTCTACAGATAATCACCCCCTAGCTTAGGGTAGTCTTTAAAAGTTGCGTCAAACTTAGATACGTCCCTACTAGCTGGAGAAAGGTTAAAGTTGCCTTTATTCCAAAACCGACACACTCGACTGCAAAGGATTATAGACCTATGAGTCTCTCTTCGTTTCTCCTCAAGACACTGGAGAGAATTATTGATCTGCATGTCACGGACCTTCTTAATCCAAACATTTTGTGCAGCCACCAACACGCTTACCTCAAAGGTAAGTCAGTGGAAACTGCGTTGCACGAGGTCGTTACACAAATTGAGAAAAGTCTCGAACACAAAGAACACACCCTTGCAGCATTTTTGGACATTGAAGGAGCGTTTAACAACGTGAGAACGGAGTCCATTAAATCTGCTCTGGAAGAGGTTGGGGTTGAGTCTGCCCTTGTGGACTGGATTTATACCATGCTCAATGGTAGAATCATAAGCTCGCAACTTGGAGATACGATTGTTGAGAAAACAGTAACAAGAGGTACTCCACAGGGAGGGGTGATTTCGCCTCTTCTTTGGGTCCTGGTTGTTAACAAAATTCTTACAAGATTTAGGAATCAGGACATTAAAATCGTGGCCTATGCGGACGACATAGTAATTTTGATATAGGGTAAGTATCTTACCACCATCAACGATATTCTGGAATCCGCACTCAAAGAACTATCTTCGTGGGCAATACAAAACGGTCTTGGGGTTAACCCTTCACAAACTGAGCTGATTTTGTTCACGAATAAAAAGAAATTAGAGGACATTACTCCTCCCAGGCTAAATGACATTCCTTTGAAACTTTCCAAAGAAGCTAAATATCTTGGAGTAATCCTTGATTCCAAGCTAACATGGAAACAGAACACAGAGGAAAGAATGAAAAGAGCACTATGCGCTTTCTATACATGCAAGAAAACCTTCGGTACACGGTGGGGTATGCCACCACACGTCATCCAGTGGATGTACACGGCGATTGTTCTTTCCATACTAACCTATGGTTCTATCGTTTGGTGGAAGGCTGTTGAAAAAGTAAGCTATCTCAAAAACCTGAACAAGGTACAGAGACTAGCCTGTATAGGAACAATGGGGGCTCGGAGGTCTACGCCACAAGCAGGGTTGGAAATTATTTCAAATCTTCCGGCACTTGACGAGTACATAAGATGCACAGCAGCCAAGAGCGCACTTCGACTCAAGGAACTGGGCTCTTGGAAGCAAAGCACCTATGGTCATGGGTCTATCCTCCAGAGGTATGACACAGTGGCCGCACTTGATGTGACGACTGACTAAATACCACCTTTTATAGATTTTAATAAACATTTCTCTATTTTAATACCCCAAAGGCATGGCTGGGAACCCAACTCACTAACCAGGGAACAAGGTATCTCATTCTACACCGATGGGTCTAAAATGGAAGAAGGAACGGGAGCTGGGGTGTTTTGTGAAGCTCTGAATATTAAACATTCGTATAAACTGCCCTCTAAAAGTACTTGAGAGTGCTAGGACGCCATATGGCCCTAGGCTCAATGATAGGAAAATCCCTATGCACACCTCCGCGTGGTAGAGGGCGGGTAACGCTAACGTGCAGGGGGACCGAATGGATCCCGGGATAAGCAGACAACCCAGCTATGCTGGTCAGGGCACAAACTTGTCCTCGGGATGGTTAAAAGCCCCCTTAAGGCGGATGAACTGCAGGTGGCGGTCAACAGCATGATAGTCTGGTGGTGGAGGAGCTTTTTTTGGTAAAAGGCCAACGGCAGCAGCAGGTAGCGTCTGTAACCCATATTGGGCGGCTACAAAAGGCGTCTGTTTTCCCATAGTGGGCGGCCTCGAGCAGTTATGTGTTTGACCATACAAAAGGCGGGTGTGCCTGTCAAATCTGAGCTTATGTATGTTATTAATCATATCTCGGAAAACACCATGGTGGAAGGATATATGCAAATACATGAATTATGACAACAAATGGAAATGAGTCCCCAAGAGGTAATCTTTTTATAGAAAATCCTTCTGTAGCTTCGGCTGCAGTAAACCGCACATCGGATTTGGGGGTGTGGCATCCTTCATGTACGAGCGTCAATCAAGACGCCATAATAATAAATGAATCGTTGACAAATAGAAGAAGTCTTTCAAGAAGCGCAAATGTTACTTTTGGCTACCGCATACGTACGAAAATCGGAGCATGGAACGTTCGATCCTTGTACAGCGATGGTAGATACGAGCAAGTTGAGCGTGAAATGCTTCGCCTAAAGATCAGTATCCTGGGCATAAGCGAAACTAAGTGGAGAGGAAGAGCTGAATACAGATCAGACACTGGACAGACGAGAATGCTGTATTCCGGCGAAGATGAAAGAGAGGGTGGCCAAAGACTGCATGGTGTCGGAATTATGTTGAACGAAGAAGCGAGGCGTAGTTTGATCTCATGGGCGCCCATTTCTGCGAGATTAATGACAGCAAGGTTTCGTTCAAAAATTCGTAACGTCACAATTATTCAGTGCTACGCCCCCACAAATGAAGCGACCGAGGAAGACAAAACCGCGTTCTACACTCATCTTAACTCGGTTTACAGTAGTGTTCCGAGAGCCGACATCATAGTCGTTATGGGAGACCTTAATGCCCAAGTCGGTTCAGACAATTACGGACTGGAACGCGTGATGGGCAGAAATGGCGTGGGGTCACGGAATGAAAATGGTGACTTGCTTGTCGACTTTTGTAACGCGAATCGTCTTGTCATAGGTGGGACTGTATTTAAGCATAAGACGTGCAACAAAATTACCTGGATGCATCCGGATGGTCAAACCAAAAACCAAATTGATCATATCATGATTCAGCAGCGATGGAGGAAGTCTATGTGTGATGTCCGGAGTATAAGAAATGCCGATGTGGGAAGCGACCACCATTTGGTTCTGATGAGTCTTAAACTACGAACCGCTGCCGTACAAAAACCAGCGCAGGATGCAGCAAGGAGCACAAAATTCATTACTAATGCTTTAAATGACCCCATCATATGTCGAAACTACATCACCCTTAACGACAGAGCCTCGTCATTAAACGGAATCGAGCATTCAACAATTGATGAGATGTGGGATGAAATTAAAAGTGTTTTTATGGAGGCTGGATCCGAAACTGTACCCAAGCGAACGAGACGTAGAGACTCTTGGATATCCCAAGACACCTGGGATAAGATCGAACTTCGCAAATCGTTGAAAATCCAAATAAATGCCGAAGCTGATGTTCAACGAAAGGCTGACTTGCGAAGAGAGTACCGCATTGCACATAAGATGGTCTACCGCTGTGTGAGACGTGACAAGAGGGTGAAGTTGGATGGACTCGCAGATAATGCGGAAAGTGCTGCCAGAAGAGGAGATATCCGGGAATTGTACCAAATAGCCAAAGTTGTTATCGGGAAAAAAAGCAACACCAATCATCCTGTAATGGATGTGGATGGCACACTTTTGGTATCAATTGAGGATCAGCTTCGTAGATGGAAGGACCATTTTTGTGCCCTGCTAAATGAGGATTCAGTTGAGCAGAGTGCTGAAGTGCCCCAACTAAACGAGATGCGCAGGTCCTATAGGGGTATTGACATCGAACCCCCGTCAGAATCGGAAATTCGTACATCAATAAATCTCCTCAAAAACAACAAGGCAGCTGGACTGGACGGAATACCAGCTGAATTCCTGAAAGCCGATCCCGTAGCAGCGGCTAGTATTTTACATCCGCTGATACAAAACATTTGGGAAAACGAAAGCTATCCCAGGGACTGGAAGGATGGTGTGATTGTTAAGTTGCCAAAGAAAGGTGACTTAAAGAATTGCAACAATTGGCGTGGTATCACCGTTTTGTCCGTTTTCCCAAAACTAATGGCAACAATCATACTCGAGCGAATAAAGGATAGAATCGAGTCTACACTCAAGAGGCATCAAGCTGGCTTCCGCAGTGGTCGATCGTGTGTCGACCATATCAACACCCTGCGTATCGTCCTCGAGCAGTCGATGGAATATCAATCACCGCTTTACCTCATGTTCGTGGATTTTGAAAAGGCCTTTGATCGAGTTAACCGAGAATGTATATGGAGATCGTTGCTTGGTAGAGGAATTCCACCAAAAATTGTTGCCATTATTAAAGAGTCCTACAACAACGCCAGGTGTTTTGTTTTGCACAATGGGCAGCTATCCGACTCCTTCGTATAGTGCAACAGGGTGTGAGACAAGGGGATGTTCTATCGCCAATTCTCTTCCTGCTGGCGATGGACGACGTATTGACGGCCAGTGTTGGTACAGCTGAGCGACAGGGCATTCAATGGAGACCGTTCGAAAGGCTCAGTCATTTAGACTATGCCGATGACATATGTCTACTGGCAAACAACATCAGTGGGCTGAACGGGATGTGCCAAACAATGCAAGTGAAGGGAGAGTTGAGTGGTCTAAGAATTAACAGCAAAAAGACAAAATAATGCTCACAGGCCGCTCCACACAGCAGCGTATTATTTTACAGGAGGCGCCAGTTGAAGTAGTGGAACAATTTAACTACCTTGGCAGTATTGTTTCTGCAAACGGTGGTACGGATCTGGACGTTAAAAGTAGAATAAATAAAGCTCGTGCTGCCTTCGGTACTCTGTCCCCAATTTGGAAATCCAGTCAAATCTCCTTACGCACTAAGTTGAGATTCTTCGAATCCAATGTCAAATCCGTGCTGTTATATGCTTGTGAAACCTGGAAAGTCACGTCTACCATTTCGAAGAAATTGCAGGCTTTTGTGAATCGCTGTCTTCGCCACATCCTAAAGATTCGCTGGCCACAAATAATATCAAATGAGGAATTGTGGCGCAGGACAAGTCAAGAGCGGCTGGACGTCGACATAAGAAAGCTTAAATGGCGTTGGATTGGTCACACACTGAGGAAACCAAACGATGAAATTGCAAAGCAGTCCTTTGAATGGAATCCTCAGGGTGCACGGCGGGTTGGAAGACCAAGAACAACATGGAAATCAACTGTCTTAGTGGAAGCAGAATCCCAGAGAAATACGTGGCCACAGCTTAAGTACCTTGCAGCAGACCGTGAAGGATGGAGACGTTTTGTTGACGCCCTATGCCCCAGCCGGGGTTACAGGACACGATGATGATGATAAACTCCCAGATGAGTGTAGTGTCTTTCAGGCTGAGATTTACGCTATTGAAAAAGCGCCAGAAATGGTACAAACGAAGAAACTGAGCTCGTCAGAGATCACATTTTTCGTTGACAGCCAAGCTGCTATCAAAGCTTTAGCCAGTGAGACTATAAGATCCAAAACTGTAGCAAAATGCCGAGGCAAACTGAATGATATATGTGACACTAACCAAGTCAAACTCTGCTGGGTTCCTGGACATAGCGATATAGAAGGGAATGATATAGCAGATGAACTGGCAAGGAAAGGGTCAGTATCAAATAGAAACAGTAGTAGCCAATTAGATATGGGACTAAACATCCTGATTGGCGTGACTAGAACGAAAATAGACCTAATAACAAATGAGCATATCAATTAATCCTGGAGGACTATGAACGACTGTGTTATATCTAGAAGTTTATGGCCTAGAATTAATGAAAAGGAATCTCGGTATATTTTATCACTGAGTAAAAAGAATATTAGAATCTTGATAGGTGTACTAACGGGCCATTGCGCCATTGGCACAATGGCCATCAGACTCGGTGTATTTGCACCCGATTTCTGCAGGAGCTGTCAGGACGTAGAGGAAATAGAAACCATTAAACACCTGCTCTGTGATTGTCTGGAAGATCTAGCGCAGGTCTCAATGGCAAACATGAGAAAATTCATAGAAAGCACAGGCTGGTTCGCAAACGAACCAGTCTATGGGAACCATTAGTTTGGGTGCATCTCTGCCTTCTTTTATAAGGGGAACACAATGGACCATTAGGCCTTCGTGTACGCAATAGCCTCTGTGCTGTGCAAGCCCCTCTTAACCTAACCTAACCTCGGTTTGCGAATGAGAGAACTTATAAAAAGGTGTTACTAGTGAATTATCTAATTACACAGGCTTACAAGGTTTTCGATACGACTACGTAAGAGTTGACCTGAGGGTAATTTTTCGTGTTGAACTCAAATCCCTTATCTGTGTTTCGCTATCAACTCTGGTTTTCGAGATATTACCGTTAGAAAGTTAAAAAAAAACCCTTCTGTCGCCATTTTGGGGTTATGTTACTATGCGAATTGATTTTTATTTTTTTTTACTGTACAGATTTCTGAAAGTACTAATCTAACCTTTTTTACTTTTTGAGAAATCCTCAGTTGCATTTTTCAATATATTGTGATGAGCAAGGAGAGCGACTTCACAAAGATTTAGAAAGAATTGCAAAAAATTACAAAGGTTTTTGGGATGGTGGTATGTTAAGTGACTATTGTTGGTCTCTTGTACGTGAAACGGACCAAAATTAATATAAACCGTGCAGTTCCATTACACTTTGTTTTAATTTGTAAGAGTTATTTCAAATTAAAAAAAAAACTATAGTCAAAAACGGATTTTTAATTTATTTCTAAAAGTTGAGCTGATAGCAAAAATGGATTTCAGATTTGAAATCTACACTAAAAACTCTTTTTAGAACAATATTTTACCTGCGCCTGTCGAAAACGATGTTAGCCAAAGAGAAAGCATTTTTAAAATTATATGTAGTCAGATGAGGACTAATAACTAATTTAAATATCTCTCAAAAAAGTTAAAGAGATATTGGAACTATTAAATAAGATAGAAGATTAAAATTAATACTGTTCTCCAGCTCACATAGGAATTTATTACATTACTAGAAATGTCATGATTAAAGATATAATTTAAGATTAGTACTTTCAGAAATTTGTACAGTAAAAAAAAAAATCAATTTGCATAGTTAAATAACCCCAAAAATGGCGAAAAATAGTTTTTTTGCACTATCCAACGGTAATATCTCGAAAACCAAAGATGATAGCAAAAAAGAGGATAACAGATTTGAGTTCAGCGTAAAAAATTATCCTAAGAACGACTCTTACTTTCACGTGTCGAAAAGTTAACCGATATTTGTAAACCTGTGTTATAGGCCGATCTCACTATACCATCTATAAGTAAGGTGTTTGAATTGAAAAGGCTATAAACAATAGAATGTTAAGTTTTCTAAATAAAACGAAGTTTTTCAGTGACTTCCAGTTCGGTTTCCAAAGTGAAAAATCAACTGAGGATGCCTTGTTACCAAATATATGGAAGTCTTGACAAAAAAAAGTGTACTCCTGTTTTTTTTGCAGACATTTCAAAAGCTTTTGATATGGTAGATCACGAGTTACTTCTTAAGAAAATTGAAGATGCAGGGTTCCCCGGTTTTATATTGAAATGGCTCAGATCCTATTTGCTTAACAGAGCACAGAGAGTGAAATTGGAAGAGATTAGGAGTGATATGAGTTTTTTGCAGATTATTAAAAAAAAAAGTAGGTTTTATTTTCTTTTATGCAAAAATACCGTTATCTGCCTCATAAAATGTACAGAAAAAAGACAAAAAAAAAAAAAATCTTGAAATGTCAAGCTTTTTTTAAAACTAAAAATGAATACGTTTTTTTCAAAAAAAACATCTGAAATCGAGTGATTCCATCAATGCCTACAGTGAGTGTTATGGTCTTACAGTAGGACGTGTTTGGGATATTTTCTGTTTCGAGAGCATTGTTGCGGTAAAATTTACCACAACAAGTTTCACTTGCCTATTCCTTATCTATAACCATTATTAGCCTTCCTTTTTCCATTGCGGCTCCAAAGTGCTTGTAGAGGTAGTAGATACCTTGCATCCATCAGCCAGAGACCTGCTCTTAAAATATTTTTGAAAAGTAGCAAAAAACAGGTCTCGAAACGATTTGTCAATAATTGATAATAATTGTCAATTATTGAGTGGAAACAGTTGGTTCCCAAATCCACAAACTAAAACTATCAAGAAGACGGGCGGTCTCTTGTCGAAGTGTCCAGCGGATGAACTGAAGAAGTAAGCAAGTCAGCCGGACTCTAAATTATATATGAACAAAACTATGATCAAAGCATCATGAACTGAAATTAACGTAACGTAGCGTAGCTTATTATTTCGTCAGAAAAATGGGTTGTTAACTTGATTTATAATTCTTTACGCCTTAACTTTTTTTTTAAATAGTAATGAAATAGATCTATCGGAATTGACACGCGAAAAGAAAGGAAATGACTAAATCTCAGGATTTGATCATATAAATTCCTCTCTCACCTCGAGGTGTTAGTTTTGTAGAGATTGGCTTCACGTTTCGAATCACAGAGTTACTAGGAGAATGCCTAGTAAAAGTAAGTTGAAAAGGTTGTGAACTTAGCCATTTGGATTCGGAAAGTTTGGAAAGACATCCAACAACTTGCTGAATCGTTGAATGTGTGTGTGAGAGTAAAATTTCGATGCGATTCGACAACGGAGGAACGAAGGTTTTTGAGAAAAGCACGTAGCTTTCCAGGATGCCATGATCCCGTGACTGAAGATCGATTGGCTGGTTGTATCTAATCGGACTGATATAGAATTTTGCAATATTTTCTGTCCATTATTTTCTCTGTCCTATTTAATGTAGGATTCCAACAATAAATGGCTTAAATATTGCAGAATGTATGGCATTATGTGAATATTGAAAATCTAGCATACATTGTTTACCTTAAAACCTATACAAACATTGCAGGTAAAAATATAAAATATAAAAGATACAAAATATTAACCAAATCCTTTTACTCCTAGATACCTATACTACTCGAGTTTGTTTGATCTTTCATGTTCGAGTACACTCGTAATGGCGTTAATTTGTATATAGGTACCTTCTACCTTACCTATATACTTTTTTTATCAATTTTGTACTCGATTCCTCTATTCCAACTCGAGTATCTTTACAGTTTTACAAAAGTACAATATTCTGATTTCAATTAACTTAAATTCACTTACATTATATCCTTACGTAAATACAAAATAATCTCAACATGCTCAGCATATTTTACAGATTGCATATCTAATTGACAAAAAGGAAGATTTTTTAAAATGTATTTCAGTAGAATTCTGGTATATGTGTAGTAAGTATTTAAGTATTTCTCGATGACTTTTTGATGTTCGTTCAACTGGCAACTTCTCAAATAGAGTGTTGTAATAAAATGCGTCATCCATCAAATCAAGTGACACGGAGTTTATGTACATATAAGTTGAAGTGTTAACCCTTCAGAAAATTGACACTCTTATCCATTTTGAAGATTTTTTTTGTACCCATTTATATGTACTATAGGTATGTTAAAGGTTTGGAAAGGTGAATATGATTCTGTATAGAGTGTACGTAATGTACAAACATAACAAAATTGCCCCCTCACAAAAGTAGGTAATAATAAAAAAAATATACCAATTCAGTGCATTCACACACAAAATAAAACAAAAATCGAGACAGAAAAATGTTACAACTGTTAAAGGATAATTGGACCTTCACCTCATTTTTTATTTATGTAGGTTTATGTTTTCATCTTCGTTAAAGTTAAACAGTTTAATTAAATTAAAGAACAATTCTTTTTATCTAATAAAAAAAGTAATCATAATCAAATGATTATAAAATTTGAGTGTTTTCATTGTTACGGATATGACACAGATCATCATTATTAATTTAATAAATAATTCACACAATATACTAAATAAAATATATTTCGTACCTAAATATGAATATAATAATTTACAACGCATTATTGAAATAAGTAAGAAGATGTAGGTACTCAATTAAAAAAAAAAAAAATTTGCTATAGTTATATGTACCTGCATACATACAGAGAATCATTTATGTAAGTTGACCTTAGATGTTAGATGTTAGATTTAATGTTCAATATCTTATTCTTTTTGGATTCGAAGTGCGAATTCAAACGGCGATTAACTCTCTAGAATTAAATTTAAGATTATTACGGAGTGACAAGCTCATGTGTTTTTATACATCATCATCGTGCCTGTAACCCATGTGGGGCTGGGACATAGGGCGTCAACAAAACGTCTCCATCCTTCTCGGTCTGCTGCAAGGTAATTTAGCTGTGGCCACGTCCTTTCTCTGGGATTCAGCTTCCGCTAAGACAGTTAATTTCCATGTTGTTCTTGGTCTTCCAACCCGCTGTGCACCCCTTGAGGATTCCATTCAAAGGACTGCTTTTCAATTTCAATCGTTTGGTTTCCTCAGTATGTGACCAATCCAACGCCATTTACGCTTTCTTATGTCGACGTCCAGCCGCTCTTGACTTGTCCTGCGCCACAATTCCTCATTTGATATTATTTGTGGCCAGCGAATCTTTAGGATGTGGCGAAGACAGCGATCACAAAAGCCTGCAATTTCTTCGAAATGGTAGACGTGACTTTCCAGGTTTCCACAAGCATATAACAGCACGGATTTGACATTGGATTCGAAGAATCTCAACTTAGTGCGTAAGGAGATTTGACTTGATTTCCAGATTGGGGACAGAGTACCGCCGAAGCAGCACGAGCTTTATTTATTCTACTTTAAACGTCCAGATCCGTACCACCGTTTGCAGAAACAATACTGCCAAGGTAGTTAACTGCTCCACTACTTCAACTGGCGTCTCCTGTAGAATAATACGCTGCTGTGTGGAGCCACAGTACACATATTTAAGGTAATATCTTCCGAGTTTTCATTTACGTTCAAGTTCGCGCATGTGTCAAAATCTCAGAGACCCCTGTCAGTTTATTGTTTGTGTACTGTGGCATGTTCAACGCTTTCCAAATTTTACATTTAGATTTTCAGTTTTCTCAATTTTCCAAGCCTATGATTGGCCAGAATTCAGAAATCTGAAGATTCAGTACTGAAATTGAGGTATTGAATGTACCCATTGTCAATTTGACAAGGTCTCTGAGAATTAATTTGTTTTTTTTGTTCAGTATCTGACAACCGATTTTTGACAACATGCGCAATATATTACCTTTAATATGTGTACTGTGGTGTGGAGCGGCCTGTGAGCATTCTTTTTGTCTTTTTGCTGTTTATTCTTAGACCACTCCACTCTTCCTTCACTTGCAGTGTTTGGCACATCCCGTTCAGCCCACTGATGTTGTTTGCCAATAGACATATGTCATCGGCATAGTCTAAATGACTGAGCCTTTCGAACGGTCTCCATTGAATGCCCTGTCGCTCAGCTGTACCAACACTGGCCGTCAATACGTCATCCATCGCCAGCAGGAAGAGAATTGGCGATAGAACATCCTCTTGTCTCACACCCTGTTGCACTACGAAGGAGTCGGATAGCTGCCCATTGTGGAAAACAAAACACCTTGCGTTGTTGTAGGACTCTTTAATAATGGCAACAATTTTTGGTGGAATTCCTCTACCAAGCAAAGGTCTCCATATACATTCTCGGTTAACTCGATCAAAGGCCTTCTCAAAATCCACGAACATGAGGTAAGGCGGTGATTGAAATTCCATCGACTGCTCGAGGACGATACGCAGGGTGTTGATATGGTCGACACACGATCGACCACTGCGGAAGCCAGCTTGATGCCTCTTGAGTGTAGACTCGATTCTATCCTTTATTCGCTCGAGTATGATTGTTGCCATTAGTTTTGGGAAAACGGACAAAACGGTGATACCACGCCAATTGTTGCAATTCTTTAAGTCACCTTTCTTTGGCAACTTAACAATCACACCATCCTTCCAATCCCTGGGATAGCATTCGTTTTCCCAAATGCTTTGTATCAACGGATGTAAAATACTAGCCGCTGTTACGGGATCGGCTTTCAGGAATTCAGCTGGTATTCCGTCCAGTCCAGCTGCCTTGTTGTTTTTGAGGAGATTTATTGATGTAAGGATTTCCGATTCTGACGGGGGTTCGATGTCAATACCCCTATAGGACCTGCGCAGCATCTCGTTTAGTTGGGGCACTTCAGCACTCTGCTCAACTGAATCCTCATTTAGCAGGGCACAAAAATGGTCCTTCCATCTACGAAGCTGATCCTCAATTGATACCAAAAGTGTGCCATCCACATCCATTACAGGATGAGGTGTTGCTTTTTTCCCGATAACATCTTTGGCTAATTGGTACAATTCCGGATATCTCCTCTTCTGGCAGTGATATCCGCATTATCTGCGAGTCCATCTACACCCAAAAAAATAATTAGTCAATTAAACTAAAAAGTTCGTATATTTTACGAAACTTTCGTGGTGCAAAACCACGAATAACTTTCGTAATTTGTACAAATTAGCTTTCGTAAATTTACAAATATCTTTGTTTAAGCATTCGTTAATATTACAAAACTTTTGTATTTTTAACAGATATTGTGAACAAAGATTTAGTTATATTAACGAATAGAGTTCATGAATTTAGTAGAATATACGAAATATTTTTGAATATTTTGTATAATCTACGAAATCTTAATATTATAAAATCTAGTACAAATTCTTTATACAAATTTAAATGATTTGTGTGGGGCAAAAGCTCGTGGAGAACCAGATGCCAGAGCCTAGCAACTTTTAACTCCTGTGTATATGTGTAGTAAGTCGACAGGAATGGAGGGGTCCCTACAATTCTCTGCTGAGTCCAAACGGAATGATGAGATCAACTTTTCAGGAAAAATAAAGGATTACTCTTTGGAGGATTTTACACTTTCCCCCACAAGAGGAAGCATAATCTGGAATTCGAACCTGAAATCTATAAAAGAAAAAAAGTTATATATAAAATAAAAGTATTATAATTTATTATTATTTTCAAGATTTTTACTTTACTGTCCTTTTTTTCACCTCCAAACACTACCACGTTTGAAAACAAATGATTTGAATATTGAATATCTACCCGTAAGCACTACGTAGTGAAGGTTTTCAAATATTAAACATATTTTGAGGAACGAACAAATTAGTAAATTTTCAAAAACATTCGTACTATCTACGAAATATTTTTATAATTATTTGACGATTGTTTTCATCATTTAGCATTTCCCCTTTTTCATCTAGCCTAAGTAAGATAAACGAAATGATTTGTTCAAATAACTTAAATATCAGCAAAACAAATTTACGAAAGGCATTTCGTAAATTGTACAAAGTGTTTGTAATACAAAATTTTCGTATTTTATTTTTCCTACGAAATATTTGTTCAGTCAACTAAATTTAGTAGAATGCACGAAAAAAGATTTTACGAAATTATTTCGTAGTGATTTTACGAAATATTTTTTTGGGTGTAACCTCACCCTCTTGTCACGTCTCCAAACAGCGATACTAAGAAATTCGCGTAAGATCTGCCAAAAAACTCAGAGCATGTGGGTGGGAAAAGTAGAAAAGAAAAAATACTACCAGAGGGGGTAATATATTTTTATAAAAATAATTGCATAAAATAGAAAAAAAATACTTACAAAACAACGGCAGCACTTACAGTAATGGTTTGTAGCATTTTTAAAAGCATCATTTAGAGCTGATTAAGGCCCATCCCAATATAAAAACTAAAAAAAAAAACATATAACGACCACCCTAATGTAGATACGTTTTTTCTTCTTAGCACGGCAGTATTAAAATTGAAATCTAGTTTTTTTTAATATTGAATGCGTTTGCCCCCCGGATGGAAATCCTGCGTACGCCCTTGATATTCAGTTAGTTCTGCTGGGACTTCATGATTAGTTCGCAATATTCGATATCGTTATAACCTATGTCATTATAGACTGATTTTAACTGTAATAGGAATATTCTGTGCAAAATATATCGAAATGTGGAAAACCTCGTTTTTTTAAATTTTTAAAACGGAAATATCTCAACAGATTTGGTATGACAGAAAACAGATGTCGGATTTGGACTCAGTGCCAAGAATTACCTTTAGAACGAGGTTGTACCTATCCGTCTCAAAAACTGTGTAAGCCCAAGAGACCTCAAAATAAGTTCGAGAGAGAAAAATAAACGTTAAAAGTGTAAGACTTTCTCATACAAATATTGTTTGCATTTTTTAAAAAAATATTCCAAAAAATATTGTTTTGATAACTTAATATTTCAAAATTAGCATGGTCAATTAATTTGAAACTCGGTTTTTCAACATTTCTCAAAAATTTTAGAAAATATTTTGGAAAATATTTTTAGGTACATTAAATAAAAATATTTTACTTCTAAGAAAAAATATTGATTCCTTCAATTTTTTTAATTCAAAATTCGATATTTTAAAAATAAGTAGACAATGTTTCATTAAAAAATTGTGTAGCCAATTTTTTAAAAATCTAACCCTCTTGAGCTCTTGATAATCATTAGATCAAGTATGCGCGACACAGTCAGGCATTTTATTTATGTTGCCTTAGGCAAAATAGATAATATTAAAACAAAAAAAGCTGATTACGTACGCTTTGAAAAGTAACTATTAATACTGTGATTGCATACAGTTTTGTGTTTTTAATAAATGCATTAAAATAGTTTAAACCCACACCCCACTAGTGGCCTCATTCATTTGACCTGGGCTGCATGGATTTAATTTAATTTCTATTTAATTTTTAAATTTACCTCTTGGGGCAATTTGCTTGCTCTATTGAATTGTGTGTTCACAAATAAAGTTTACTCAATTGTACGCTCATCTGTCACCTGTTGGTCTTGTGCTCCAATAACTTAATAATTAACAGATGTTCTTTCCATTCAAAATCCTTTCCCAACCATATACCTATACATATACTATACTTACCTGCTCGTACCTACCTTTGCTATTTCCAAGGTGTCGTCATTGTGTTCTCTCCAGAGGAGCTCATCGCAATACTGTCCTTCCTTTCCCTGTGCTCCATTTCCATAGAGGCCAATGACATTCTAGCTGCTATAAAGCCAGACCTGATGCTGGGGTTGTATGAAAATCGTTCAAAACAAAACTCACCTCCATCGCATCGTTCGTCCCTCGGGATTGTTGGCATATAAACAAAGGACCAAACTCTTCGCACCATTTCCAAAGTATTTGCTAGCAATTGCCCGTGGAATGTGAAAAACTAGCAAAGCTTTTTCTACATAATAGAATCACATCTGCGGCAAAACTTCGTAACAAAAATTTAACGCCAGCCACCTTTGGCAGCTTCGGGGGCATATTGTACCATATACCCGGTTCGCAGCTTCAGTCCTATTCAAGTGGAAACCTTTATCGCCTGATGTTCTGTCAGCGTTCAGTGCGCTCATTGGAGCAACATGTATTTTTTTTATACATATTTTTTTTTATTATTGTTTAATTCTCACAGCCCACACCCTGCAGCAGTAAAATAAAGGACTTTGCATGACTTCCCAATAGCTGTAGCTGCCTTTGCCAGGATCCAGGAGTTGTGAGTAGTATAGCTATAGGTGAAAGCGGGCAAAAAACTGAAAGGAGAAACTTTTCAATTGAATGACCACGAAAGATAATGGTTTTCTTCCCATTTCCGGCTGGAAGTATTTTAATTAAAGTTAATACCCCCTTCTATCCTTCCTTTCCTGCTCGTGCTCAACTCCCTCTTGTTTCTGCAACCTTTCATATCTCCTTTAATTTATATAATGTAGATATCAACATACATACAACTTTTTATTGAAGTTTTACTTAAATGAGATCCTGGAAACCTCACTCCGAATCCTGGATACGCATTTTTCAAAAGTCCACATATCGTTCTGGATGAGAGAGCACAAATGTCTAATTACAAGCAACAAAAAGATCGTAAGGAACAGAAGCTAGATATACATCAAAAGAAAATACAAAAAAATGAACAAGAAGTGTGAAGTCAAAAGACAGGTCGTAAAATAAAGCAAAAGATACCTTCGTGTATACTCGTAGCTAAATGAGGAAATTTTGGCAGCTAGAGAGCAAAAATTTATCGTTTGAGAAATTTGTTTTTTGGAAACACTAACTGCGCTCTTATCGCATATAGGGAAGAACGTTTAAGGAGTTTCCTTACTTTGTCCTGTCAGGATTTGAAACAATAATCTGTTTTTTTCTTCTTTTTTTTGGTGTCAGCCTTCCTTTGTGTTATCCACACTAACTTGGCACTGTTGTTTCTAAGAGCTGGCATGCCAAACAATAAAACTCTTACTTTTTATGCCCCTTCAATTTTGTTTAGGAAGAAAGACAAACAAAGTTAGTGGTCTTTAGGTTGTGGTGAAAAGAATGCGTTTGAAGTCCTTAAATAATAATATGCACAACTGGGTCGTGTAAACTTGCACTAAAAAAATATATTTTAATTTTTTCTTATTAATAGAAATATTTCTTTGTATGGATTTTGGAACGAAATGTTGTTTTTTTTTCTGTTTGGAAAGTTTAAACAAAATGTGTTCAACCATTAAAAAAAATTTGCAATTTTTTCAACAAAAAAAAAAGCTTAAAAATCCCTTTTCTCTTAGGAAAATTTAATTTTCGCCGGAAAAATAAAAAAATTCTTATACATTGGCTGGGGGTATCATAGGTACGAATTGTTATTATGTAGTGTATCCACATATGCGCCGCCACTGCCCACTTAAAAATAACAAATGAGTAACAAAAACATTTAAAGTGCGATCGAGGTCAACATCAGACGGTGTGTCAACATTTATCTTCATGATATTACTATAAAGTTCATATACAAAGACACAGTGCAGCTTGTACGAAGTTTGTATATGAGTCAACAAAGCACACAAAAGAGTGACGAGCGCCGCGCTGCGCTGTTGCGCAAATTGAGTCAGTGAGTTATTTTGTTTCAAATGAGTTTAAAAAAAATGCGTTATGGCGCAAATTGCGTTCACGCATTACGCTGATACAGTGACGTGCGCTTGAATCAGTGTATCAGCGCACGAATTTTCACTGCGTTACCCGTGTCTATTATTCTCAATTATATCGACTTCCAACGATTAGATGAGGTATTTTAAAAAGTGGGCGCGTATGTGGGCGGAAATTTTATCTTATGATATTCTTTATCCTGAAAATTTTCATCTGAATCTGTTGACTGCTTCAGAATTTATAGATCGCCTCTCACACAGTAGGCAGACGTCTTGACAGAATTTTTTGTTTATGCCATCATCGTAATATTAAGATTAAATTTAAACCTAGCGACTTTTTATCTGGCATGAAATCAATATATGAGCCATTAGATACCTTCAAATTAGTTTTGTAAATTAAAGAAAATAAGGAAATTGTACCGATAGTTGATTGTATTTTTAAGGAAGGGCTTGTAGCAGCAGCTTTATAGTATATGATATAGTTATAAGTGATGGTGGTCATCGTATTTTCAATCAAACAAAATAACATAAAACTGTTTTGAAAACATAATTTCAATTTATGCACTGTATGGAAAAATACTGTAGCATTTCTATTAGTTTTGATTTCAGTAGCTAGTTTTTTTTTTGTTGTTTGTTTTGAAGTTTCGTTTATTTTCGTTTCACAAAATTTTATTTAGTTTGAATTCTAACTGGAAGGTGATAAGTAATTAAATATAAAGTATAAAATATAAAAAGTCAATCATACCGTGAAAATAAATTTAACAAGCATTTTTTAAAAGAAATAAATCTACCATTGTGTTAGATACATTAAATATATCTTAAAGTAAAATAAATAAGGAACGAGTTTAGGTAAGATAAAACTAAAAGGAGCTGTGCATAATAGAATACATAGATAACTTAATTTTTTGTGTAGCTGTCGATGCATAGAATTTGGTTAAAAGAAACCATTGAGATTTTCATTCCATCTCGAATTTTCCTGGGGATAGCGACTGCGATAGCATTAAGTGAAGCAGGATCCGTCAGCGATAAAAACAACTAGGATTTGGAAACACAGAAAATCAAGAAGCTAGATCGACAACTTAAATTCAAGAATTAATTTGGCATTGCTTAACAAAATAATTTCAAGGTACCAGTTTTAATATTACTTTCATATCGGGGGGTAGAGGAAATCCTACCACAAATAAAAATTAGTTTCGAGAAGTTTCTCTGAAAACATAAAAGAAGATACGAAAACTAAAGAAAAAAAAAACATACCTATATATGATATTGAATGCAGGCTGCAGATGCAGGATTGGCGGTTGCTGATTTTTTTTAGCTATCATAGTGTTTTTTTTTACGATATTAATTTTTTTTTCTTCTCTTGGTCAAAAGGGAAATTCATTTAGATTTGTTTGGTTCATTTGAGTCTTCAGTAACGTTTTCTTTTTCTTAAATTTTTGTTTAGTACCTACCTAACTTTAATTTTCATTTTATTTTCATTAAACATATTAAACAAATTACCTACTAAATAATTTAACTATATAATCCTAAAATTAAGTTTCTTTTTTTTTCAATTATTATTCAATTACATCGTTGTAATCCTGGGGGGTTAGGTTGCGCAGCTTCACCTTTGAGGAAATTTTAGGCTAGATATTTAAATTTCACTTAGATATCACATATTAATACGTGTAGTTTCTTCTTAGTACGTAATTTCGTTCATTTATCCATTAATTATCTTGTTTTTTTGTTTTTAAATTTCCAACTATAATTAGTTTCATAAATTTGTATATTGTTTTTCAATGGTATGAAATTAAAATACCAATTTGTAAATAATTATAAACTCGCATTTGATTTGACATGAAGATTCATTAAATAAATAAGAATGGACTAAAAGTAGAATAAAAGGTGAGATATGTGGTGCGGATAAAAAAGGTGAGATTTATTTCAACTAGGGTTATCTGCAGGAAAATAGGGAACGTAGATGACATGGTGTGGCATTATGAGGATGATGCCATAGCGAGGAGGGACTCCCACAAAAAGCAACAACATCTTTGCTTTTCAAATGGTAGGGAAGATTAGGTAGAGTTCAATAGTAATACTGATGGATAAGGTTCTGTTATCAAGTTCTTTGGAGAGGTCAAACAAATAAATTATCAATTTCACTAAAAGTACTTTTCTTTATCAATTTAATTTTCAATTTCTTTTTTTTGGGAAATGAGATTTTAATTTCCTTGATTGTTCGGTAGATAAATTTCCGTTTGTTATGGCACGATTTTTATTTGATCTGTAAAGAGTAGCAGCATGATCCCCGACCATTACGGCGAGCTAAGCCGAGCTTACGCCAGCGTGCCAGCTGCTTTCACATGCTCATTACAGGCTTTATTGGCATTTTAAGGTAGGGCATTGCCCCACAACGCCCTACCGTAGCTACGGCCCTGTGTTACACTCAAGTTGTTTTAGTATCGGGTTAATTTTACTATAATTTTGCGCCATTAAAATTTTGAAGTTAATTCAAATTATAATAAAACTTAATAATATCAGATATTACAAAGGAATACGAAATCTGTATTAAATTTTAATAATACAAAGGTATTATAATATAATGCTTTATTTCTTGAAATTTAATTAGTAGATCCTTTTCCTGAAAATTAATACAAAATATATTGCAAAAATAATAGTTACGAAAGACTTTTTTTGTAAGAGTATTTATCTTCTAAGTCAATTTATGGCGGCATTATTATATATATTTACTGTTTTCACATATATAAGAACTTAAATCTTAATACGATTGAAATTTTATCTACTAATTTGTATATTTTATTACCTCGAAATATTTCAACGCGCTTTCAAAATATGCATATCTAAATTGTTCATTTTATATTATTAAGCAGAAAAAGGGTTGCCAATTTTGTTTTGTTGCTGTGTTAATACAATCTGTATTAAAATCACAATGAGAGAGAACTGTCAAACGAAACAACACGCACATTTTAACTCGTGAAATAAGAAAAATCTTTTGAAGTTATTATTATCTATATACAAAAAAAAAAGTTCATTAATTTCTCAAAAATACTTTTAAATTAATAATAACATTTAAGAAAATAGAAAAAACAAAGCATTAGCTGTTTATATTCGTTTACTTATATATTCAATCATATAATTTATTATTTTAACAAAATGGTGCACAAATGCTCAACCTGCGATATATGTAGTTATATCTAGAAATAAACCAGGTGCTATTTGCAAAAATTGCAAAAAACTATATCATTTCTCCTGTGCTAAAATAAATAAGTCTCTAATTAATGAAATTAACTAGAGACTAACTGCACCGGATGTCATGATGTGGAGATGCATTCCGTGCCAAGATATTCATTGCAAAAACGATCATAACCTTAACTCTAACGCATGTGCTGAGAACTCGGGGGATGGCGCTTCTGAAAGCTTGGCCGATGCTCTCAAAAACATACAGGAAGAAGTCGACAAATTAAAAATCACCCAACTTGCATTCAACAGCTCGATTACTTCTATATCATCTACACTTACGCAATTAAATAATCTAATGTCTGAAGTTGCTGACAACAAGCGGAGAATTGTAAATCTTGAAGCTGACAATGAAATCCTAAAGGAAAAACTTTCACTTCAGGAACGTCGCATAAATAGACCTGAAAGGCGAGAAACACAAAACGAAATCATCATAAAAAACATATCTAGAGTGGAATCCGAAAATTTTATAGAGCTATTTAAAATTATAAAATCCAAACTCAATGATGTCCCGATTGAGGATAAAAACATAATAGAAATTTTCCGCAAACCATCAAAACAGACCAAAGCTTCTGTTTCTGGAAACCAGAACACAGAACAATTAAATATTGTAATATTTTCTCAGGTTCGTTAATAAAACTTATTTACTTTATTCAAAACGTCCACTTATTTATTTCGCAAAATAAAACACTTTACTTTTCTTACTACAAACAAACAATTTATTATTCACCACTGAATTAATTCACAAACTTTACTTTTCACTTTTATTACAACCAACTTTATTCATTCACGATTAAAAACAAACTGTGTCGCTGCCGTTCAAACATGTGCCTTTTATACTTGTTTTCCAAACTCTAGAAAGTGGTGGAAGGTTCTCGTCTCTGATTCCAGAACTTTCCGTAGGGGAAATTTCCCAATAATTTCCCTTCCAAAAGCTTTTATTTGACAGCTGGTAAATCTGCTATAATCCGGCAGATGGCGCTTCTTTCGTTTGAGAGTTGCTATAATTATAGCTAATAAGGGTATGTTTGCACTGTGACCGTAAGCTTTATTGTGTCCGTTTGTTTGCTTTTCGGAGTCGTTATAGTTCAAATTTGGAAAGTCATTACACTGCCCCCCTCTTAGGATTGATCGTCCCGAGCAAATCCATCACTTCCTTCACCATTATAACGATGTAAAAGGTCGCTGTGAACTACTTTTAGTTTGCCTCTTAATCCTCTTTGAATGCGGTAGACGACATCGTTTATTCGTGTTACTGCAGTGTAAGGGCCTTCCCAATTTTGTTGAAGCTTCGGTGAAAGTCCCTTCCGACGGTGGGGATTATAAAACCACACAAGGTCTCCCGCTTGGAATCCTGTTGTTGTTGCTTTCGTGTCATACCGTGTTTTCATCCGGTCACTTGATAGCTTTATATTTGCTCTTGTCCTTTCGTGGATGTCAACTAGCTTTTCTTTGAGGTTGTCCACGTAGTCGTCTATTCCTTGTGGCTCATTTGCAGAACATCCAAATTTGATTTCACTTGGTAGTCGTATTGTGCTCCCGAGCAGGATTTCTGATGGTGTATGTCCTGTTGAGCTATGTACCGCACTTCGATAGGCCATCAAGAATAACGGAATATGCCGATCCCAGTCTCGTTGGTTGTCGCTTACAACTTTGGAAAGGTGTTTTTTAAGGGTCTGGTTAAATCGTTCAACCATCCCATCAGATTGTGGGTGAAGCGGTGTTGTCCTCGTCTTCTTAATGCCAAGGAGTGTACAAACTTCCTGAAAGATTTTGGACTCGAAGTTCCTACCTTGATCTGAATGGAGTTCCATAGGTACACTAAACCTGCTTACCCAGTTGAAAACAATCTGATCCGCGACTGTTTTGGTTTCCTGATTTGGGATGGCAAATGCCTCAGGCCACTTGCTGAAGTAGTCCATTACTACCAGGATGTATCGGTTTCCGCTTCTGGTTTCTGGAAAAGGGCCTGCAACGTCTATTGCAATTCTTTCAAAAGGCGTGCCCACATTATACTGCTGCATCTTACTCTGGACTTTTCTGCTTGCAGCACAAGTATCACATTTTCGGCACCATTTTTCGACGTCTTCTCTTGCGTGTAGCCAGTAGAATCGCTGCCTTACCCTTTCCAGTGTCTTATTGACACCTAAATGTCCTCCGGAAGCTCCATCATGCAAATCTTGCAGAACGTCATTAACTTTGGAACGGGGTACGACTAGCTGCATCACATATGATTTGCCGTCTGTGGACTCCCATTTACGTCTTAGTACTCCTTCTTGTACATGAAGCGAGTCCCATTGTGCCCAATATGCTTTAAGAGTTGGACTTCTATCGGAGATGTCACCCCATTCTGGTTTCTCTTGGTGTTCCTTCCATGCAAGAATGGGTTCAATATCCGAGTCTTCTTGTTGGGCAGCTCTTATTTCTTCATTACTCCAACCGTAAATGGGATCGGCTCTTAATCGCTGGATGGAAGCAAACTCCTTCTCTTCTTGACGTGTGCAGTGCTTGCAGTCCGGTTTGCATGGTCTCCGAGATAAAGCATCTGCATTTGAGTGCAACCTTCCTCTTCGATGTTGGATCTGGTAGTCATATGTCTGCAATCTCTCAATTCATCTTGCCACTTGACCTTCTGGATTTTTGAAGTTCAACAGCCAATTAAGTGCGCCATGATCTGTTCGAAGAAGGAACTTCTGTCCATAGATGTACTTATGGAAGTGTTTTGTTGCCGATACTAGAGCTAGAAGTTCTCTTCTGTTCACACAGTAATTTCTTTCTGGCTTTGAGTTGATGTTTATCCTGTGGTGTTGGCCAATTCTTTACGGTGTCAACTTTTTCAGGATCAGTCTTCACTCCTTGAGAAGAGATGATATGTCCCAAATATTTTACCTCAGACTTGAAAATTCGCACTTGTCTGGATTTAATTTCAAGTTTGCTTCTCGAAGCCTCTGGAACACGGCCTTAAGGTTTCCACAATGCTCATCAAATGTCTTACCATAAACGACGACATCGTCCAAATATACTAGGCAAGATTTCCAAGTAAGTCCTTGTAAAACACACTCCATCAAACGCTCAAATGTTGCCGGAGCGTTGCATAGTCCGAAAGGCATCACTTAAAATTGCCACAGACCATTTCCTGTAGAGAAAGCCGTCTTTTCTCGATCTTCTGGATGGATTTCTACCTGCCAGTAACCACTCTTCAAGTCCAATGTTGAGAACCATTCAGCTCCTTCCATCGCATCCAGAGTATCGCTGATTCTTGGCAGAGGGTAGCTGTCTTTCTTTGTCACATCGTCCTTCGCGTGGCAGTCACCTTGATGTGGTGCGGAGGCTTAAGTTTCAAAGATTCATCTGAACTGCTAAACCTGGGAAACCAGAGTTAGCAGGAATTTTGAGGAGTTACGAACCAAGAACTGCCCCCCCTAATCCAGGGTGTTAAGCGGACCGTGCCTATTGGATGGTTTGCAGCCAGGGGGTATACCGGCTGTATTCTAACGGTGCCTCTTCGATGCCGGGTCCAGTTGAAGAGTATCTACGACCTTACCATGTTATGCGGAGCTCTGACATGGCTGACCAACCCTTCTCTAGCTACTCGTGGGATTCAATGCCAAAACATTTAAAATTAAAAAACAATAAAAACCACAAAAGATTCAACATGCGGGATGTTACCGCAAGCGAATATGCGGATCGCATGGAGAGTGAGCTCCATGGAGAAGATCCGAGACCGGGATGTAGTAAGTTCCTAAAGAGGATGCCTCCTAGGATCATACAAAACCGGGCAGAAAAAAGAGTGGCGCCGTCCATTGGTCAGGGGAGAATACCTCCCGGGCCGAAGGAAGACGCCTCTCAAGACGAAGTGACAACTGACCAAGGAAGAATACCTTCCGGGCAGTTGTCCAACGAAAATACCAAAGAAGGTATCACTGATGGGATGACACCATCAGTAAACACGTCATTACCACCTACAAGACCGCCAAAAAGACGCTACCGTAGATCGGCTCCTCTTCCAAAATTGGGTGAACCAGGAGGCCTGGATGACCCGTGGAGGAAAGGACTCAGTGGTGCGTGTACTAAATGGTACCTCCGGTTCCTCGATAGAGGGATGACCCGAGAGGAGGCAAGGAAAAAGGTGGATGAACGCAAAGAAGCAGCGAAAAACGGCCGCCTCGATAGCCAAGAACAGGGAAAGAGGACAAATGAACATCTAACTCCTCCCTTGAGGCAAGATGCAAAGAAACTCAGAGTGGTGGCATCAGATATGGCGGGATCAAGTACCGCATATAGAAATGGCAGCGAACATAGGCCACTCTCCTATGCAGCTGCAGCCCAGAGTGTCAGGATAGCCGTTTTGCCAAAGAATTATCCCCAGGAGGCCCTCAGTACTGAGGAGTTGACGGCCCTGGAGGATGCAATCATCGAGGAGGTGTCCATGGGCTGGGAACACAAGTTGAAGTTCAACGGTGTTCACTACAGATCAGGCTTGCTTGTGGTAGATTGCGAAGGGCAACATACGGCGGAATGGCTGCGGCAGAAGGCTTCGAACCTAAGCAATTGGAAAGGAACAGCACTGGTTGCATGCTTGGGAGATGATATTCCCAAGATGTACACCATTACTGTATTCCTTCCAAAAAGTATGGGCCAAGATCACCATAAAACACTGGCACTCATCCAGGCTCAAAACGAAGGTCTGATTGTGCAAGCTTGGAAGGTCCTGCGTAGTAAACCTGAGGGTAAAGGACAGTTGCTGGTGATTGGCATTGATGGTCAATCGGCTAAGACGATAGTGAAGGCAAATCACGAACTTCACTACAAGTTCGGGAAGGTGAACGTGATAGGTCTCAAAAAACCAGCGATGCCAATTTCCGGTGACGCTCCCAACAATGTCCCTAGCAGGAAAGAACCAACCATAGTGGGCCCCACTACAATCCCCAGCCCCATCCGTAAACCCACTCCCCTCCCCCCTCTCGTCAGTCCAACCATCCCAATCCCAATCCCAACAATCCACCCAGCTACACCAGCAATCAACTCACCTCCCCCTCCCTCGTCACCTCCCAAGACAACCTCCCCTCCCTCCACGGACCAGGTAATGCTTCCAGATTTTGAGTTGGGTCAGACTGACGACGAGATAGAGGGCATGGACCTCTCTCCAAGCAGGGACCAAGAAGAAACGCTTCCTACTGAAGAGGAAGAAGAGCATCTGCTAGCAGATGAGGGGGCACCTGCCCCAAACTAAAAAAAACCAAAATGTACAGACGCGGGATCAGTACCAGGGTAGCCCAAGTTAACCTCCACCATGCTAAGGCGGCATCAGCTGTCATAGCAAGGAAATTCGCGATGGAAAACTTAGGGCTAGTACTGATTCAAGAACCCTGGATTTACGGGGGCCAAGTAAGAGGCCTAACAAGTAAGGACTCTACACTAATCTGGGATACGAGACAAAAATCGCCCAGAACATGCATAATAGTACGAAATAACATAAAATTTATTTGTCTTTCAGAATTTATGACGCGGGATCTAGTTCCAATCCAGGCTGATATTAACATCAATGGCAGCCCCCGCACAATGGTTGTAGCATCAGCCTACTTTCCAGGTGATGACGCCAACATACCACCACTGGAGGTCCAAAGACTCGTGGACTACTGCAACAAACGAAAACTACCGTTGTTGGTTGGATGCGACGCGAATGCTCACCATACAACATGGGGTAGTTCCGATATAAACCAAAGGGGTGAGTACCTTTTAGACTTTATTATCGAAAAAAATCTAGATATATTCAATGTAGGGAATACCCTAACTTTTATAACTAGAACCAGAAAAGAAGTGTTAGACTTAACGCTCGGTACTCCGAACATAAGCAACTTGGTTAAGGAATGGAGAGTCTCCAGCGAACCCTCAATGTCTGACCACAGAATTTTAATGTTCACCTTAGATGGCCTTCTAACAGAGAATACCTCTGGAAGGAATCCTAAGAGAACAAACTGGAATCTCTATAGAAATACCCTCAGGACTAACCTTGAGCAAATAGGCCCAGTTAGAACTACAAGTAGTTACCTGGAATTAGAAGTAATAGTGAATGATGTTAGTGGGGCAATAAATGAGGCTTACGAACTCAGCTGCCCCCTTAAAACCAAGAAGATGCAGAAAGATGCTCCATGGTGGAACAATAATCTGTCTAAACTAAGATCCAAGGTAAGAAAACTCTTTAATGAGGCAAAGAGAACTGGTGAGTGGCTTAACTACTCAGCAGAGCTAACAAAATACAATGGGGAAATAAGGAAAGCTAAGAGAAATAGTTTTGCAATCTTCTGTGAGGGAATTTCCTCTACTCCTGCGGCTGCAAGACTACATAAAGCTCTAGCAAGAGAGAAGTCATTAACATCGGAAGCACTTCGAAACCCCGATGGTAGCTTCACTGAAAATGAGGAGCAGAGGTCTACACTACTGCTAAATACTCATTTTCCAGGTAGTTTACCGACAGTAGGAAATACCATAGAGAGAATACCTCTCAAACCCAAACGAGAAGACTGGAAGATAGCGAAAACTAGCTGTTCAGACAAAAGACTTGATTGGGCACTAAGTAACTTTCAACCTTTTAAATCTCCAGGGGTGGATGGTATCTTCCCAGCCCTTCTACAGCAAGGGAAAGAGGAACTTATGCCTCATTTAATTAGCATACTTCGTAGTAGTATAGCACTTGGGTACATACCAAGCCTATGGAGAAGAGCTAAAGTCATCTTCATTCCCAAGGTAGGGAAGAAAGATACAACCCATCCAAAGTCATTCAGGCCAATAAGTTTAACATCTTTTCTACTGAAAACTTTGGAAAAAATAATTGATAACTTCCTAAGATCAGAAGTTCTCAGCAAGTTGCCTCTTAACAGTCGCCAGCATGCTTACAGGGTAGGCAGATCTACGGACACTGCCTTATACAACCTGACTAACACCATTCAAACTGCCTTCAATGGAAAAGAAATCGCTTTATGTGCCTTCTTAGACATTGAAGGCGCTTTCGATAACACCTCTCACGAGGCAGTAAATAAAGCTTTGATTAGGAAGAGAGTACCCATCACTTTAACCAGATGGATCAATCAAATGCTGAGCACAAGAACGGCAGAGGCACACACAGGGCAAAGTGTTCAGAAAATCACCACAACAAGAGGCTGTCCTCAGGGAGGGGTATTGTCACCCTTGTTGTGGAGTCTCGTTGTGGATGAGCTACTAGAAAGTCTGACTGCTCAAGGCATACGCTGTTTAGGTTTCGCGGACGACATCGTCATAACAGCCCTTGGGAAGTTCGAAGAAACTCTTTGTGACATAGTACAAAGAGGACTAACAATTACAAGAAAATGGTGTCTGTCGGTAGGACTAAATATAAACCCTACAAAGACGACGGTCATACCATTTACACAGAAAAGGCTTCTGCCACGAATGAAACCTATAAGGTTAGCTGGCCAAGTCATAGAAACGAAGAGGGAGGTAAAATATCTAGGAATCACACTAGACAACAAACTCCTCTGGAACAAACACATTGAAATAACAGTCGGGAAAGCCACAAAGGCCCTAATGATATGCAAGAGACTTGCAGGAAGAACATGGGGGTGTAAGCCTAACATTCTTAGATGGATGTACACCATGATGGTAAGACCCATCATTACCTATGGTGCAGTAGCATGGCACAAAAGAACCGAATTACTAACTACTAGGAAAGCACTAGACAAAATCCAAAGGCTTGCATGCATCAGCATCACTGGTGCAATGAGAACTTGCCCTACAGCAGCAATGGAGGTCATACTTCACCTTTCTCCACTACACGTGGTTATTGAAAGTGTTGCTCAGGGAGCTATCATGAGGTTCGCCAAAGAGGGAACTGGGAAGGGTAAATGTATAGGCATTAGGGAAAAAGAAAACTTAACCCAGTCCACAGTAACAAACCTCCTTGACATTCCAAGAGATGGCATGATTAAAAAATACAACTTCGTAAAAAATTTCAAAACGGAGTTGAGTAACAAAAAAGAGTGGGTAGGAGAAACGACAAACTACACCCTCAAAGAGAATGCCATCAAATGGTACACCGACGGCTCGAGAACGTCTTCAGGGACTGGTGCAGGAATCTTTGGGCCAAGAACCAAACTTTCTGTACCGATGGGACAGTCCACTAGCATTTTCCAGGCGGAAGTTAACGCGATAGGAAAGTGCGCGGAAAAGAACCTCGAAAGAAAATACCGTAATCAAAACATCGCCATCATGACAGACAGCCAAGCTGCACTTAAAGCACTAGGCTCTTACACAATCGACTCCAAATTAGTTTGGGAATGCGTGGGTAAGCTGAATGAACTCGGCGAGAAAAACACTGTCTCACTCTATTGGGTACCAGGACACGTTGGTATTCATGGTAACGAGGAAGCAGACACCCTAGCCAAAAAAGGAGCAACAGACCCCCTTATGGGACCTGAGCCCTATTGCGGTGTAGGTGAAAACGTGATCAAATACAAAATAAAATCAGAAGAGGAGACTAAAAGATCAAAAATCTGGGAAGAACTCCCAAAATTAAGGCAGGCCAAACTACTGCTTGGGAGTTATAACCAAGTGCGTTACACCTCCTGCATAAACCTAAGTAGGAACAACGTAAGAATAATAACGGGTATTCTCACAGGGCACTGCAAGCTAAGAAGACATCTCAGTCTCCTCGGTTTAGCAAGTAGTGCAACTTGCAGATTCTGCAACGCCTACGAGGAAACACCGGACCACATATTAGGAAAATGTGATGCGCTCGCGCATCAAAGACACAGGTATCTGGGACACTACCAGATAGACGAGAGAGAGTTTCCCTCTCTGAAAATACCCGACATACTTGAGTTCCTAAAAGGAACCAATCTGGAGGGAGAGTTATAGAATGAGCCGTCTCACTCTACTCTTAAAGGGGGCACAATAGATCTTTAGGTCGCAGTGCGCTTATCCCCTATTAATTCATTCATTCATTGTCACATCGTTCAGCCTCCGATAGTCTACACAGAATCGAGTACTTCCGTCCTTCTTTTTGACAAGAACAACTGGGGATGCCCAAGGACTTTTAGAGTTTTCGATTAGCCCATCTCGCTTCATTGTCGATATCATCTGTTCAACTTCGTCTTGTTTGGCTAATGGGAGACGTCTCGCTGGTTGTCGAATAGGTCTCGCGTCTCCTGTGTCGATTCGATGCTGCACCAGTTGTGTTCGACCAAACTGCCCACTGGGTGAAGAGAGTATATCACCGTACTCGTGAAGGAGGCTTCCAGCAACACTTATCTGACGTTCAGTTAATTTGGATGACTTCAGAATTTTTGCCTTCATAGAGTTCACTTTCCCGGGGTCCACAGATTTTTGTGCGTCAGCTTCTGTGATCGTAGTTATTGCGGAAACAGATTCACACTTTCCAACAATTTCTCCTTTCCTTAGCTTAACTTCGTACGGTTTGATGTTAAGTATCCGTACGGGTACCATGTTGTTCTTTGGTGCCACAAGGGTCTTCCCTAGGATGATGTTTTGGGAAGACTGTTCAGAGTCTGGTTCCACCATTAGGTATCGATGGCTACCCAAATCACCTTTTATTTTCGTCCAAACAAACACTTCTGAGGAAGGGGTTAGGGTCGAAATCCCGCGAATCAAAATCCCGTATGTCGAAATCCCGCGTATCAAAATCCCGTTTTTCAAAATCCCGGAAATCAAAATCCCGAAAATCAAAATCCCGCCGATTAAAATCCCGCCAATCCTACTACTATGCGACAGCTCATTAATATTTTTGTTTCTTATGCAATTTGCAAATTGCGTTTAAAGATTGAAGTCGATTTTTTCGTATAATGCGATGCATTAGTTGAGGATGGCAAATACACACGAATAAACACCGAGGTGTGTATGGGGGGGCATGCCATTATAGGATTTGGGGTGGGTGCGAGGTTGTGTGTATGCAAAGTTCCTTTTGCATTTAAAGAAAAAAATATCATCCACACATAATTCGAAAAAAAATTAAAAAAAGACAACAAAAATCGCTAAAGATTAGCCGAAAAAACTGAAAATATTTTTTTTGAAAGTTTTAGAAAAACTTTTTTACCAGTTATTTATTTTGATTTTTGTGAACGGGCACATTCCAAGATCACGAATATGCATTTTATAAGTCGCTAGGACGCTTAGTTTAGCCGCAAATCAAGTTTAAAGATGTAAACTTTGATGTCTCTAGGACGCTTAGTTTAGCCGCAAATCGCGTTTAAAGATAAAAGTAGATTTTTCGTACGATTCGATGCATCAATTCAGCGCCAGTGTCAAGTTTTCTTGAGAAACACTACCTTGGGTGGAAAATAAACGCGAATAAACAGTGAGGTATGTATGGGGGGCATGCTGCCCCCCTGCAACCCCCCTGCTTGGGCTCATTATAGGATTTGGGGTGGGTGCGAGGTTGGGTGTATGTAAAGTTTCTTTTGCATTTAAAGTCGCTTGGACGGATAGTTACCCCGCAAATCAAGTTTAAAGATGTAAACTTTGATGCCTCTAGGACGCTTAGTTTAGCCGCAAATCGCGTTTAAGGATGAATGTTGATTTTTCGTACGATTCGATGCATCAATTCAGCGCCAGTGTCAAGTTTTCTTGAGAAACACTACCTTGGGTGGAAAATAAACGCGAATAAACAGTGAGGTATGTATGGGGAGCATGCTGCCCCCCTGCAACCCCCCTGCTTGGGCTCATTATAGGATTTGGGGTGGGTGCGAGGTTGGGTGTATGTAAAGTTTCTTTTGCATTTAAAGTCGCTTGGACGGATAGTTACCCCGCAAATCAAGTTTAAAGATGTAAACTTTGATGCCTCTAGGACGCTTAGTTTAGCCGCAAATCGCGTTTAAAGATGAATGTTGATTTTTCGTATGATTCGATGCATCAATTCAGCGCCAGTGTCAAGTTTTCTTGAGAAACACTACCTTGGGTGGAAAATAAACGCGAATAAAAAGTGAGGTATGTATGGGGGGGGCATGCTGCCCCCCTGCAACCCCCCTACTTGGGCTCATTATAGGATTTGGGGTGGGTGCAAGGTTGGGTATATGTAAGGTTTCTTTTGCATTTAAAGTCGCTTGGACGGATAGTTTAGCCGCAAATCAAGTTTAAAGATGTAAACTTTGATGCCTCTGGGACGCTTAGTTTAGCCGCAAATCGCGTTTAAAGATGAAAGTTGATTTTTCGTATGATTCGATGCATTAATTCAGCGCCAGTGTCAAGTTTTCTTGAGAAACACTACCTTGGGTGGAAAATAAACGCGAATAAACAGTGAGGTATGTATGGGGGGGCATGCTGCCCCCCTGCAACCCCCCTGCTTGGGCTCATTATTGGATTTGGGGTGAGTGCGAGGTAGGGTGTATGTAAAGTTTCTTTTGCATTAAAAGTCGCTTGGACGGCTAGTTTAGCCGCAAATCAAGTTTAAAGATGTAAACTTTGATGCCTCTAGGACGCTTAGTTTAGCCGCAAATCGCGTTTAAAGATAAAAGTTGATTTTTCGTATGATTCGATGCATCAATTAAGCGCCAATGTCAAGTTTTCTTGAGCAACTGTACCTATCATTCATAGTTCGAAGAAAAATTAAAAACCAAAAAAAAAAATTGAGAAAAGTTTAATTTTTCATTGAAATTTTCTTCAAAAAATCTTGTTTTTTTTATATTTTTCAAAAAAAAAAATTTCAAAAAGTTTATATTTCTGAATAATTTATTTTTTTTTTTTTTTAAATCCCACCTGCTTCCAGAACCAGAATCCAGACCCACACTCTGTCCAGATCCAAACCCATTTCTGTCTTCTTTTAGACTACCGTTCCCCATCACCCAAACCGAAAAAAAATTCCCACCTCTGTCCAGAATCCAGACCCACCTATGTCCAGATCCAGACCCACCTCCGTCCAGATCCAGACCCACATATGCTCAGATCCCGTTGTCATTGTCACCCGTCCCCACAAAACCAAAATAAAATCCAATTTCAATCTCTCTAATTACCTCGAGGTCTTACCTCTACGGAGTTCTAAGAAGAACTGAAGATACATAAATGCCAAATTGCCAATACACAACTGCTTATATACTTTTTTTTCAATAAAAATAAATTCACTAATTAAAATAAAATATTGTTTCAAAAGTATCTAAAAAGTTGGGATTATTTTAAAAAAGTATTGAAAATCCCGCAAAATAGTAGCAGGCTACTGGCGGGATTCTTGCGGCGGGATTTCGATCGGCGGGATTTTGACTGGCGGGATTCGTGTACATAATTAGTAATTTTATTTGGCGGGATTTCGACTTGCGGGATTTTGATCGGCGGGATTTTGACCTTTTCCCCTGAGGAAGGCGGCAGGCATATATCTTCTTTTATGACAGTCCTGAGAGTTGATGAGTTTTCATTGCCGTAAACCATAGGATTCTCCACATTTCGGTACTTGAGAACTTGCTTCCCGATGTCGAGAATTACTCCGTGCTCTTTCATAAAGTCTATTCCAACGATGCACTCGTCACATATATCTGCTACCAGAAACAGATGTGAAAACTCCAGTTCTGCTAAACGGATTGTAAGACGAACTTCCCCGTAAACTCTGGCTGCCTCTCCTGTTGCAGTTTTCAGGCGGTAAGTGTTGGTGTTATGCAGCCATGTCATCTTCACCAAGTCCTTTCAAACAATGGAGGCAGTGGCACCGGTGTCGATCGTAGCCACTTGCTTTTTGCCGTTTAGTGTTGCCTCCACAGTCAGACTTTTATTGTTTCGTTTCGTCTGTGAGACCTGGATGGCTGTTCTGGGGCCATCGATACCAGAAACCAGCTTCTGCCCCTCGAAGTTGGTTCTTACTCGTTTCCCGGTTGAGAAACGGGCCGAGTAGGAGTATTGACATTGTTGTTGTTGCTGTTTCTGCTTCCACAATGTTGACATGCAGGTCTTCTAGGTGGCAATCTGCACTGGCGTTGAAGATGTCCGGTTTTGTTACAGTTCCAGCATCGAGCAGGTCCATCTCGCTGGTTCCTTTGGAATGCAGTTCTCTGGCAAGAACACTCCTCAATTTCTATTTCTCTTACCCGATGAACTCCTTGAGAAGCCTGTTCTGCTGCTTCCATAGTCAGGGCGAACGCTAATGCTTCAGGGAGCGTGCGTTTTCCAGCCGTTCGAATTGCTCGCTGAAGGTTGATGTCAGAAACAGCACGAACAAAGGCTTCTGTTGCGAATTGGTTAATGATTTCATCTCCTGCAGCTGGATATGCCAGATGCGCCAATCGTTCGATGTCTGCTTGAAGCTGTTGCAGAGTTTCTCCCCTTTTCTGGACTCTTGTATTGAGTTGAACACGGAAGACTTCTTGCATATGGCCATCTCCAAAGCGTTTGTCAATGGCCTGAACAAGAGCGCTGAAGTTGCCATTCTTTTCTGCTGGTATGGTTTGCAGCAGCTCAGCAGCAGTTCCTCTAAGAGCAAGCGTCAGAGCTATATATTTGTCTTCGTCGTCCCAGCCGTTCGTTGCTGCAGCTGCCTCAAACTGCTTCTTGTAGATTGACCAAGAAGTTTGTCCATCGAAGGTTGGTGGATGCATCTCCTTTCTCCTTGGACAGTCACCAGAACTTTCTCGAACCTTCATTTTCCTTACTTTGTCCAATTCCTTGGTAATGGATTCGATTTTATCTTCTACCTTTTCAAACTTTGCTTCAACAGTCGAGAATTGTTTATCGACACGCTCGTCAAGGGCAACAATTCTGTTGTCAAAGGTATCTAATTTAACTTCGAGAAGATTCCGAAGATTTTTTTGTTCTTGGCCTTGTTGTTCTAGAAAATTCTTCTGCTCTAGGCTTTGCTGTTCAAAACGTTCGAGAAGATTCTTTTGTTCACTACGTTGTTCTTGGCTTTGATGTTCTAGAAGATTCTTTTGCTCTAGGCTTTGCTGTTCGAAACGTTCGAGAAGATTCTTTTGTTCACTACGTTGTTCTTGGCTTTGCTGTTCTAGAAGATTCTTTTGTTCTTCAAATTTTGCGAGCAGCTGAGACAGCATATTGGTCATGCCCGATGTACTTACTTGTTCTTGCTGTTCTTCCATTTCAATGTCGAATATAAACGTGTCCGGATTTTTTACACATCTTCTTAAATCTTCTTGCAGACGAATTATAAGATCATTCTTTGTTCCAGAAGTAGGAAGATCTCGCTTATTAAGTTCTGCCTTCAGTTCCACTAAATTTAAATCATTCAGAGATTTACCCATTGTCTTTTTTTTTCACTTTCCACACAATAAATCTACTGAGTGCACAGATAAAATAAGTTTTATCCCACTTCTGACACCAATGTAATATTTTCTCAGGTTCGTTAATAAAACTTATTTCATCATCGTGTCCTGTATCCCCGGCTGGGGCATAGGGCGTCAACAAAACGTGTCCATCCTTCACGGTCTGCTGCAAGGTACTTAAGCTGTGGCCACGTCTTTCTCTGGGATTCTGCTTCCGCTAAGACAGTTGATTTCCATGTTGTTCTTGGTCTTCCAACCCGCCGTGCACCCTGAGGATTCCATTCAAAGGACTGCTTTGCAATTTCATCGTTTGGTTTCCTCAGTGTGTGACCAATCCAACGCCATTTACGCTTTCTTATGTTGACGTCCAGCCGCTCTTGACTTGTCCTGCGCCACAATTCCTCATTTGATATTATTTGTGGCCAGCGAATCTTTAGGATGTGGCGAAGACAGCGATTCACAAAAGCCTGCAATTTCTTCGAAATGGTAGACGTGACTTTCCAGGTTTCACAAGCATATAACAGCACGGATTTGACATTGGATTCGAAGAATCTCAACTTAGTGCGTAAGGAGATTTGACTGGATTTCCAAATTGGGGACAGAGTACCGAAAGCAGCACGAGCTTTATTTATTCTACTTTTAACGTCCAGATCCGTACCACCGTTTGCAGAAACAATACTGCGTTGCTGCAGCTGCCTCAAACTGCTTCTTGTAGATTGACCAAGAAGTTTGTCCATCGAAGGTTGGTGGATGCATCTCCTTTCTCCTTGGACAGTCACCAGAACTTTCTCGAACCTTCATTTTCCTTACTTTGTCCAATTCCTTGGTAATGGATTCGATTTTATCTTCTACCTTTTCAAACTTTGCTTCAACAGTCGAGAATTGTTTATCGACACGCTCGTCAAGGGCAACAATTCTGTTGTCAAAGGTATCTAATTTAACTTCGAGAAGATTCCGAAGATTTTTTTGTTCTTGGCCTTGTTGTTCTAGAAAATTCTTCTGCTCTAGGCTTTGCTGTTCAAAACGTTCGAGAAGATTCTTTTGTTCACTACGTTGTTCTTGGCTTTGATGTTCTAGAAGATTCTTTTGCTCTAGGCTTTGCTGTTCGAAACGTTCGAGAAGATTCTTTTGTTCACTACGTTGTTCTTGGCTTTGCTGTTCTAGAAGATTCTTTTGTTCTTCAAATTTTGCGAGCAGCTGAGACAGCATATTGGTCATGCCCGATGTACTTACTTGTTCTTGCTGTTCTTCCATTTCAATGTCGAATATAAACGTGTCCGGATTTTTTACACATCTTCTTAAATCTTCTTGCAGACGAATTATAAGATCATTCTTTGTTCCAGAAGTAGGAAGATCTCGCTTATTAAGTTCTGCCTTCAGTTCCACTAAATTTAAATCATTCAGAGATTTACCCATTGTCTTTTTTTTTCACTTTCCACACAATAAATCTACTGAGTGCACAGATAAAATAAGTTTTATCCCACTTCTGACACCAATGTAATATTTTCTCAGGTTCGTTAATAAAACTTATTTCATCATCGTGTCCTGTATCCCCGGCTGGGGCATAGGGCGTCAACAAAACGTGTCCATCCTTCACGGTCTGCTGCAAGGTACTTAAGCTGTGGCCACGTCTTTCTCTGGGATTCTGCTTCCGCTAAGACAGTTGATTTCCATGTTGTTCTTGGTCTTCCAACCCGCCGTGCACCCTGAGGATTCCATTCAAAGGACTGCTTTGCAATTTCATCGTTTGGTTTCCTCAGTGTGTGACCAATCCAACGCCATTTACGCTTTCTTATGTTGACGTCCAGCCGCTCTTGACTTGTCCTGCGCCACAATTCCTCATTTGATATTATTTGTGGCCAGCGAATCTTTAGGATGTGGCGAAGACAGCGATTCACAAAAGCCTGCAATTTCTTCGAAATGGTAGACGTGACTTTCCAGGTTTCACAAGCATATAACAGCACGGATTTGACATTGGATTCGAAGAATCTCAACTTAGTGCGTAAGGAGATTTGACTGGATTTCCAAATTGGGGACAGAGTACCGAAAGCAGCACGAGCTTTATTTATTCTACTTTTAACGTCCAGATCCGTACCACCGTTTGCAGAAACAATACTGCCAAGGTAGTTAAATTGTTCCACTACTTCAACTGGCGTCTGGCGTAAAATAATACGCTGCTGTGTGGAGCGGCCTGTGAGCATTATTTTTGTCTTTTTGCTGTTAATTCTTAGACCACTCGACTCTCCCTTCACTTGCAGTGCTTGGCACATCCCGTTCAGCCCACTGATGTTATTTGCCAGTAGACATATGTCATCGGCATAGTCTAAATGACTGAGCCTTTCGAACGGTCTCCATTGAATGCCCTGTCGCTCAGCTGTACCAACACTGGCCGTCAATATGTAGTCCATCGCCAGCAGGAAGAGAATTGGCGATAGAAAATCCCCTTGTCTCACACCCTGTTGCACTACGAAGGAGTCGGATAGCTGCCCATTGTGCAAAACAAAACACCTCGCGTTGTTGTAGGACTCTTTAATAATGGCAACAATTTTTGGTGGAATTCCTCTACCAAGCAACGATCTCCATATACATTCTCGGTTAACTCGATCAAAGGCCTTTTCAAAATCCACGAACATGAGGTAAAGCGGTGATTGATATTCCATCGACTGCTCGAGGACGATACGCAGGGTGTTGATATGGTCGACACACGATCGACCACTGCGGAAGCCAGCTTGATGCCTCTTGAGTGTAGACTCGATTCTATCCTTTATTCGCTCGAGTATGATTGTTGCCATTAGTTTTGGGAAAACGGACAAAACGGTGATACCACGCCAATTGTTGCAATTCTTTAAGTCACCTTTCTTTGGCAACTTAACAATCACACCATCCTTCCAGTCCCTGGGATAGCTTTCGTTTTCCCAAATGTTTTGTATCAGCGGATGTAAAATACTAGCCGCTGCTACGGGATCGGCTTTCAGGAATTCAGCTGGTATTCCGTCCAGTCCAGCTGCCTTGTTGTTTTTGAGGAGATTTATTGATGTACGAATTTCCGATTCTGACGGGGGTTCGATGTCAATACCCCTATAGGACCTGCGCATCTCGTTTAGTTGGGGCACTTCAGCACTCTGCTCACCTGAATCCTCATTTAGCAGGGCACAAAAAATGGTCCTTCCATCTACGAAGCTGATCCTCAATTGATACCAAAAGTGTGCCATCCACATCCATTACAGGATGATTGGTGTTGCTTTTTTTCCCGATAACATCTTTGGCTATTTGGTACAATTCCCGGATATCTCCTCTTCTGGCAGCGCTTTCCGCATTATCTGCGAGTCCATCCAACTTCACCCTCTTGTCACGTCTCACACAGCGGTAGACCATCTTATGTGCAATGCGGTACTCTCTTCGCAAGTCAGCCTTTCGTTGAACATCAGCTTCGGCATTTATTTGGATTTTCAACGATTTGCGAAGTTCGATCTTATCCCAGGTGTCTTGGGATATCCAAGAGTCTCTACGTCTCGTTCGCTTGGGTACAGTTTCGGATCCAGCCTCCATAAAAACACTTTTAATTTCACCCCACATCTCATCAATTGTTGAATTTTGGATTCCATTTAATGACGAGGCTCTGTCGTTAAGGGTGGTGACATAGTTTCGACATATGTTGGGGTCATTTAAAGCATTAGTAATGAATTTTGTGCTCCTTGCTGCATCCTGCGCTGGTTTTTGTACGGCAGCGGTTCGTAGTTTGAGACTCATCAGAACGAAATGGTGGTCGCTTCCCACATCGGCATTTCTTATACTCCGGACATCACACATAGACTTCCTCCATCGCTGCTGAATCATGATATGATCAATTTGGTTTTCGGTTTGACCATCCGGATGCACCCAGGTAATTTTGTTGCACGTCTTATGCTTAAATACAGTCCCACCTATCACAAGACGATTCGCGTTACAAAAGTCGACAAGCAGGTCACCATTTTCATTCCGTGACCCCACGCCATTTCTTCCCATCACGCGTTCCAGTCCGTAATTGTCTGAACCGACTTGGGCATTAAGGTCTCCCATAACGACTATGACGTCGGCTCTCGGAACACTACTGTAAACCGAGTTAAGATGAGTGTAGAACGCGGTTTTGTCTTCCTCGGTCGCTTCATTTGTGGGGGCGTAGCACTGAATAATTGTGACGTTACGAATTTTTGAACGAAACCTTGCTGTCATTAATCTCGCAGAAATGGGCGCCCATGAGATCAAACTACGCCTCGCTTCTTCGTTCAACATAATTCCGACACCATGCAGTCTTTGGCCACCCTCTCTTTCATCTTCGCCGGAATACAGCATTCTCGTCTGTCCAGTGTCTGATCTGTATTCAGCTCTTCCTCTCCACTTAGTTTCGCTTATGCCCAGGATACTGATCTTTAGGCGAAGCATTTCACGCTCAACCTGCTCGTATCTACCATCGCTGTACAAGGATCGAACGTTCCATGCTCCGATTTTCGTACGTATGCGGTAGCCAAAAGTAACATTTGCGCTTCTTGAAAGACTTCTTCTATTTGTTAACGATTCATTTATTATTATGGCGTCTTGATTGACGCTCGTACATGAAGGATGCCGCACCCCCAAATCCGATGTGCGGTTTACTGCAGCCGAAGCTACAGAAGGATTTTCTATAAAAAGATTACCTCTTGGGGACTCATTTCCATTTGTTGTCATAATTCATGTATTTGCATATATCCTTCCACCATGGTGTTTTCCGAGATATGATTAATAACATACATAAGCTCAGATTTGACAGGCACACCCGCCTTTTGTATGGTCAAACACATAACTGCTCGAGGCCGCCCACTATGGGAAAACAGACGCCTTTTGTAGCCGCCCAATATGGGTTACAGACGCTACCTGCTGCTGCCGTTGGCCTTTTACCAAAAAAAAGCTCCTCCGCCACCAGACTATCATGCCGTTGACCGCCACCTGCAGTTCATCCGCCTTAAGGGGGCTTTTAACCATCCCGAGGACAAGTTTGTGCCCTGACCAGCATAGCTGGGTTGTCTGCTTATCCCGGCATCCATTCGGTCCCCCTGCACGTTAGCGTTACCCGCCCTCTACCACGCGGAGGTGTGCATAGGGATTTTCCTATCATTGAGCCTAGGGCCATAACTTATAAACTTATTTACTTTATTCAAAACGTCCACTTATTTATTTCGCAAAATAAAACACTTTACTTTTCTTACTACAAACAAACAATTTATTATTCACCACTGAATTAATTCACAAACTTTACTTTTCACTTTTATTACAACCAACTTTATTCATTCACGATTAAAAACAAACTGTGTCGCTGCCGTTCAAACATGTGCCTTTTATACTTGTTTTCCAAACTCTGGAAAGTGGTGGAAGGTTCTCGTCTCTGCTTCCAGAACTTTCCGTAGGGGAAATTTCCCAATAATTTCCCTTCCAAAAGCTTTTATTTGATAGCTGGTAAATCTGCTATAATCCGGCAGATGGCGCTTCTTTCGTTTGAGAGTTGCTATAATTATAGCTAATAAGGGTATGTTTGCACTGTGACCGTAAGCTTTATTGTGTCCGTTTGTTTGCTTTTCGGAGTCGTTATAGTTCAAATTTGGAAATTCATTACAATATTAACACAGTCAACGTGTCAACTCCTTCGATCATCATTAAACTAAGGAACCAGCATATACGCGACAGATTAATGACGGCAGCCAGGATGTCTCCATTTTTAAAATCACTACTTCTTTCTATCTAAACAAAGTTTTGTAACCAAGTTTGCAAAACAAAGTTCTTGATAACACTTTTTAATTGAATTTCACATATATTATCAAAATATTAATCGTATTCGAACTAAGACACATGAGGTAAATTTAGCAATAAGAAATTCAAATTATGACATTATATGTCTCACAGAAACTAATTTATCAGACGATAATAAGCACAAATGAAATTTTTGATAGTAATTTATATAATGTTTATCGTAAAGACCGCGATCTCCGTCAGTATGCTAACCTCGAATCGGGTGGTGGATGCTTGGTTGCAATAAAAAAAGACATTCAATCAATGTGATTAGTGGACTTCGAAACAAAAAATGAAGATCTCTGGGTTTGTTAGACAAGCGATAACAATTTTAAAGTATAAATATGTTGTTGTTATATAAGACCGCGAACTCAACCTGCAATTTACACTAACTTATTTGATAGTCTCTCTGAGAAAGTAAATACTTTTGAGCAGAGATCCTCTCTTATTTACTTGGGAGACTTTAATCTACCTGAAATCTATTGGGAATTTGATAACTCAACAAAAACCATGTAGCCTTCTCGTTTCTCTGGACCCAAAGCAGAGGCTTTAATCGAGACGATGTCATTTTGTAATCTCTCTCAACTCAACTCTGTTATTAATAATGATGGTAAGCTTCTTGATCTCGTATTTTGTTCATGTTTTAATGATTGCTCCGTTAAACATTGCTCTGATCCATTATCAACCGTTGATCCTTATCATCTGCCTTTATTAATTAAATTTTAAACTAAAATACCAGATTTCTACCTGATCATTATACTATAAAAGGGAACTTCTTTAAAGCTAATTTTACTGAAATGAGTTCTCATTTCAGTCAAATTGATTGGACAGTCTTAAATAATATTAACACCAAAGATTCGTTTAATAAATTTTATCAAATTTCAAATACGATAATTGAGTTAAACACTCCTATTAAAAGATGTTAATCCTTCAAATACCCCAGTTGGTACTCACGATCTCTTATTCAATTACTTCAAGAAAAAAGTCGTTATTTCAATAAGGCTAAAAAATTTAATAATGAAGATAATAAGAAAACATTTAAGTACATACGAAAATTATGTAAAAAGGAGTTACAAATCTGTTATAATAAATATTTAGAAAATACTGAAGCTAATCTTAAAACTAACACTAAATTTGTTTGGTCGTCACAAAGCAAATAAAGGCAACTAATTCAATACCTTCTGTGATGAAAGTAGATAGCAATAATGTTTCTACACATCAAGGAATATGTGAAGCATTTTCGAAATTCTTTCAAAACAATTATTGCAATCCTGATTCAAATACTAATGAAATCGAGACTCGTCTTGATAGTTGCATAAATCAAATAACTGTTAACAAGCCATATATTTCTCTTCCAGCTGTTTTACCAATATTGAAAGCTCTAGATTGCAACAAAAACGCAGGTCCTGATGGCATTCTAAATATTGTTTATAAAAACTGCTGCAATGAGTTAGCTGGTCCGATTTCTATCTTGTTTAATAAGTCTTTGCAAGAAGCTTGCTATCCTGATTTACTAAATATTGCATATTTTACTCCAATTCATAAAAATTTACCCGATTTGCCATTCTAGCATAGTTGAGGTACATTAGAAATAAAGAAATCATTTATGTATTTTAAAACTTTGACTAAAGCCAATTTTATTGTTTTGGTAGGTATGCATAGTAAATATAAATATTACCAATCGGTATCAATTTGTTTTCTTTTTATTTTTTTGCTTTAGGTACCTACATCTCCATCTTCTCTAAAATTTTGAACCTAAGGTTTTTTGTTTTATTCAATAGAGACGAAATTAATATTTGCAGCTCCAAAATAAAACGGCACCTGGCATTTCCATTTCGAAAAAGGTTATTTTTCCCTAAATATTAGTAGGTAGACAGACAAATATTTGTGTGTATACCTAGTCTGCATTTCGATTTAAAAAAAAAATAATAAAAACTACAATTAACAGTACTTAACTATTTTCGACTTACTCATTAAGAACATTTTGATGAAATTCGGTAAGTGGAAATTATCATTTTATCTAGCTTATTATTACTCGTCCTTCATAACCACAACAGCAAGTTTGAGCGATTTAATCGTCCCTTTTATTTCTTGTTACATTTATTATTTTTAAATAGCTATTTATTCACTATGGGGGTTCACATGAACCAACATGTTGTCCAACATTGCTTGACAACCATCGATGTTTGATCATTTAAACGCATAACCAACCATGTTGTCCAACTTTGTTTACTTTGTTCTATGACTTTCAAAATATTTTGAAAACTGTTCCGATTCCATCAAGCAATGTTGTCCAACATTGTTGTTCCATGTGAACCCCCCTATTAAACACATTCAACAAACAATGCGCCAGCCAACAGACTAAAGGCAGACAGTAATAAATAACCACAAAAGCAAATGTGAAATCGAACCCAATATTATCTATTCCCTCACTTCCCTGTGTGGTACTTTTTGCCTTTTTTTTTCCTAAATCGTTTTCCATATTCGGTATTTCTTTTTATATTTTCTTTTCTCCACATGCAAATCTGGGTATTCTACGAACACTTCTCCTTTTTTGGTGTCTGTTTTATCATCTTCTTCGTATTTTGTTTCGGCAGAGCAGCATGAACAAAGTGAAGCTTGAACACAATAATTTTGTCTATACCCCTGACGTTTCGCCCTCTTTGTCTACTCGGGGTTTCACATTTTTGGAATTCTGTTGATTTTTTCACATTGTTAGTAGGTATGCATCCGTTTAAACATTTCTAATGTAAAATGGTGCAACATCTGAAATTGCAAACTATAGACCAGTGTGTATTTTAAATGCTTTATCTTTAATTTTTGAAAAATGCTTAAATGAAATGATTGCATTTGACCTGAGATCAGTAATAGCAATAGGTCAACATGGGTTCATTAAAGGTCGGTCTACAGTATCCAATTTGGCTTGTTTTACACACGATATATCCAATGCTCTTCATAACACCAAACAAGTTGACGTAATATACACAGATTTTTCGAAGGCATTTGACAAAGTGTGTCATGCTACTATTTTAAAAAAAATGCGAATAATAGGTTTTCACGAAGACCTAATAAATTGGTTTTCATCATATCTTAGCAACAGACCCCATATTGTAGTCTTGAATAACGTGTCATCCCTTCCTTTCCTTCCTAAATCTGGAGTACTGCAAGGCTTGGTTTTGGGCCCACTTATTTTCCTTATAATATAAATGATATTACCGAAAACCTATCATCCATTGGTCTACTATTTGCAGACGATCTTAAGATTGTTGTGAAATTATCTAAACGCGAATTTAATTTTACGATGGCGGAACTTCAATCCGCAAACTCAATAGATGTAATTAATCCAAACAAACGAAGTTATAAAAATAATTAATTAAAACAACCGAGCACGGAAACTGCGTGCGCCGCGACCATTCAACGAAACGAGATAAGAAAAACGAACTGTCAAACGATGGGTGCGTTTGATAGATAATTTTCACAACTGACAACACATAAAGTGCTGCCACCCAGTAGCTCAGCAATAGGGTGGGTTCAGTAGTAAAAGATAATTTTATTAATCGAATGCGATTAATAAAATGAAAATAATAAGAACAAATGATAAAATGATAAGTAAAAGTACCGGGTGTACTTTTCTCAAAGTGGGCGCCAGGAATTCTTTTGTAAACTAAGAATTAGATAATTCCAAAACTAATTTAATTGAATGACGAAAAGAAAATAAGAACAACAAAAAGAACCAGAATAAATAAAACACAAGATTTATATGCCCAGATGGGGACTTCAATTATTTTATTTGGGAAACCTTTGGACCGAAGTCCAGGGATTAAAACCCAAAATTTTTTCAATATATAGGTGTAGAAGGATTACAAAATTTTAAGGGCTTACGGTGAAACGTAAAGCCGCGAGCAAAAACAAAGAAATGAAAATAGGCCGTTAACGAAAGAAAACCGAGTCCCACAAAACCGGGATATAATTCGAAATCAAACAACGCAAGGGAAATATCGAAATTGACACAAGAACAATTTTATAGAAAAACACTAAGTACTTATCTTTTTATCCTGGGGATGTCTGCGGATCTCCTATCCACCCTTTTTCCTCTATCACCTCGATTAATTAAGTCCTTTCAAAACTGCTTCGCACCTCGAAACACTAATTTTCTCCTTCAGATTTTCCTCGACAACTTTTCTAAAATTTTCTTTCAAAATTACTTTTCCTCAATTTTTACGTCTTCCAAATTATTCTCGATTTCAAAATCAAAACTTGTCGCTTGTAAAGTTCTCCAAAGAGTGAACTTTCCATGCTAATCCTATTGTCTACCTCGGCCATTCCAGTCTCTCACACATTCATACAACCAGCCAATCGTTTTCGAGATCTTCAGTCACGGGATCATGGCTTCCTGGAAAGCTACGTGCTCTCCTCGAAAACCTCCGTTCCTCCGCTGTCGAATCTCATCGAAACTTTACTCACACACACACATTCAATGATTCAGCAAGTTGTTGGATGTCTTTCCAAAACTTGCCGAATCCAAATGACCAAGTTCAGAACCCTTTCAACTAATTTTTTCGAGAAAATTTAAAAGAACTAAAATCGAGAAAAAGTTTATTCTAGGCATTCTCCTAGTTACTCTAAAATAATCGCGAGTGATTCGAAGCCCGAAGCAATCTCTACAAAACTAACACTTCGAGGTGAGAGAGGAATTTATACGACCAAATCCTGAGATTAACTCAGCCCTTTTCTCTTCGCGTGTCAATTCCGATAGATCTATTATTTAAAATATTAAGTTTTAAGAATTTAAAAACACGTTAACAACCCATTTACTCACAAAATCATAAGCTACGTTAAGTTACGTTACGTTACGTTAATTTTAGTTAAATTTAATTAATGATGATTTGAGATTTTGATATAAGTAAGAGTCCGCCTGACTCGCTTACTTCTTCAGCTCATCCGCTGGCTCCTCGACAAGAGACCGACCGTCTTCTTGGTAGTTTTAGTTCGTGAATTTGGGAACCAACTCAATTGACAAATCGTTGGAAACCTGTTTTTATTACTTTTCCAAAATATGTACCTTAAGAGTAGGTCTCTGGCTGATGGACGCCAGGTATCTACTAGCTCTACAAGCATTTTGGAGCCGCAACGGAAAAAGGAAAGGCTAAAAAGGGTAAGTGATATAGAATAGGCAGATGAAACTTGTTGTGGTAAATTTTACCGCAACAAGATGTATAGAATTATTTCTTGCGTAAGAGATTGCATCGCGCTACAGAAAGATTTGGATACTCTGATAAAATGGTGCGATTTAAATTCCCTTCCCTTGAACACAAGTAAATGTAAAATTATGGCTTTCACTCGTCAAAGGGATCCTATAGTTTTTAACTACATACTAGGCGAAGTCGAATTAACAAGAGTTTATGAACATAAAGACCTGGGCTCTCATCGCGTAATTATGAGGACGATCGTCGTTCAAACGATTGTAGTACACGACGACGTCGTCGATATTTAAGTTCGTTTAATTTATCAATCGTGTCGTTCAGTCGTGTCGTTTTGTAACAGTTTGAGAACAACTCGAAACATCAAAAAGTATACTATAAATTCAATTTTTGTTGTCAAAAATAAGCATTAATATTGTTTTAATTTAAAATGTCACGTATTTCATTCAAAAAGAACTTTTGAACTAGGATTTTGGTCTTCAAGTGGGCAAGTGCTTAAGAAATCTATAATAAGTCCTCATTGAAATGAAAATAAGAAGCAAATCAGCAACATACCAAGACAATGCCAACCCTCACAGAACCAATTTAACAATCGCTAGATCCTCCATATTCAAAGTATTTCGCGTTTTGATTAAGTCGTTAATTGAGTTTTTGGACACAATAAAGACGGACAAAAAACACTATTTCAATGGTTCTGCGGTTAGTAAAACAATTTATAATGACTTAATAGATGTTCTTAAATCTAAATAATAAATTTGTGTACCAATGAGACAAAAAATAAATTTTTTCAAGAGATATGTATGCATTTTCTTCCCTTTATTTGTTGATTTTTTAAGCTGATTCCTAGTTCGGTTCAACGATTTGTTTGAACCATATTTAAGAAAATCCAACCAAATAGCATGAGACGATTGTAAAATATCAATCGTTCAATCGCCATCGCTCAAACGATTGTATTTGACAGTTTTCAAAGCTTTACGAAGCAAAATTGAATCGTCTAGGCGACGTCGCGTCGTTCAAACGATTTATGTATTTTTGAATTATATGAAGCAATACAATCGTCAAAACGACGTCGTCAGACGATCATCGTCTTACGCGATGAGAGCCCTGGGTGTTGTGTTTGATTCAAAACTATTGTTTGATAAACACTACAACTTTTTAATTAAAAAGGCTGCCAGGAGCATTGGTTTTATTTTTCGTACAGGAAGATTTTTTAAAAAATCCGAAACATTTATAACATTATTCAATTCACTTGTTCGAAGTACTCTCGAATATGCATCTACTATTTGGAACCCAATTTATGCAACATTTTCAGACAAAATTGAAAAATTACAAAAAAAGTTCACAAGATATTTAGAATTCAAAATGTTTAGACGGCATTCATCTTATATCGTAAGGCTTAGATTATTCAAGATGCTTTCTTTGTTTCAGCGTAGGTGTCTTTTAGATGAAATATTCCTTTATAGTATTATTTCTGGTAAAATTGAATGTCAATTATTGTTGAACAACATAAATATCTACTGCCCGGCTCATTCTTATCGTGTAATAATGTCATAACGTTCAGTGTTCCATTTCATAGATCAAATTTATTACTAAAGTCACCGATACTTAGAATTCAGAAATATCATTAAGTTCACAATACGCCAATCCAAGGGGGGTGATATTAGGGATTGTTACTGATCTTGGTTCATCATTTTTCTCTATTATTAATTAATTCTATATTCATGAAATAATTTTTTTGTGTAGTTCTTTTGAGTTTTGGCTCTTGGCATTTTAATATAGTTTTAATATCTTAAAAAAAAGTATGTTTTCAAAATATACTTCATTTCTTTTAATTTATTTTTTTTTTCTTTTTTCTTAATATGTATAAAATTAAAATTTCCATTTGTTTTCTCATATTATATTGAATTTAATCAATCAAATAGCTTGTTAAAGGTTGATACTGAATTTTTTTTGTTATTAGCTGTAAGCTTATAAACTAATAAATAAATAAATAATAAATATAAATAAATAAATTGGGTGGCGCAACAGCTCATGGAGAACCAGGGCCTAGTGACTTACAACTCACAACCATTCCTGTGTGCGTGTTTGTTGGCAGGAATGGAGGGGACCTACAGTTTTTTGCCGAGTCCGAACGGCTAAATGAGAAGCACTTTTTCATGACAAGTATACTCTTGGAGGATTTGTCAGTTCCTCGCAAGAGGCAGTACCTCGAATAAAACATTTCTGTTTTCAGGTGACACGGCTGGGAATCGAACCCAGACCTTCGGTATGACAGTCCTACGCACTAACCATCAAGCCACGAGGTACTACCAGAAATAAATAAATAAGTAAATAAATAAAAAAATTATTCATATTTAAATATGGCTCATGCTTGCTTGTGATGGCTTCCTGTTTTAATACAAATTGTATTAGATGTCAATACTCTTGTATTAAAAGTATAGCTAAATATTTTAATACAATTTGTATTTATTTTTTATACTTTTGTATTTAAAATACACGAGTCCCTATATTTTTAATACAATATGTATTAAATTTTAATACTTTTTGTATTCAAAATGTACGAGTATATTTAAGTTATTAAATTTTAATACCAAAAGATTATATTTTATTTCATTTGATTACTTTTTAATTGTTTTGGTATTACAAATAACAATTTTAATATTAATCTATTAGAATGTAATATATTGTTATTAGAAAATTTCTTTAATATTTACAGAATATTAAAAGGTAATATTTTCTGTATTAAGTACGGCTGTAATACAAAAGCTGTATTAAGGCGCGTCCACATTATGTCGAATTGTGTAGATCAACATCGTTGATCAACAGTCTTGAGTAAGTGTAGACGTGTTGATCGACAAAGCCAATCAACATTTGTTGACCCGAACGTAACCCGATTCAAATGGATAGCAATCGACAAAGCTGTTCAACAAATTTCATTTTATTGAACACATTTGTAGGGTTTTAAATTCATGAACATAATTTATTGGTTTTGTGCGTTATTAATCACATTTTTAGAAATAGATGGAAAATGCAATATTTGTTGTGAATAAGTATTTAATGTTAATAATATCGTTTTAACTTTATTGTTCACAAGAAAAAATAAAAAAAAGTTGGGTACCACCAGGATTCGAACCCTTAACCCTTCGGTTGGATCCTGACGCATCAATCAGAAAATTTCAAACCACACAAATGTTTGCTACGAAAGTTTTTCACGTACACACTAGCATGTTGATAAACAATGTTAACCAACAATGTTGATCGGCATAGTGTGGACCGTCCTTTATGATTTTTTTATACGTGCAGGATTATTATACAGAAAAAAGTTTTGATTAGAAAAATTCCTCAATTACAAGTTGTTGATAGATTGCTGTCCAATTTTAAGTGATTCCAGACTACGGATGGTTCAGTTTTCAAAATATTGCCAAAAAATATGAAGCGAAAATAATACTAACATTGAAAAATTATTGAATATACAAAGCTGTAAGTATATAGCGTAGGTACAGTGGATAGGTCGTTCTCTACTCTTGACTCTTGACTATGCAATCAGAATCGAAATATGAATCTCTTGATTAAAAAAAAAAAAAAAAAAAAAAATAACCAGCTAAAGAAATACCCAAATTTATGATATAGGTATGTAAAGAAATTTAGTCGATTTGTCCTTTTGATTGGATTTTCGAGTTTATACCTCCCTTGTACTTTTTTATCCAATGGCAGGATACGTCCTTGTGGCAGAAGCTGTTCTGCCCTTTGTGTCAGTGACGGGTTATATTTGATTTCTTAATTACACAAAGAGGTTGAGAAAATGTGAATTGGGTCTTGGTGTTAAAGTCTGGGAGTCAGTGACCACCGTTTCAAATGACCAAAGCAGAAAACTCTTTTTTGAATATTTGCTTTATTGGGTATCACAGATTATTGTAATCGGCCATCAACTCACACATTAGCGGCGCGGGTGTGTCTGTGGCAACCCCCATGTTTAACATTATAAAAAATGATTTCAGAAAAGCTGAGTTTTTGTAGCCTTTGACATGTTTATGACGTGTCGTAAACAAACGAAAAAACGCAAGTAGCTGATCCGGATCAGATCAGGTCATGTGGATAATAAAATGCGGCTAGTATAATGCTAGAGTCTAAACTCAATTATTAATCAAAATTATAAGTTTTAAGTGGAGCTCAGACGAAAGTCTATATCTTGGACACCTATCTGTGAAACAAAGTTTCGTTTTTTTAAGTTTTTTTTTCCATTTTTGGGACAAAACATTTGATCCTTTTTTCGGTAAAGCAGTTCTCATAAAGTATTTCAAATAAAATTTCATTGTTTGGAATGGAAAGATGTTTAAATTATAAATTTCCAGATTAAATGCAAACACCCCTAAACTGAAGAAAACAGTATATCCTTTGAAATGTATGTGTTCCTTTTATGCGTATCCCAAATGTAACAGAAAATAAATTCCATAGTTGAGTCGAGGAAGCATTTATATTTTAGAATATTTGTTTTTTTTTTTTTTTGGGAAATCCTTTGAATTTTTGTTTTGTTTTCTTATTGATAGTTCATACTGGACATAATAACTTTCATTGGTCGTTATATACTTCCGCCTTAATAAACTTCCTTATTTTAGTGTGTGTATTAAATAGAACAAAAAAAAAGAGAACATATTCTATAAATTAACTTTATCCAAAAACGTATTGTCATCCTGGAAAATTTCTCCGATTAATTTTCATGGACGATTAAATGTTTGAATAGCTTCTGATAGGGTTTTTGTTGTGGGAATTATATTTGAGAATTAAGGGATAAGGTCATATGGATCATATAGCAATTATAGAGATGAAGATCTTTTTGTATGTTCAAGTTTGAATTTTAAGTAGGATGTTATCTTTACTTCACAAACATATAAATTACAAATTTTTATTGACAAACTTGATTTTGTGTTGGGAAAGGGCCGTTGGAGATTTTCTTAAGGGTTTTTTGATGCCCGCATTATGGATAAATAAATAGGAAAGTTGAAAAATTATTGATTCTACTTAAGTTTTATTATTTGTTTAAAAGCGATGTTTGAAATATCATTGAATAGGCTGGGGGCAAAGTGGTTTTGAGCACAAATAAAATAATTTTTAGTTCAGTAAAATAACTTACAAGAGTAAAGTCTTTGTAAAGGGTGTCCTTTTAAGATGTACATACATAATCAAATAATATAAAACAAAATGAATAAGTATTAATCACATCATACTGGCCATTAGTTTGGTTTAACCCTGTGTCGACGATTAGAATGTGGCACAATATCCCATGAAACAAAAATATTGCTCCATACCAACCTTCAAAATGTTGGTACAGTACGCCCTCAGTAAACTTTCTTACTTATCCGGCTCTCAATCCAGTAAGGGTCACAGCCTGAGACACGGTAGCCTGCCATCCCCTATGATACCGAGCACGGTGCTTCCAGTCATCTCAACCAAATTTTCTGGCAACGGCGATGGCTTGGTCTTTAAACCGGAGGTTCAGTCTTCTTCGTTCTCTCAAACCTGGGCACTGGGATTCAAAGATTATTTTTGCCTTAGCATTATTGTTCATTCACTCGACGTGACCAAACCAGTGTTGTCGACATGTTTTAATTTTGATATTCTTGTCTAAGTCCACATCTTGATAAAGTTCAAAGAGTTCGCGGTAGTATCTTCTCTTCCATTTGCTCGAAGAATTTTTTTTCGAAGCAGCCTAGTATCAGCTATCCCATTTTGCTTGTTGCCCAACACTCAGCACCATAAAGCAGGACTAGCAATAGAAGGGTTTTAACGAGCGTGCAGTTTGCTAGGGTAATTTTTCGTCAAATGATCTATTCTACTCTACTGGGCAACCAGCATCGTGCCTGATCGGGAAACTATTGATTGCCCATGAAGCCAGAATTTGGTCTGGGCCAGTAGCGCAACAATCAGTAATGGTGAAGTGCTTGTTTTACCTCGTGGTAGTTGCCGGAAAAGTATACCTATATACAGGCTTAATTACATTCTTACATTCTTGAAATCAATTCCACTAACTAAACCAACACTACGCCTCGGATAAGAAATGATAACACTTTAAAGTAACATTCGCTATCACAAGAAAGGTGCAAACGTTCGTGAATAGACGTCTGCGAAGCATCTTGAGGATTTTCTGGCCTAACCGTGTCTCTAATGGTGAACTTCATGCGAAGATAGGCCAGGAAACCATCGACTCTATAATACGAAAACGTAAGTGGCAGTGGATTCGACATACGCGTCGATGAGGTAGATGAGTGAGCTGATCTTAAAGTACTTGGCATAAAACGGTCGAAGAGGAATGAACGCAACTGGAGAAGAGTTCGAGAGAGCTGAGGTACATCTCCCGAAACCATTCACTATGGCACGTAGGAGTAGTGGAGGCCCTATGCCCCGCAAGAGGAACCTCACGGACGTAACAGACTAAGTAAGTAAGATCTCTGCTAAGATATCGTTGCAGGATTTAATATTTACTCCGAAGCAAACTAACTCCTTAACTACTTCGAAGTTGTTGCCATTGCCACCAACAGTGACGCTTTTCCCTAGTTGCACATTGTATTGCGTATTTTAAAAATACATGCGGCACAACTGGATCAGTTTTCCTGGGATTCCAAGTTCAAACATCACCATACAGAGCTCCTGACGATGAATGCTATCAGAAGCTTTGAAGTCAATGAATATATCTTGCGTCTCGACTTGAAATATGTGAGGGAATATTTGGTCTATGGTTGATCTGTGCCTGGCTGGACCCACATTGGTACTTGCCGATTAAGTGTTGCAGAACAGCTTAAGTTGCTCTCACTTTTTGTTTGTTAGGATATTGTCTACCTCGAAAGTTCTTGCAGGACATAGAGTTGATGCGACATATGAAGCTAATGGCCCAATCATCGGGCAATTTGAGTATTTTTTATAGTCGAGTCTACCTCTTCTATACTTGGTGGTGGTAGGGTCTTTATTGACTGGAGTTGGGTTCATTTCTCGCTCTATATGATGTCCAGTCAGAAGTTGCTGGAAATGTTCCTTGAATGCATCTACTATTTCCTGTGCTTCTTCGACTAGGTAACATTTGCTCTTTCGAAGAGCCAGCCAATTGCTTTGCTTTCTTTTTTATAAGACTTCCAGGTATTGTTTCGATTGCGTGTTTCAATCAAGAGGCTCTTCGGTTTCCTTGAGCTGGGAGGCTGCGTATGCTCTCTTCTTTCTACGCAGGGTTTTCTTCTTCTATCATCTCCTTGCCCGATACTCCTCACTCACTGCTCTTTTTTCAGCATTTTTGCATGTGTATTTCCTGTCACCTTTTAAGCTGTACGCATTCATCATCATACCACGCGTTCTTTTCGGGGGTGGTTGGTTGCTCTTTGATGATATCGTGATACTGTGATCACTGGTTGTTGGCGTCTGTGGCAGGAGAGCTTCTCGCTCAGATGCTCACTGAAGGCTCTGGCGACTCCAGATATACTAAGATGACCAACGTCAAATTTCTTTCTAAGGGCGGTTCATTTCATTTGAGAGTCGAGCTCTTAACCTATGCACGTATGCACTACGAAGAGGAAACACGTCTAATAAGAAAATGGTCGATTTGGTTGCCGTTGAAACCATTTGGGGAGCGCCAGGTTTCTTTGTGAATTCTTAGCCGTGAAAGTCTAGTGCCGTATTACAAGCTTCTGAAAAGTCTATTATTTGTCTCTTCGTGGAGGCTGTGTGGTCCACGAACAAAAAAATTAAATCGTTTTCAGACAGACTCCGTCCAGGAGGTCATAAAACTCATCCTTCAAAGAGCTTTCAATTGTGAGGGTCGTGCTCACATATTATGCTTATATTTTGAAAATTGGTGCTGAAACGGATGACAGCCAGGGGCCAAAGCTTGTTAACTGAAAACGATCGCACGATATCGTTTTCACCTTTGCTATCTTTGCCATAGAGAATAATAAGGACAGCTATCTTCAAAACGATATCGTCCGATCGTTTTCGTTTTACGTGATTAGTCCCCAGGTGTTCAGTTATCAGTTTAAAGTCACTAATTTTTCTTCTAAACCAATTTCGATGACGAATCTACATCCGAACATCTGTGTAATCTTTCATCACAGCTGTAATAAATGTCACAATCTTTTCTGGTCTTCATATCTAATCCTATCCATAGCATCTCCTGGGTTTCGGTAATGTCGGCCTTATACCACGGGAGGACTACTAAAGTTTTTGAGTTCAAGCTGGGGTGTAAAAGGCTCTTCTGTTTCAAGTACATACTCCCAAGTCGTTATCTGTTGACGTGCCGGGTCTTTTTGTCATTTGAGGGTTATCATTATCCGAGGTTCCTCGTGTCTCTCTCATAACCAAAATGTTTGTACTTGGTGTGGAAGTTCACCCGACGACACAGCCCCAAGTCCAGATGACGAGATCCTTGATGAGCCCAAGTACAGAAGGTCAGATAATCCGATGCAAGTAGCCCACTACGGGGATATGAGCTGCCGTCAGCCCTTAAAGAGTTAATCCGCCATCATCTCTTTTTCAGAACCCTGGCTAGTAATCAAAAGCCTTACTGACCTCATCTCTAAATATGCTAGAGTAGCTCATGTATAGTCTCTGTCTTCCAGACTGTTAGTGACACCGTTGATTCCCTATGTTGAATTCTTTCACCACACACCATCCTTCTGATAGACTTGTCCAAGATTTCGATTTATGTAGCCCAGTCATTTCCAACAGAAGATTATAGTGTTGCAATTATCGTGTTTTGTTCAACATATGCGGTTATAAGTACACCAAGTCAAGTACTGGACTTGACCAGTATCCGATGTATAGGAACCGTTATATTTTTTTTTCTGTTTCATCCATTTTTTTTAAAACGTTGATTATTCGGATTCTTCAACAGCTAGAAGCTGGGATCTGGGACCCTCTACAACCCTACAAAATTTCAATCTCTTTATCCTGATGGGCTATTGCTGCGAATTTTCTTACTAAATAAATAGGCATGGCACAAAAAAAGCTAAAGACACATTTACAATTAAAATCTTCAACATCAACAGTGGTAGAGCTAACTTCACGCACATCTTAAGTGTGCACCCTTTTCCGGTTTAACATCCTCAAAAGCTAAACATAGTTAGAATTATATGTACATATTTTCGATTCGGAAGCATCCATTCAGGTGCAGCAGTATACTTACTGACACTCATCCTGGAGCATTATGACGATAAACAGTTCTTTCCATCTCTTGTTGCTCTGTCAATCTGACTACATACACAGATTTGATATTAGGGATACTGTTTGCGGGCACCGGATCTTTAGGATATACAATATTGTACACATACAGTGTAGATACGTACAGGTACACAAACTAAGGTTGCAATAAGATTGGAACTTGCTAGAGATGTTGACGGATTTTGCATTGCAATCGAACGATATTTTCTGGGAAAGGATGCCAAATGGGGATTTGTTTATTTTGTTGTTAATAGCCAGGTTCATCTGCTATCTAAAGATACAATTCAGATATAGTTAAACTACGTAGGTACTTCCACCTCTGAAGGATCCTTAAAATAACCTGATGTTGTTAGCTCCGGCCAGTATGCATGATTTTCCGTCTGTTTAATATTGATTTTTTTTACTCGCCCAAGGTCTTTTCAACATAATCTCTGTCGGTGGTGACTGATACATCTAACTTGACACTTTGAAGGTTATTTTCTAGGAAAAAAAAATTTTTGAATATTAAAAAGGTCCTTGAAAATTTCTACGAAAATATTCTTTTTTAAAATAAAATTGAATTAAAAATTGAAAAAGAAAATAATTATTCCTGACAATACATTATATTTTTGCTCTTTAGCAGGGAAATGTTGAATTAAGATGAATTTTATAATCACGGAAAGGTAATGAAAAATAATTTTTTCCATGATGTTTGCGGAATTTTAAAAAGGGGCGGTTGGTATTTTGGAAGTGGAGAATTATTGGAAATCTGTATTTTTTAACGAAATTTTCGAGTGATTTTGATTTTTATCTTGTTGAGATGAAACATTTTATATTTAGGGAAGTGATGGAAGGTATACAGTATTGGTATCAGGCGTGGATCTATGATTTCGTTCAGGGGAGGGAGGCAATTTTCATGTAATTTTACCTTCCTTTCAAAAAACCGATAATTTCTTAGTTTTTAATCCATGTTCATTTAATTTTAAAGTCTGTTTGAATATTTCTCCGTGTGACTACCGTCGTTAAAAAATCGGTCAATACAAATATCTGGAATGAAAAGAGTTACCATCAAGAACACGTCAAAAGATTCTGGTTGGAATCTTTCTCCCGATTCTTTGAGAATAAAGTCTATCAGTAAAAGGGTGCATACCTACTGATACCCTAGCATTACTCAGCTGAATTAATTTCATGTTTGAAACAATAAATTTGGTGTTCACCATGACGAGGGATTCGAGAAAATTTCAGCTTAGTATTCAATTTTTCATGCATTCGTACTAAATTTTTTGCACGCTCTGGGGCCTGTTAGCATATATATAAATATATATATACTTTATTATAAAAATACTTTGTAATTCTAACTTTATTTTTGTTTGTATAATTTTGTTGAAGTTTAATATTTTTAATTTTATTATTCGATCATACTTTTTTGTACAATAAACATCATGTTTATATTGTTTCTTATATAATTTATTATTATTTGGATTTTCCCAGAACAGCAACTCTAACATTTTCTAATAGGTTATGGGCCCAGGACTCCAATATATGTATATAATAAGAGATATTATTGAAATTAACATTATAGCAAAAAAAAAAGAATATTTTCAAAATGGAAGATGCTAGATCGATTTTCAAAAAGTTGAATAACAATAATTATCAAACATGGAAGTACAGGATGGAATTATTACTAATCAAAGAAGATCTTTGGGATGTAGTCAATGAAGAAAAACCTAGTACTGTTGATGCAAAATGGACTTTGAAAGATAGGAAGGCTCGTGCTACAATTATTGGACTTGCAGTGGAAGATTCTCAACTTATGCATATTCGAAAATTGAATACCGCTAGAGAATGCTGGTTTGCTCTAAGGAAAGCACATGAGAAGGCAACGCTTTCGAACAAAGTCATGCTGTTGAAGAAATTATGTCGCACGCAACTCAAGGACGGACAACCCATGGAAGATCACATCTGTGAAATGTTAGATGTTGTGGATCGCCTTGTTGGATTAGGTGAGCAATTAGCAGATCACCTTGTTGTTGCCTTTCTCTTAGGAAGTTTGCCGGACGATTACAACTCTTTAGTAACTGCTCTTGAAGTCAGAAAAGACGAAGATTTAACTTTGGATCTAGTAAAAGAGAAGCTGATCCAAGAACAAAAGAGGAAAATTGAAGAAACTTCAAGAGAATCATCGGAAGATGCAGCATTGAAAACAATTAACTTCAAGATCAAATGTTATTCCTGTGGAAAATTCGGACACGTAAAAAAGGATTGCCCAAACAAGATACTTGAATCGAAGAAATTCAATTACAAGGCTAAAAAGACTACCCAAACAGTAAAATCTGGTACTGGTGAGTACAACGAAAATGATTTTGAATTATGTTTCAGTTCGACTTCAAATAAAATGGATTCTGCTTGGTATATTGACTCAGCCGCTACATGTCATATGTGCAATGATGACAATTTTTTCAAAAATTTAAGTAGAAAGTCTGGTGATTGCATTTATTTAGCAAATGGAAACAAGATTGAAGCAAAGGGTTCCGGTGATGGTGTATTACACTGTCAAAATAAACCAATATCTGTTAGGAATGTGCTTTATGTTCCTGAGCTAGATGGTAATTTGCTTTCAGTCAGAAAACTTGTTCAAAGTGGTTGGCAAGTTCTATTTAAGGACGAGATTTGTGAATTAACTTTTCAAGGTAGAATTTATGCAACAGCGAGTTTACACAAAAACCTTTATAAGCTGAATGAAGACGACTACGTTCGAAAGGTAATGGAAATTGAAAGGGAATGTATCCACACTTTTCATCGTCGATTTGGTCATCGTGAGAAAAATAGCATAAGAGAAGCAATTGAAAATAATTATGTAACTGGAGTTGAACTCAAAAATTGTACATGTTTGGATAACTGCGATTCATGTTTACGAGGTAAAATGTCGAGACCAGAGTTTCCAAAACAGACAAAAAAACAGATCAAACAATATCTTGGACCTCATTCACGCTGATTTATGCGGACCAATGAGGGAAACGACTCCAAGTGGAAGCAAATATTTTTTGACCATGATTGATGACTACAGTAGGTACTGTGTTGTTTATTTCTTGAAAAACAAAACTCAAACAATGGACAAAATAGTTGAATTTGTAAATCAAGTAGAGAACTATTTTGGAAAAACAATAAAAATTTTACGAACTGATAGAGGTGGGGAATTCACTAGCAAGAAACTGAAGGACTATTTTAAAAATAAAGGCATTCAACATCAGTTTCAGTTAACAGCGCCTTACACGCCCCAACAGAATGGTGTCGCAGAGCGAAAGAACCGAAGTTTAATGGAAATGACGCGATGTATGCTAATACAATCTGGATTAGAAAGAAAATATTGGGCAGAAGCATTATATACCGCGAATTATTTACAAAATAGATTGCCATCAAAAGCTACAGTGAAAACACCATTTGAATTATATTTTTCAAGACCACCTGCAGTGGAAAACATACGAATTTTTGGTTGTTTGGCATATCATTACATTAATAAGAAACTTCGACATAAGCTGGAAGATGTGTCGAAGAAATATGTGCTTGTTGGTTTTTGTGATGAATCAAAGGCATATAGATTGTTAGATATGAAAACATCAAAAATAATCATATCAAGAGATGTCAAGTTTAATGAAAATATAAATGCCAATTTCGAGAAATTCAAGAAATACTCGGATATGACCGAAAATGATGATATTGATGATATTTTTCTAGTAAATATCAGTAAAAACCATGTACCAACAAATGACAATCTAGCAATAAACGCAATTGAAAATGATCAAAATGTTGAAGATTCTGAATATGATACTTCTGAAGAAAATAATGAAGATGGCGAAAACGTTGAAGATTCTGAAAATGTTTCTTCTGAAGAAAATAATCAAGATTTTGAAAATATTAACACAATAGAAACAAGAAGAGATTCTGAAGACAGTAAAAGGACTTCATTAAGAGAAAACAAAGGTATACCTCCGAAAAGATACGGTTATTTAGCAGCTTATCCAGATGAACCTACAACATATAAAGAAGCATTAGAAAGTCCTGACAGTGTACAATGGATTTGTGCTATGGAAGAAGAACTGCAGGCTATGTATGCAAACAATACTTGGGAGCTAGTGGAATTGCCAAAGGATAGGAAAGCTATAAACTGTAAATGGATATTCAAAATCAAAACATTGGCTGATGAATCAAAAAGGTACAAGGCAAGACTTGTAGCAAAAGGCTTTTCACAGAAATATGGTCAGGACTACGACCAAGTCTTTGCACCGGTAGTGAAGCAGACAACACTACGAACTCTTTTGGCGATTGCATCATTGGAAAACATGATAATACAACACATAGACGTAAAGACAGCATTTTTAAATGGCGATCTTGAAAATTAAATTTATATAAAGCAACCAACAGGATTTATACAACATGAAAAGGAAAATTTGGTATGTAAATTGAATAAAAGTATTTATGGTCTAAAGCAATCAGCAAAATGCTGGAATCAAAAGATTAATTCAACTTTAATTAATTTTGGATTCAGAAGGGGTAAGGCTGATTGTTGCTTGTATGTTAAAGGCAATAAGGACAGAGTTATTTATGTATTAGTTTATGTTGATGACATCCTGGTTGTTGCGAAAGAAAAGAATTTGGTCTTAGAAACAATTGACGAAATTAGAAAACATTATGAAATCACTGACATGGGAAATTTGAAATTATATCTTGGAATTCAAATTGAAATGAAAAATGGAATATATTATATGCACCAAGAAAAGTACATACAGAAAATACTTAATATATTTAACATGTCAAATGCCAAAATATCCAAAATACCGTTAGATACTGGATATTTCAAAAGTTCAACAGCAGAAGATAAACGTTTAGACGACAATGAGTTATATCAGAAAGCTATTGGTTCACTTCTCTATCTTTCTGGAAATACAAGGCCAGACATAGCAGCAGCTGTTTCAATCCTTAGCAGAAAAGTATCTTGTCCCACTCAACGTGATTGGAACGAAGTCAAGCGAGTTTTAAGATACCTGAAAGGAACTCAACAGCTACAGCTTTGTGTTGGATGTAACGAAAAACAATAATTGAAACTTGTTGGATATGCCGATGCAGATTGAGCTGGAGATACAAATGGCCGAAAATCTACAAGTGGATATTTATTCAAATTGGGAAAAGCTACAATCAGTTATGCGAGTAGAAAGCAAGGACTTATTGCATTATCATCAACTGAAGCAGAGCTTGTTGCTTTAGCAGAAGCAACCCAAGAACTTATTTGGCTGAGAACATTATTTCAAGACCTACAAGTTAATATACAAGATATTACAATGTTTGAAGATAATCAAAGTTGCTTAGAACTATTGGACTCCGAGAAAATAAATCCTAGGACAAAACATATAGATGTAAAATATTATTTTCTTCGTGATATTAAACAATCAAAAGAAGTTAAATACATTTACTGTCCAACGGAAGACATGATTGCAGACATTCTTACAAAGCCTTTGCAAAATATCAAACAATCAAGACTCAGAAGTTTGGCTGGTCTTATTTAAAATAAAAAGGAAATAAGAATTAATAATGAAGTATTTATTAAGAAGGGGTGTTAGTATATATATAAATATATATATACTTTATTATAAAAATACTTTGTAATTCTAACTTTATTTTTGTTTGTATAATTTTGTTGAAGTTTAATATTTTTAATTTTATTATTCGATCATACTTTTTTGTACAATAAACATCATGTTAATATTGTTTCTTATATAACTTATTATTATTTGGATTTTCCCAGAACAGCAACTCTACCATTTTCTAATAGGGCCGAGGTGAAAAAAAACATCATTGTAATACGCTTTTCTTTCAGTATTTTTCATGTGGAATCCGGCTGTTATAATGATTTTTTGGTAAAAAATTACTTTCGGCCGAAATAATGGGTTAAAACGGACCATTGAAATTTTGAGCCTTTAAAACTGATGTTTTCCACAATTTCTCCATCTTATGAATTATTATTTAAAATTTTTCCTTTAATAAACTATGTTAGAGAAAATAATTTACCACATTTTTTGATTACACTAAAAAATCTAGCCAAAATTTGAACTTTGCGTGAACTTATGAGCTTGGGAAGCCATACAAAAAAAGCTTCAACTTCCTAGGGTCTCTTTCCACTCTTTTCTGGTGGTAATGAAGAACCTGTTAAAATTTCACTACCAGATTGAACCAGTTATGGGATCAGGGAATAAAAAATCAATTTAAAAAATAACAAAATTTATGATTGAATATAACTGGTTCCATAGAGACGTGATTTTTTTTTTCAAAATATTCGTTACGGAATTTGAAAATTCTACTTTTCTTCTTCAAAAACTTTTAACCACTCCAGTCCGCTTTTTCTGCTTTGAGAAATCTTTACTTACTGTTTAGTTTCCACGTGAATATACTTGATACATAATATCCCACTATTATGAAAAGTTTAAAAACTCCAACCAAAAATGGATGATACCATTCAATTAAGCGGGAGCAGATACATACGAAATGATACCACTTAGAGATTTTTTCCCTGAATCATAGGTTTGGCCTCACTGTGCGGCACCAGCAAAAACGGAAATTGTGTTCTTTACCTGAATAGGACTGCCAATAATATCGAGCGCTGACGTTTGTAGCATTTTTTTCAGACTGAAAGTACTCGACTCGACTCGAATCGACTCGATTCAACTCAACTCAACTCAAACTCAACTCAAACTCAAAATCAAACTTAAACTCAAACTCAATCTCAAACTCAGCTCAACTCAAATTAACAAAAAGTTTTCTTGCGCAATAGTAAAGCCTTGATTAGACGGTCAACGCAAATGGTCAGTAAGTAAGTAAGTAAGTAAGTAAGTTGACGGCTGCGTTGACACTCACGTTGACACGAATTGAAGGATCAATGCGTTGATTATTTTTGTTTACCGTGTATTCACCATGTCAGCGCAGTTAGAACACTATGACAGACTACTCACCAACGCGTTGACTGTATCATTTCGTTGACACAGCGGAATTTTCTTCCATGTCAACGAACCCTGCTCTGGCCTTCATCTCAATCTCAAAAATTTTGATATTCTTGAGGATTTTAAATACATTGACAGCTGATGGCTTGGCAGATGGGGAGGACGAACTATTTTTGACGGCAGAAGTATATTTCCATCCAAATGTCACCCAATTTTTCCGAAGCAGTAAATAAACTTCAAAAATTTCTGAGTTTTAGAGGTTTTTTAATCCATCGACATCGTAGCCATCCTACAAAGGAATTTGACAGTTGATGGCTTGACAAATGGAACCAAGTCAGAAAAAGAAAGTAAAGAGATATTAAGAGGTTTATTAAATAAACTGCCATAAATTAATGAATATTTTACTCGTAAAAAGGAAAAGACTAAGTTTATTCTCTAAATTAAATTATTATTATAATTCTCTTATTTAAAAATGAAAAACTTGAGTTGAAAAGTATCCACAAAAATCTGTAAAATAAAAAACAAAACATGGCTTGGTTCGGTACAGCTCTGAGCCCTCCAAATGGAATACAAATTATATTTTGGCAGCAAAAGTATACTTCGATGCAAATGTCACCTTAAGCCTCGGATACGGACGGATTTACTGTTGACGAACCTAGCAAACGAAATAAGGACAACAAACTTCGGATTTGCACGTATAATGTTCTGTCTCTCTAAAAACTGCGTGCAGCTGAACATTTAGCGGAAGCCCTAAACTACTAAAAAGCAGAATAACTGCCATCCAAGAACAAGAAGTGCAATGGGATTGGCCGGGCAAAAGAAAACCTAAAAACTGCGACATCTACTACGGTGAATGCTACAGACCACAAGGGCAGCGTCTTTTTGGATGTGGATTCGTTGTTAGTCGTTAGAGGTAGACTTAGGCAAGAAGTCTTGGGGTTCAAGTTTGTGAACGAGCACCTCACGACAATTAGCATCAAGGTTAAATTCGCCAACATTAGCCTCATATGCGCGCATCCCCCCACAGAGGACAAAGATGACGACAACAAGGAAAAGTTCTACGAGCTCCTTGACAGGACATATGACCAATGCCCTTGCTATGACATTAAAATTGTATTGGGTGATTAAAATGCCAAACTTGAAAGAGAAAACGTGTTTGGTGGCACAATCGGAAGATATAGCCTGCACAACACCACCTCCAAATATGACTTAGGCTAATCGACTTTCCTACGGGGCGAAACGTTCTGGTAGCTAATTCGCAATTCCCGCATCTCGATATACACAAGGGGAGATGTCGAGTTCCTGGCCAATCAACCGTCAACCAGATTGAAAACATTGCGATCGACGCAAGGCACTCCTCCAGTATGAAGGATGTCCGAACGTTCCGAGGAGCCAACGTTGACTCGGACCACCTTATTGTAGCCAAGGTAATGCTACATATAACCACACAAAAGGCAAAACAGCGAAATACTGTGAGGAAGTTCGACCTCGGATGGCTATAGTTGCAAGAAATCACCAGAAACTTTTCGGATCGAGTCTCTAGCACACTCTTAAATAGTCCTATGCCACCAACTGCAAGTATAGAGAACCAGTGGAAGAATTGCCAGGAAGCCATCAGAAATGCCGCCTCTAACGTGCTGGGCCTTGCACGAACACCACAGCGAAACCCCTGGTTTGACGAAGAATGCCAACAAGCACATGCAGCCAAACAACAGGCATACAAAGCGGCGCTGCATAGAAGGACCAGAGTTGCTTGCGAGCTCTAACAGCAGAAGAGGAGAGAGGAACACAAGCTTCTAAGAAGGAAAAAGAAAGAGCATGAGAAGCGTGCGATCGAGGAAATAGAAGGGATGCCATTGCAGGAATGAAGTTCGGAAGTTTTACTAAAAGGTAAAGAGAACCTCCCAGGGTTACAAGACCCGGACCGAAGTCTACAAGGAAGATCGGGGGAACAAAGTAGTAGAATCGCAGTCGGTGCTGAGGATATGGAAAAATCATTTCTGCAAATTGTATAACGGCGATGACGAACCGAATTCTGCTACCATGCAGATTGCACCATTCAACCTGGATGACGTAGGCCAAAAATAAATTCGTCCACCCGGTCTTGACGAAGTGAAGATAGCTATATCTAAACTTAAGTCCAATAAAGCAGCTGGAGCTGATGGCCTTGCGGCTGGCGATGAATTGGTCAGAAGTATGCACCAGCTCATCTGTAAATTATGGTCGGAGGAAAACATGCCCGATGAATGGAACCTCAGCATTTTTTGCCCGATCCTCAAGAAAGGCGATCTTAATCGACTGCACCAACTACAGAGGCATCAGTCTTCTTAATATCGCCTACAAGATCTTCTCTGTCGTACTTTGTGAATGCCTGAAGCTATTCGTCAACAACCTGATAGGTCCATATCAGTGTGGCTTTAGACCAGGGAAATCCACCATCGACCAAATACTCGCACTACGGCAGATCTTGGAGAAAACCCAGAAGTTTCAAATCGATACCCAGCACCTTTTCATCGATTTCAAGGCTGCGTATGACAGCATCTATAGAGACTAGCTATTTGACATCCCGCCCAAACTCGTCCGTTTGTGCAGAATGACGATGTAGAGTGCACGCTGCTCCATCAAGACCGGCAAAGACCTCACTGATACCTTTGATTTCAAAAAAGGTTTTAGACGAGCTGACGAGCTGACATGCGACTTCTTCAACATCGTTCTTGAAAGAATAGTGCAAGACTCTCACGTCAATACTAGAGGCACTGACATGGCTGAAGACATTGACATAATCGGACGTATTGAGAAGGAAGCCAAGAAGATGGGTCTAACGATGAATAAAAGCAAAACGAAATATATGCTGTTAACAAGAAAGGACACCCACCATCGGCGTGTCGAACAGAACGTCACTAGAGGCAGCTATAATTTTGAGGTGGCCAGAGACTTTGTTTACCTAGAATCCACTATAAGCTCAGCGAACGATACCAGTGCTGAGATCAAACGCAGAATTACTCTTGCCAATCGCTGTTTCTTTGAGCTAAGAAGGCAATTGAGAAGCCTGTCTCTGTATAAGACGCTTATCATCCCGGTCCTGATATATGGTGCAGAGGCATGGACACTGTTAACGATGGATGAGAGCGTGTAAGGCTGTTTGAGAGAAAAATTCTCCGGGTGATTTTTGGTCGCGTCTGCATACATGGGTAATGGAGAAGAAGATACAACAACGAACTGTACGGGCTGTACAGCGACACCGATCTAGCCACGAAACTGAAAAGCCAACGACTGAGATGGCTGGGTCACCTGGAGCGAATGGACAGCGTAAAAGCTGGCGTACGCAAGTGGAAGAGGAACTCAACCAACTTGGCGTGCGAAACTGGAGACAGCTGGCTAAAAACCGAGCCGGCTGGAAGAAGCTTATTGTTTTGAGGCCCTGGTCTACCCCGAACTGTGGTGCCACCTTAAGTAAGTAAGTAAGTAAAAAGGCCCATATCCCGTTATGGCTTTTCAAAACGAAATGAAAAGGACATCCCAGCGGGAAATATCGTCCTCAATGAAATTTATTGCTGAAATAATCAATGAATTCACTTGCCAAATCATAAGAGAAACGACATGCAATGATTTAGTAGGTGAAGAGTAATGCAAAGTTTCCTCAGTTTGTAGCTTTGATTCCACTTTCTGCTTTGTGTTTATGAAACGACCCTTTATTTGATGAAAAAATTGTGGAAAAGTAATGTACAAGATCATCAGTTCATTGTTTGAATGCACTCATCTGCTTTGTAAAGTGTTCATGGCGAGAACAAAAAAAAAAAAACAAATGTGAGTGAAACTCATGGTGAACTGTAATCGATGATTCCAACGATGAATAGTAATGCACAAAGTAGTTTATAATTTTTTGGCAACTATATTTTGATTTTGTTGGATACAGTTCACAGTGACTTTCTGTGAAAAAGTACATGTAAGACGAACTGAATTCAATAGAAATTGCGTACTGGCTGGATGACAACAGTGATCAACATTCCCTAATAATCGTCTCTCAACCAAGGCCTACATTTCCAAGAACCCCATCAACGTTGGACTTCTTCCTCGCAACTTCTAACCTAGTGTTCATCCTACCTGAGTTACGGAACTACGTCTGCACGACACTCACCAGTGACTCTGATCATGAAGCCGTCCTGCTCTCAGTAAATTTCCAGCAACAGCTCATTTCCATCAATCAACCAGAAGTGGGATTCATCAACTATTTGAGACTAGATGCAACCAGGCTCCAAAGTGACATTGACGAGTCAGTCATCCTTCCTCCAGAAAATAGGAATCTCCAAGATTCGGAGATTGATGCAGCAATAGATGCCCTGGAAGACGTAGTCAGCACCTCACTGGAGAATCAAAAACAACCAATAACCTCTCGGGACAGGTATCATAATTTGCCACCTTATATTCGAAACCTTTATCTCCACAGGCAGCGGCTTAGAAAGCGGCTTCAGAGAATTTACCAGAGAGAACTAAATACCAACAACACCAACTACCAGGCCGTTTCAAGTGAGCTACAGTGTGTGAACATCATGTTTAGGAACTCAGTGAAGCACCACAACGACAACCTCCTCCGGAAGAGACTCCAAACAATCAAACCGGGACCCGACACATTTAAAAAGATCAATAGTATCATTGGTAAGAGGCCGCCAATGCCAGATGTCATCACAACTACTCTTGGTGATGTTACTACCAACGAAGACAAGGCCAAGGCTTTTGCTGACTACTTCGAAGAACACTTCAAACCAAATCCACCATCAGACTCTGAGTTCCTGGACGAAGTCAACACATCAGTCCAAAACGCTCAAGCATTTCAGGAAATTGTACACTTCAGCAATACTAACCCCGCCAGCGTATGGATACAGGGACTTGTTCACAAACTTTTCCAACTCAGATTTCCACATTCACTAATTAAAATTATTTACAATTTCCTTCATTCCAGGTCATTCTTCGTTCAAATAGGAAGATGCCAGTCAACAACGAGGACAACCAGAGCCGGAGTTGCTCAAGGATCTAAATTAGGACCATTCCTCTTCAACATATATACGTCAGATCAGCCACAGCCAGAATACGCCCAGACTCTCCTGTTTGCCGACGACTCCCTCACATACGCCAAGTCCATGTCACCGATATTCGCAGCTAGAAGAGTTGAAGCCCACATCAGACTACTATACGAATACTACCATCGCTGGGGCTTCAAAATCAATTCGGCCAAGTCCGAACTGATCTGTTTCAGACGACCAAGTAGCTCAGGAAGTAGAAGAGGACGCTCAGCCACCAACTGCAGGAACACCAAGATCACCCTTCCCGATGGAACTCAACTGTCAGCAAGAAATAACGTGAAATACCTGGGCATACAGTTCAACGAGTTATACCGTTTCAATCCCCACACAGCAGCTGTATTAAGAAAAGCCAACTTCGCCTTCCATCGCATCCATCCGCTAATGCGAAAACAGAACGGACTAAGCCAAAAGACGAAGCTTCTTCTATACAAGCAGCTCATCAGGCCAGTCATCACATACTGCTTTCCCATCTGGTATACCACGACAAAATCACACATGAAGAAGCTGGCAATATTCGAGCGGAAGATTCTGCGGATCTGCACAGGACTACACTTCGACAGGATACGAAGGAAACACGTCAGCAACAAGAGACTCTATGAAGAGGCCAACATTGTACAACTAGACAGATACCTCATCCAATCCAGCAGAAGATGTCTACAAAACATGATGAACCACCCGAACCCTCTTATAGTGGGAATTGTAAACCAGCCAAGACATCCCAACCAGCGGTACCTCGAAGCGATGGAGCTGCTAGATGAGGATATTATCTCAACCACCGACGAAGAGAACATCCCCTTCTACGCTGACCCAAGGTCAGCTCACTACCGTGGCTGAAAGCCTCACCATCCCCCCCAACCAATCACAACAATGACAACCGGACCTGAACAATCCGAGAAATAAAGCAGCCAATAGACTAAGAATAAAAATAAACATAAATGACAATTAAATATAAATTTTGCAAAAAATTCTCAATGTAAACAGTTAGGCCCCCTATTGTGCCAACATATTTTATGTAATAATCAATGTATACTTTAAGATAACTAACATTAAGCAATTGTAAATATTAATCGTTCAATAAAAAATCTTGTAAATCTTGTAATAGAAATTGCGTTTGTCGAAACGCCAACAATTTTTGATTTGAAATGGGAACTGCTTTTTGGTTTGTTTTCGTTTTAGAATAAAGGGCGCATTACCGATGGGATTTAGTAAAGAATACAAATGGGAGGATTTAATTGATGAAAAAGAAACTACCACTAACCTGGTGGTTTCATAGCTGAATTTTCATTAGATTTTTCATCGAAATTATTGAACTGATGAATTAGCTAAATACCCGTATGTAGTGAATTCACAGATTATGCAATCACCATGTTTTTCATCACCTGGGTCGGTGAATAAACAACTTCCATTGAAGTAGTAAATTCGTTAGTGAATTTTCATCGAGAAAGTGGCATGTGCTTCCCGCCAATGACACGCCCATGTTAAATTCATCAAAGGAATAAGCTGAAAAGTGGCAGGTACAGCTTCCATTCCTCAAGGAAAAAGCAGGTTTTTCCTCAATGATTTTTTTAATTTTTCCCGCTGAGATTCACTTTTTATATGAATACAAATGCACGCATCCAAAATATTTATACCTCTTTTGAGGTGCACACTCAGCACAGCTTATTTATTCAGCCTGTTTTTGGTAGCTCGGAATCTCATCCTCGTTTACAGCTGTCTCAAAGAAAAAACTGAGCATTCTTGTTTTATATAGAGTGCAGACGTCACAGATTCCAAGCATCAAAATTATGTACTCGTATCTACGCAAATCGGAAGCAACGTTGTATAGTTGTTTCTGGCTTATTTTTTAAGCGGTTTTGTCATTCCATTTTGCCGATACAAATTATATCTTTCAACGATGTTGTCAAACCAACCTTACCATATGAGTTGCTATTTTCTTTGTCGTGTTCATGTACCTACATAAATAATGTTCAACTTAGATAAAGTGTTTATTGAATAAGAATAAAATTTGAAGGATGTTTAAGTTAAAGTCAAGAATTACATAAATCTTAAATTCAATTTTGAAGTAAACGAAGCACAAAAATTAATTTTCGAGATTATTGTCAACTTAAGCGTATGTGGATGTGTGTATGTTCATAAGAATTCATATTATTTGCTTGGAGGGGAGACCCAAGAGTGGAAAAGAAGAGAGAAAGAGTGTTGTAGTATATAACACAAAAGTTGTAGACAATGAAATAATCTCTTGTTTGTACGGGAACATTATTAATTTTATGCGCGGGTAATATTTTCGAGGTTATATCCTCGTTTTCAGTTTTATTTTAATTCTTCACATTTTTTTCATTTTTCTCATTTCCGATAAGACTTAGCGTACATTATACGTATATTAGAGGGTATGATTGCAAAAGTGGTAGCTATAGGACATATTTTTGTGATATTTAATTTAATTTTATCTAACCCTCTGGGTTGTGCTGCTTATACCGTTCGTCGGGTTAGTTTCCGCATCACGTAGGTACAAAAGTCTTTTAATATAAGAGCGATACAAGGAGCCTCGAATGCTGGGATAATGTTAAACCTCAAGAAAGTGGCAACAAGATACGAGAAAAAGAGTACACCCCAAGTGAAACTTAAAAGCTTGAATACTTCAGTGTGTCTTTTCTTGGTATGTACCTAAATAAAGCAGATATAACCGAAATTCAAGAGAAACGGAGGAAACGATCAGGGCTCCATTGCACCAACAAACTTATTAGGTACCAATCACTTTTCATCTTAAAATGTTAACAAATTCTGAAAAGTGTTAGGCAACTCGATCTATTTGGGTAGTAAGGTTTTTGACTTTAAGCCAATCAGTAATCTCCTGACTAGGATCCACCTTAAAAGCCATTTCCAAGACATAAGCTTTAAGCACAAATACCACAAACGAAAAAGCTTGAGAACCTTATAAAAGAGGAGTTTTATGGATGGAGCCTGCCTAGAGTACCTCCGACGTCAAAGTTATGCTCGAGGACTTCAGTGCTAAAATGAAGACATCTTCTGCGAAATAGTTGATAAACACAAGAGATAGCGGTTTTCTATCCGGCTGGGACCCTTTGTAACAGCTCGTAATACGGTAGAAAAAAGCACAAGCTTTCAAAAGCTAACGATCCTCAGAGCAACCTGATACTTACTTACTTAAGGTGGGGCTCCAGTATAAGGTGGACTAGGGCCTCAACAAAAAGCTTCTTCCAGACACCTCGGTCTCTAGATAACTGGCTCCAGTTGCACACGCCTAGTTGGTTGAAGTCATGTTAGACTAGCGTGCTCCACCTATTACGCCATCTTGGATTCAAAGACTTTCCAGACTGGAGCAATTGTGTTCGTTCGCTCTACGTTGGCCAACCATCCAAGTTGATAGTTTCTCGTTTTTTAGGTAGGTCATTGTCGCTGTACAGTCCGTACAGTTCGTTGTTGTATCTTCTTCTACAAATTCCTATTATGCAAACGGCACCAAAAATTATCCATACAATTTTTCTCTAAAAACAGGCGTTCTCATCCAATCCAGCTATAATAGTGTCCATTTGACCATACGCCATGCGTCTGCAGCAAACAACAGCACCGGGATGAAAAATGCCTTATACAGGGATACAAACCTAAGTTGTTCGAGATACTGCCCTGCTACTCAATTGCCTTCTAATCTCAAAGAAGCAGCGATTGGCAAGTGTAATTCTTCGTTTGATCTTAGCGCTGATATTGCCCACTGAGTTGATATCGGAGCCTAGGTTGACAAAACTCAGTCCACCTCGAAATTGCACCTGTCAATGGTGATATTCAGTCCTTCTTTGTTTATAGCATATATTCGGTCTTGCTTTAATTCACTGTTAAGGCCATGTTCTTGGCTTCTTTCTCAATATTCATAAAATAAAACACTGACGTCACGCTTTGTTCTTCCGATTAAGTAAATTTCGTCGCCCCAAACATGAATAATTGAACAGGCTTTGAAAGATTGTGCCTCTAGTGTTTGCGTAAGAGCTTTTCACTATTCTTTAAAGAACGATTTCAGAGAAGTCGCCTGACAGTGTAACGCCTTGCCTAAAACATTTTTTGACTACAACGGTAGATATCGGTGAGGTCTCTGCCGACCTTGATGGAGCAACGTGCATTCTCCATCGTCATCCTACACAAAGAGACGAGTTTGGCAGGGATGCCACATGCCAAAACTAGACATTGCTCTATATAGCACGTCTCAATTAATGCTATCACACGTGGACTTGATCTATGAAAAGGTAGTGGGTATCGATTTGAAACTTTTCGATTTTTCCCAGATCTGCCTTAGTCCGAATATTTGGTCGATGGTAGATCTTCCTGGTTCCTAGCCAAAGGGGTGCAGGGAATTAACTTGACGGGAACTACCTTCACATGGGAATTAACTTCACCACTAATGGGAATTAATTTCACTTTTTTGAAGTGAAATTACTTCCCACTGAAAGTGAGTAATAATTTCACTTTTTTGTGGGAATTAATTTCACTTTAATGTGCGTTTCTTTGCATACACCCAGTCTCGCACCGACCCCAAATCTTATAATGGGCTCAAGCAGGGGGGCAGCATGCCCCCCCGATACATATCTCACTGTTTATTCGACGTAATGCTTGCTGCTAGCACTGTATTTATGCTAGCAGGAAGCATTACGGCGAATAAACAGTGAGGTATGTTTGGGGGGGCATGCTGCCCACCTGCAACCCCCCTGCTTGGGCCCATTATAGGATTTGGGGTAGGTGCGGGGCTGGGTGTATGCTAATTTCTTTTGCATTTAAAGAATCGGGATTTAAGGAAACACAATTTTACATTTTGGTAATTTCTATCATATCATAGGTGGGAAATTACTTCACACAATTTTCGGATGAAATTATTTCCCACCTTTAGGGGGAAATTACTTCAAAAAAAAAGGTTAAATTAATTCCCACTACCGGTGAAGTAAATTCCCATGTGAAGATAGTTCCCGTGAAGTTAATTCCCTGCACCGCCAAAGGCCACAATGATATGGACCTATGAGGTTAATGACGAATGGCGTTCACAAAGTATGGCAGAGAAGCTCCTGGTGCAATCTGAATGGTATGGAAGCGAAATTCAATTCATCATAGCCGTTATACAATTTGCAGAATTGTTCCCATATCCTCAGCACCGACTGCGATTCTACCACGATTTCCCCTGATCGTCCTCAGAGGCTTTGGTTCGAGCGTTATAACCTTAAAAGGTTCTTTTTACTTTTAGTTAAGACTTCCAAACTTCATTCCTGCAATAGCATCCTTTTATTTCCTTAATCGCAAGCTTATAATGCTACTTCTTTTTACTTCTGATAAGTCGGTGTTCCTCTCTCTTCTTCTGTTCGCAGAGCTCGCAAGCACCTCTGGTCCTTCTATGCAGTGCCGCTTTGTATGCCTTGTGTTTGGTTGCATGTACTTACCGGCAATCTTCGTCGAACCAGGGATTTTGCTGTGGTGGTTGTGCCGAACCCAGCAAGTCATAGGTGGCATCTCCTCACAGTTTTTACTTGTTTTAGCTTTTGTCTGATTATCCGTAGAATTGCCTTGGGTCCGAACCAACGTTGGCTCCACGGAACGTTCGGACATCCTTGATACCGGAGGAGTGTGGTCAATCTGGTTGGCGATTGATTGACCAGATGAGATGTGGGAGCTGCGTATAAAGGTAGCGCTAAACGATGAACATGCTCGCCGAACTTGTTCTTTTGCGTTTTCCCCTACACGACGAACACATTTGGCGAACATTTATTATTGTGCCCCACAGAGGTCTTCTTCTCCTACTTAGGCACTTAATTGAAGTCAATTTTAATGTCATAGCTAGGGCATTGCTCATATGTCCTGTCCAGGAGATCGTAGAATGTGTCTTTGGTGAAATCATCTTTCTCTTCTGCGGGGAAGTGCATGAATTTGTATTTTGTACACGGAAAGAATTCTTGGGTCAGATCACGAAAAATGAGCTGCAAATTACTATAAATGAATCCCGATTTATACCTTGGCTCGGGACTTCGTAATTTACGACTATTTTTTTTTGCAATTTGCAAAACTGAGCAAAATGAAGATATTGATACTCAAAAATCGTAAATCAACACTCTTTAAGTATCAATTCTTCTATCGAGAGAAAACTAAAATTGCGAACAACAAATCGCAATTTGTTCCCATTATTCCTCAATTACACAATTCGTAAATTTGAAAAAAAGATTTGTGATCACCACTTTTATTTCGTGATATTGCCACTTGAAAGATCAATCTTCCCTTCATTTGCAGGTACCTATAGGTATAGATACGCATTTAATTTTTTTATTTTATTTTTGAAATAAATTCTTTAAGGACGGTCCACACTATGCCCATCAACATTGTTGGTTAACATTGTCGATCAACATGCTAATGTGTACGTGAAAAACTTTAGCAGCAAACATTTGTGTGGTTTGGAATTTTTAGACCGATGCGTAAGGATCCAACCGAAGGGTTCTGGGTTCGAATCCTGGTGGTGCCCAACGTTTTTTTATTTTTTCTTGTGAACAATAAAGTTAAAACGATGTTATTGACATTAAATACTTATTCACAACAAATATTGCATTTTCCATCTAGTAAGAATGTGATTAATAACGCACAAAACAAATAAATTCTGTTCATGAAATTAAAACCCTACAAATGTTTTTAATAAAATGAAATTTGTTAAACAACTTTGTCGATTGCTATCCATTTGAATCGGGTTATGTTCGGGTCAACAAATGTTGATTGGCTTTGTCGATCAACACGTCTACACTTACTCAACACTGTTGACCAACGATGTTGATCTACACAATTCGACATAATAGCTGCGTTTTATTATCTCTGGGTCTGGGTCGAGGTTATCTTTTAACATGTATTACAAAAACAACATGGGATCTAGGTTTCTATCGAGGTTAATTTCAATAACCCAGATAGAGGTTTTCACTTTGGCCGGCAGAGGGCTATTTACCATTGTGAATGGATGTCAGCGATTTGTCAGCAGTATAAGGAATAGAGAGGAAAAGAGACAAGTGCTTACATGAAAAACAAATAAACATAAGAAAAAAAGAGACTGATATACAGCACTGCTTTTGCAATAACCCACATCATTTTATTTTCACGAGGTGAACCATATGGGTTATGAGCGATAATAAAACGCGGCTAATGTGGACGCGGCTTTTGAATCGGGTTACGTTCGGGTCAACAAATGTTGATTGGCTTTGTCGATCAACATGTCTAAACTTACTCAACACTGTTGATCAACGATGTTGATCTACACAATTCGACATAATGTGGACGCGGCTTTTGAATCGGGTTACGTTCGGGTCAACAAATGTTGATTGGCTTTGTCGATCAACACGTCTACACTTACTCCACGCTGTTGATCAACGATGTTGATCTACACAATTCGACATAATGTGGACGCGTCTTTTACGTTGATTCTACTTGGATTTGAACTCGCAACCCTCCAGTTGCGGAACGAGCATGCAACCACTAGACCAATTTGCATTACAGATCGTTGGTGTCACACATTAATGATTAGATACATATGCCATGTTGTGGTGCTATATGTCTTCAAGAAGTAAATTGCGATAAGAAAGTCGTGATTTAGGAATTTTTTTGTTGGTGATTTGCAACTATTCTCATGGAGTTGAAAATTGCGACAAAAAACGTAAATCAGTGATTGTGCAATGTAAATTAATAAATATTAATCGCATATCAATATTTTTAAATGCTGTTTGTGAAATTATTCTTTTAGAGAGTAAATTACGCCAAAAAAGTTGTATTTTGCTATGAAAAGTACAAGCTTGAATCATGGACTTTAATTGCAAATCACGAAGAAACAAATTTTGTAAATTTCTACGTTTTGAATGTTAAATCACCAGTTTTTGTATTGATTTGGGATCAAAATGCCTTGATTTACGAATAAAACATGATTCGTATATTGCAATTGCAAATTTTTCAATTGGTGATTTTTCAATTCTTTCCGTGTATTTGTATTTATTGTAATAATGGTTTGATTTTAAGATTTACATCTTGTTTATAAAAAAGCTTAGAAGTGGACTTATTTAATAGCAATACAATGTTTAAAATTAAAAATAGCAAAAATTAAGAGAATAAAAGTTATCAAAATTAGAGATTTACTATTTATAATTAAATAAATAAAGAATATTTACACAGTACAAGGTATTTTAACTAAAAAGGAAGAAAAAAGAAAGAAAGAAGGTGTAGCAAACCCAACAGAAACAAAGTCGAACAAATTAAACTATTGCATCGAAAAATGCACGAAGGCATTTCTTTTAAAACTAGTTAAATTATCTGTTTCTTATATGGCGTGGTAAGGAATTCCATAACCGAGAAGCATTGACAAAAAGCTGTCGCTCTGATGTAAGACATGAAAAACGTGGAATTATAATTTGGTTTGATCTTCCAGAAAACGAGAATTGGACTCTATCATAAAGGTACGAAGGGTGGCGCGTTTGGACTACATTGAAAAACATTATCAGGGTTCTAAGTTTTAAAAGGTAATCGAAAGAAATCCCATATATACTCTTGGAGAAAAATGAAATGTGGTCATAGCGACGTAACCCATAAATATAACGAGCGACACTGTTAAACGAAACGTTAAGTTTTCTTTGGCTTATACTGTCGAGCTTACAAAAAATTTCACAGCCATAAGTCAAGATTGGCACCACCAGAGCCTTAGCTTACATTTTCCTTGTATCCAAAGGGGTTAAGCTTCTGGTTGGCCAAAGCAAACGAATAGCACCATACGCCTTGCCTTCAGCCTGTGTAATATGGTTGTTCCAGCTTAAACGTTCGATTAAAGCATATGCCTAGATTCTTTGCTGTATCCACAAACTCCACCTGAGTGTTGTTTAGATCAATTGCCGGGAAGCTAGAAGCATCCATTATTCTTTTTGATATAATAAGGCATTTCGTTTTTTGAGCATTTAGAGTGAGGCCGCATTTCATAGAGGTTAATTGATGAGAGATCCTCATTTTTCTTTGTGACGCAGTCCTCTATCATACCAATCGGATAGTTTTTCAATAATTGAAGGTCGTCAGCGAATAGGTGCTCATCCCAGTGACGAATTAACTTTGGAGCTTCATTAACGTAAACGGAGAAAAAAGTTGGGCTTAAAATTGATCCTTGTGGGACTCCACAAGAAAGGGGTAACAAGTCAGAAGCCTGATCTCCAACAACAACAGCTTGTCGTCTTCCAGATAAATAAAATAAATAAATAAGAAAAGATGAGCTTTACTGATTCTGGAGAAAAGTTGTACATTTTTAATAGCTTTTGACACATAATATTGTGATAAATAGCTTTGTATATAAACTTTATAGTAGTATCATCGACATCCATTGTTTCTACAAAGAATAATACCAGTGAAACAAAAAGAGTTTTCTTAGAGTAGAATGTGAAGTGAAGACCAATCGATGTATCGATTGGGCCTGTTAACTACACCTAATAACAATTTTTCATTTAAATTGGCAATTTCAATAAAAAGATATTCTATGGAACAATCAGGAGGAGATACATATTTAATCTTGAAATTAATGGAATTTCTTATATAAATGGCTTCGCCTCCCCCAATACGACCTGTTCTATCATTTCTTAACTATTTAAAACCCTTGAGATAAACTAGGCTTATTGCTGGTGTTACTATTAAACCACGTCTCACTAACACATATTGCATCATACTTCGAACCTCCAAATAGATCCCTGAACTCGTAAATTTTCTTACAAAAGCTGTGTGCATTAATGTGACAAACTTTAAATCCATCATTACGCGACGTCATAATATTAATCAAAGCTCGAGTTATGCCATTGCTAGTCGGATTTACAGAATTTGAATACTGTGGCTAACCAACACGGTATGTGTTAACAGATTTTCTGCTTAGAAACACACGCATTATTATCAGAAAAACAGATATTATACAAAAACACACTGCGGATTTTCGGTTTGCTTTATGGGTTGCTTCATGCTCCTGAAAAAAGACATTAGTTACAAAAGACATTGTGAAATAATAATAAAAAATAAAAATATAAGAAAATAAATAAATAACTATTGTAAAATATAATTTTTAATTAAATTTGTTTGAATATTCAGTATAATGAATTTTGAATTAAAATGAGAAGTTTAACTAAATAAAATAAATACATTTATATTTCTAGCATTTTAAAAAAGTTCCTCCTTGGTGATCGGCAAATTATTGTATTCGTGTGAGGTAACCCTGGTAATTTCTCGATGGCATCAATAGCAACGGCAACATCAGTTGCTTCTCTTTTGATGAATACTCTCCCACGCATAGTAAACACAACTGCAATTTTTTGTTTGTTTTTTCATGTCGAGTGAAGCGTGTTAGACTTTGATTTGATTCAGTCAAGCATTCTCGAAGGTAAATAGGGCAGTCAGATTGTATACCTACGTGTCGCGTAGACAAAGTTGGCGTTTATTTGATTTGCAAAACTCGGAAATGGATTTCAATATTACCCGTGTTTTTTTGGCATTCTATAAATAGTATAGTAGAAAATTCCCAAGAAAACGCATCGGCAGTAGCCAGATTTTTGTATTTAAAAATTGGTACAACTGAAAGAAGACCTGTCAGAATAATAATACAAAAAAGCACAAATAGAAGAAAGTTTTGTGAAAATCAAAATTTAAAATTAACTTCAGCAAAAAAAACTAATAAAATGGACAATTTTCAAGAAGATATGGTAAGAAAACATCTGGAAATCTGGCGGTCGATTTCAAAGTTTTAACCAAACAATTTGACATAAAATAAAACCTTCAAGAAGGGGGTTTGTTCGTAGACTACTACATTAACATGTGGTGTTGAAGCGAGCTTGAAGCTCGCCTCAATTCTTTGTATACCTGAATCGAGTTGAAATGAGCTTGATTCGACTCGATTCCGGTCGGGGATCGGAGACGAGTCAAAATTTGTGAAGAAAAACCTGTGTGGAGGAGTTGGTTTTACAGATAAATGCATTATGGTCTGTTTATTTGCATGTTTGTGTACAAAAAATATAGTTTTGTTGTAATCAAATTAAAAAACAAAAAATTGCACATGGAGTAGGTAGCATATTCTTATATGGTGCTGAACTATTCAGTTCTTCATTGTTTAACACGAATCAAACTATCTCACTTGCACTTCATAAGAAACATAGAAACACCATTTGCATTTTAGAAAGTGCTGTCAAACTTAATCATTTTTAAATCTTCTTGTGCGGTGGAAACTGAGATAAACCTTTGGTGGACACATAGCAAAACTTAATTATCTTTTCTATTGTTTTCTCTTGCAAAATAAGCCCAGTTAGTCCATTTTCATTAACAAAACTGAATAATATCAACAGTAACAGATTGATTTTTTCCCCAATGGAAAACACATAATTCCAAATGCACAACTACTCAACGAACACAGCCATCGAGATACAAATGCAATATCAATCGTACCAACATTTGAGAACGAAATCACATAAGATCCATTCGAGACTCGTATAAATGTCAAAAACCCATCCGTAGTAAGATTCTACTTTAACTTTTATCGATAGTATTCATACTGCGGATATTGTTTTTGTTATTCATGTAAAACCCTACTATACTATTGATAGATTTTCCAACAAAACACGGGTATTGTGTTCCTATCATGTGCCGAGTGAAATTTAATAATTATCGCTGACGAGTTAGCTTTATTGTTTTTTGTCTGGGTGCGGAAGATGCTCTTAAGCGTTGCACTATGGGCCCAAGTGACGTTTTGCGTCTCAAAAATCTGTAACTTTTTTGTCTTGTGAGATAAATCGCTGAAATTTCGCACATATCTTCTTGAATATACTGCAAACAAAATAATGTAGGTTCTTAAAGGTTAAATATATATTATTTTTATTTAAAAATTATTCAAACATTTTCATACACACAAATTACGGAAAAAGCACATTACACCGTTATTTGTTTAAGTTATGTTAATTGAAATAGAAGTTTTTTTTTCTTTAAGATAATATTAAATACAAACTAAATTTAAAAAATAGTATAAATGAAAGGGCATGGCAATGGCAAGTAAAGTTCTTGCTCTACATCTTATTTACAGGATCCAACCTAAGCCATTATATACCCCCCTCTTACTCCAGTACCAATTAAGTCAGTTACTTCAAATTTGGAGCATTTACTTAAATAATCAAGTCCAGGCATGGTATTAAATTTCAACTTCTAAGAGTTAGTGGTTCCTGAGATATATAGATCTTGATACATCACTAAAACCATATAACTGACCTACTCACCCCTCACTCGCTGATTGACAGATTGTCAAAATTATGGAAGAATCTTGAAATTACCCACAACGGAAGGTCTTGTTGTGCATAAAAAGAAAAAAGAAAAAATTGATATTTTCCATTAAGGGTCGGGGCGTGTTATCCACCCGTTTTCTCTAAATTTGTATTTGATTTACATAAATGATAGACAGTAGCGGATCCAGGATTTGGCTGTGGGGGGGGCTTGGAGTTCCCTTAGACACATCTTTTCAAAGATATTCTTAATCATAAAGGAATGCCCTACCAACCCATATTTTCTTTTCTCAGAAAGTAGTATAGTCGGCAGCTGAATTAAAAAGATATTGTAAAAATATATGTACTTAATTGGAAAATTCTGCAAAATTTTATGATTGGAAATAGAGCATCTAGAATTATTGAGCTTCAGCTGCTATTTCAGAAAGACGCTTTAACCAGTTTCTCCACAAAGACACATCGTATAAGAAAGTTGCTAGGATATGTTTATAGGAACCTTAAATAAGTAGCTACCTTTTTTTAATTTGAATATTTTTGAAAAATTTATAAATACTCATCCTACAGTATTTGTCTAAATTAAGACAGCCGTCTACATCCGAAAAGTTATTGACAAACTTTGTGGGTTTCGGTTGTCCTAAATTTTTTAACTTGGACAACGGAATTGGTTTTCCAAGATTTGATGAACTAGACTGTCTGTTTTTGACATTAACGTAAGATCCGTTCGAAAAATATATGGACAAAATTGAAGCAAAAGGGCGTAACGCCAAGGGGGGCAGCTAGATGCACTTGCCGCCCCCCCCCTAATCAGAATATATTTTATATATTATTCAATCTATATTCTTTTCAAAACATTTTAAAGCAAGATTTCTGTAATAAAACTATTTTTTGAATAAGTTTGCCCCCAACTAATCGAAATCCGGCGTACGCCCTTGTATCTCACCTATCCTAATCATAATATTTAATTCTTAAAGAAGAGATTCGGAATGCTATGTCCAAAAAGAAAGGTAATTAAGCTCCCTATAAAAAAGACAATTGCAAGTTTTGTGTACAAAAGTAGCTGTTCCAGAAATTAGCTAAATCATGTTTATCAATTAAAAAAAAAATGAGTTTGGATGTTATGTATCTATTCATCCAAAATGACTTTAGTCCATGTGGATTGGTATTTCGAACATAAAAATTTGTGTTCAACATTCCAATCATTGACTATTTTAAGTAAATTCCATTCATATTTTTTGTCAATTGAAATCTTACAGTTTGACAAATATTTGAAAAAAATTTTAGTTAAAATTTTAAAAATTTTGTCTGCTTTTCAATTTCTAATTATTTATAGTTATATCATTCATATTAAAACAAAAATGTACCTACATATATCATTGTATATCCAATCTATAGTATTCTCATGAAACACGATTTTGTAGCTAGACATTTGGTCGATAGTTTCGCTGTGATCGCCTTACCGAGATCTCTTAACCAAAATTAGTATTACATTCGCATAGATGGCCACGACCTTTTTTTCTTCATGAGAATACTGTAGAATTTATATACAATGCCTATATTACACTTTTTAAAGAAAAAAAAACATCAACCGTTACAGCTGATTTTACATTTCAAAAACGAGTTCGAAGTGAATTGAAAATCTTTTTCATTTCATTTAATGAATATTACTCGCGGGAGCACAAAGGAAATCACAAGAGAAACTATGATCAAAAATCGCTTCATCTTAAAGCAGTCTTTGAAATCGTCAAAATATCCTTCGGTACACGAAAACAATCTGATATAAAAACATAAGTTTCAATTTCTAAAACAATATTTTGATTTTATCATGCAAACTATCCATATCAAAAAGGTAACATTGATTTATTTTGTCAAACTTCATTTGATTTTTAAGAAATATCGATACCCAAGGAAATCTAGGTAACAATAATAGCATGAAGGTCAACCTCACTAGTTTCAATATAGGGACTTGGAAAAAAGGCAGCATTTAGGTATGCATACTTACTAGCTCCAAACTTGTTATTTCTGTGGTCTGGATCCGCCACTGATGATAGAGCACTTCCACGTAGCACATAGATCTTTGAATTTTGGCGGAATATTAGGTCTGCGTAATGCATGTAAAACAAAAATTTTAGATTTTGCATTTAGGAGGCGTGGAATCAACCCAATTTTTCAGAATTGTAATCATCTATCAACAATGTAGAATGGTGAAATTTGGTAAAGCGGTGGAACTTGTATAGCATACATAGCCTACATTTAAAAACTTGAGATTTTCCTTTAGTGGGTGTGGCATCCACCCACTTTCTAAAATCTATCAACTAAATGGCAATTTTGTCGTAGATTGATGAAATTTGGTAGAGTATTAGGGGTGTAGTGCATTGGAAAATTGAAAAATATGATATTTTGTATTCAAGGAGCGTGGCATCCACCCACTTCCTCAACAAAGAAAAATCTTTGCAAACAGAATTAATTAATCAATTAAGAACAAAAACTTGACCAGTGAAATAAAATAGAAATATAAGACAGACTTTGACAATTCAAATTCACCTATTTTTAAACATTCTTTTCTACACTTTATTTTTGTAACTTTCAATCTTTTTTTCACACTCTTAAAAAATTGACACCAATTTTGTAAATACATATGTATGTCACACAAGCCTTATGCAAACCTATGAAATCAAAATATAATGTGAGTGTGCTTCTGTAATACAAAAGATGTTAGCAAACTGCAAGATAGTCGATCCAAACTGGTGGAAAATTTAGAACTTTCAAACTCTTCTATTATTAATTTTAAAATGAGAGTAGACTTTAAAAATAATTTCTTAGTATTTTCTTGGAATCAATTTTAGGTCTACAATGGCAGTAGCGGATCCAGGATTTGGCTGTTGGGGGGGCTCGAGGCTTTTATTTTAGACATTCCTCAATCAGCCAATTAAACAATTGTTCATAATACAAAAATATACATAATACAAAATTTTATCATTGGAAAAGGAGCAGTTGTAGACAGTTACAAGATTAATACATACACTGTACAAAAAGTCTTTCTTTTTATACTGGGCCCAGATCACGTAACACGATTCGACTGAGCGATCATCGTTTCGACTATTACCCTCTCTATTTTTCCCTGTAGATTTGAATAGAGACAGCTACAATCAAAACGACGATCGTTCAATCGAATCGTCTTACGCGATTTGGGCCCTGAATGTTTTTTGTAGAATTTATACATTTAGGCAGTAAACAGATCGTGCTGAATTTTAGCTCCCACATTTCTCTCCAAACATAAGCTAAAATTCTAGCTCTATTTTGACATTATTTTTTTGTGGAGAATATCACATAAAACAGCAGACCACAAATTATAGTCGAACATTTCAAAGAATTTTTTAATATTTTTAATATTTCAAGTAAATCTTATAAAATAAAATTCGAGAAAACTCGAATATTTCTCGTTTTCGATTTACATTTTAACAAAGTAAAGTCCACCTTAATCTCACGAATAAAATAAGTTGTACAAATTAAGCTCGAGAATAATGTGGCGAACAATATTATTCCATATGCACTATATTTTGACAGGCATCTTGGTGATGTACAGTGAGAAACGAAAATTTAATTGGAGTTGGCCAAATACTAGGCATATTCTGGTGAGAGTTTTGTATGTTAGCAAAATTTTACTGTGTTCCAAAAATAATGGCTAAAACATGTTATTGTGATATTGGCTAAGGCCAATATCTGATCTTGCAGCTATTATTAACAGAATTGGGTCTTCATACCCTGCTTGTTCAATAGACATACGATGAATAAATTGCATGCCGTGGCAAGGATTGCAAACATGCGAAGCAGAGGTCTTTTGAGTGGCAACAAGCGTTCGACGCCAATAACAACCAATTTAATAACAGTCAGTATATGGAAGGAAATAAGGCGTTTAATAATTTATGTAATAAGATGTAATACGTAAGCAGAGATAATAAATATTTTAAATAGCTTAAAAGATGGAAAGCTGATAAACAAGCTCAATATTTTGTTTAACCAATGGATTCCACAGCAGTTTAAGGAACCTTTGATCTTCCTTATTCATAAGAAATAACGCACGACTAACCCGGAAAACTATCATTGGATTAGTTTCCTTAACGCGACCTGGGTCAGCCAAAACTGTTTAATAAAAAAATTCCAGGCTGGTTTTAGGCCCGAATATTCAAAAAGTTAGCAAATGACTGGTTCTGTTCAGTTCGGAACAGTCTTAAGCTCCTCAATTGCATTGAACATGTAAATTTGCTGAACTAACCCCGTTTGTTTCGCCCAGTGCTCTACGGATTTGAACAAAAATGTAGCATTTTTTGTCTACCTTGTTTTTTGGCCAATTCCCTAGGGGCTTAAAAAGCACAATTAACATGTAAATTATTAAGTCCCAACATCAAATTTTCGTTCAGTTCCTTTGAAGCTTGGGAAAACAACAGCTTACATGTAAAATTGTAAAGCCAACCTCGTCGAATTTCCTTAAGGCTTGGGGAAAAATTGATAGCCCTATTCTCGTTTTTTATCAATTCCCTTAAAGCTTGGAAAAATACATTTTAGGCGTAAATTGGTTAGCCCCAACTCTGAATTTCCGTCCCTCTTGTTTCTTGTAGGGCTTGGAATAAATAAATCCTATGTTTTTATATTAAAATTGCTTAGCCTCATCTTCGTTTTTTCATCCAATTCTGTGGGGGCTTAGAAAAACATACTTTCATGCAAATTTTTTAGCCCTAACCTTGTTTTAATAACTACTAAAAAAAAGACACAAATATTATATCTAAGATTTAAGGGATCATTCTTTGTCTCATCAAGTGTTTTTAAAATTTGTAGGTTTGAAAACGAACACAAAATTGAAACATCGTAATGTATTGTATTTTCCTATTAAATTAATTGTAGTAATTGACTGTGGGGGGGGGGGGGGGGCTTCAGCCCCTATAGCCCCCCCTCTGGATCCGCCACTGTACAATGGTAGGGAACCAATTTCAAACGATTAAGATTTCATGCGAAAAAAGAAATTGCAAAACATGTAAAATCTGTTATTTTTTGTTCTACTTCTTATAATAGGTTTATAGTTCTTAATCAAAGAAAAGCAATTAAAAGCATACAGATTTTTTATATGTTTTAGTTTATGAACTAAGGAATAATTTGCGCCCTAGAACTAAACGGTGGATGACGGTGGAAGTACTTAAAACTCCAATCGAAATTTGGCAAAAGCTAAAAAAACATGTGTTATTGAAAAAAATAAATTTATCTAAAATATATATTTTCCAAAACATATTGTTGCAAATTCGAATAGTAGTAATAACAAGCTTTCCAAAAACATATAACACTGACACTATCATCATCAATAATTAAAAGAAAGTGGTTTGAATAATAGCTTCACTATGTCTTTCAAACAGTGTTTTTTCTAGGGAGCACTTTAGAAAGGGTTAAATACTAGAAAGACTGGATGAAGACATAATTTTTTTATTGGAATCTGTACTTTTACTATTCCTTAATTCAAGTCTGCTAAGAAATTGATCTTAAAAAGTTTTGAAAAACCCATTGTTGAGACGCAAACCATTATTTGGGCCCATAGTGCGTTGGTGGCCTTATTTTTAATGTAAGACATAAATGATTAAAAACGTGGGTGAGATTCTCATTTTCTTGTCCAGGAATGTTGTAGAGCACAACGTCGGTTGCAATGTTGTTGTTTTCTTGGATTTGAAGTGCGGTTTTAATTTGGATCATTTCTGAAAAAAAAGATCATCGGATATAAATCCTATGTTGGAAAATTTAGCCTGCATGTGAACTGTCGTGAACCGCTCGTTCGCTTAGTATAGAAACATAATAATTTTTGCCTAACTCTGCCCCTAACGACCAATCCACAATAAAAAAAAAAGGCTGGTTTTGTTTTCGGTTACAGTCACCATAGTAGAAATACCGAAGTTGTTCATCTTTCTTTTGCCCAGCCTATCCCATCGTTCTTCTTGGAAGGCGGTGCTATTCTGATTTGTAGAAGTGTAGAGCCTCCGCGACAGAACCTTCCACGCAGACCGGAGGTTTGTTGTCCTAGTTTTGTTTTCGACGTTAATCAACAGTAATTTCGTCCGTATCCGAGGGTCCATATTGTACCTATTTTTTTTTATCTAAATTCTCTCAAATTAATAAAATGTACAATGTACATAGTGTTAATGTATACATAAGTTCACATATTTCTGGCCATTTTTTTGGATTTATCCTTAGACATCCCGACAAAAAAAAAGATATGAAATTCGATATTTTATTTTTCTGATTTCATAAAAGACATCGAATTTAACGAAATTCAAAAATAAATGTATTTTATATTCAAAATATTGAAGAACAATAACACCGGTATTCATAAACGCAAATGAAACACAAATTATCTTTGATCAGTGAGTTAAGTGTCAAATCATATCAATAAATCAAAATTCATGGCATTAAACTAACTCACCAAAGTAGGTACATTAAACGAGTAATTAAGTTAAAAATACTTCTGTCATTGTTGCCAAAAACTAGAGATAAAAGGAAACATACGCTTGTGACACACATGCTATCTAAGCCTCAAATGAGAGAGTGTATGTGCGAAAGTTCACATTTAGTGAGAAAGTGTATGTGAAATTCCATAAATAGTCTTTGGAAAGAGCAGAGTTCTTGTTGATTGTAGTAGATTTTCGTTAAGTTTTTGAATTTAACGTAGATTATAAGTTTATATTTTTATTGATATGAAATTTTAATTCGTGAACTAGCTTCTGATTGACGTTTTAGTTAATTTGTGAATTAGAAGATATCTGAGCAGTTTTTATTGATAGGGCTGTTATTCTTTAACTTGTCTAGAACCCAATCTCATGCTGATTTATACCCTTAAAAAGAAAAAAAAAAAAACAGACAAAAATGTTAACATATAAATCGAAACTGTAATTCTTCTATTTCATAAACAAACCGTCATGAATATTTTTACCAACAAGGATCAAATGGCCATTACAAAACAATTCCCAGAATTAGAACCTCATCTCGATGTTGAACGAACAAGGCAAAACTTTTATTTGTTGTTGTTGAAGTTTTTGAAAACTCATTTGCATAGGATTATGGAAAATTATATTGCCTGAATGCATTTGTTCCATATTGTGTTTTTTTTTTTAAGTAAGGAAGTTATTCTGTTGAAGGATGCACAGGTAGGTATAGGTATACCTGGGAAATATTTTTAAGTTTAGGTACTTTCTTGAAGATTATTTTGAACTTTTGTATAAACCGAAAGTAAGACAGGTACATATATTTTGTATTGTTTTAAATGAAAATCAACAATTTTTATTGGAGGGGATTGAGAAAAGTCTTTCTCAAGGTTTCATGCATACATATTGCTCATGTTCATAGTTAAATAGGTATAGTTTTGTTTGCGTGAATATATGTAGAGTATTAAGTATCCTTTATATTAGTACACATTGGTGCAATGGTTTGGTCGTTGGACTGAATTGGGTGGCGCAACAGCTCGCGGAGAACCAGGGCCCTGTTTCATAAAAATTGACAATTGCGACAGGTGACAATTTGTAAATTTACAACTTGACAATTGTCAAATTTCTATCCCAAAAACAATTTTATAATATTGTATAATTGTCAGCATATATGCGACAATTGTCAAGTTTTGTCATGACAATGGATTGTCACGAATTAGTCCCAGAATTATTGTCATGAAATGTCTGACAAGTTTGCAGTTACAATTTTTTTATGAGATAGAAAAAATATACAATTTACATATTTGTCAGTATTTGATTGAAAATTGTTGCAGGCAATTTAGTCTCGGTCAAGTGTTGATAATGAAGTGAAAGGTACCAGTTTAATAGCTCAATAATATTTTTAGAGTGAAAATGATGAATTGACTCAAAGAGAATTTATTGTAGAGATAATAAGCTAGAAATAGTCGAAACTTAAATGAAAATTGTCGTGGGTGCTCAAAAGAATATCGGACCGTAAGGCCTGAAAATCCGAAAAAAAAGTTTCATTGTCTGAACAAAGTGAAATTATTTTTTGATTTGCCCAACTTGGAAAAAATTTTAGCATGTTTTCCTATTTCCATCAATTTATATTCTTATATTTAATAGCTCTAGGTTTAGCTGAATTTTAAAAAGAAATATTTTATTATTTTTTAAAATAAATGTTACAATACTGTTTATATGTATGCATATTGTTTGTTATATTATGGACTAGAGCTTTACCAACTAGATTTATCATCAATACAACTCAACTGTCACAAGATCTCTGACGTTAAAATTCATATTACCAAGCTACACAATTTTGTAAAAGCAATGAACAGTTTGTCATAATCATGCAATGACAAAATTGTCACGCCAAATTTGTCACCAACTACAGTCACACTTTTTTTATAATCTGACAATGACAAAATTGTCATGACAAACTTGTCGTTGTATTTAAATGACAATTATGTCACATGTCAATATGTTATGAACCAACAAATTGTCAGACAAGTGCGACAAATTATAGAATTGTCACCTGTCAATTTTTATGAAATAGGGCCCAGGGCCTAGTGACTTACAACTTTCAACCACTCCTGTGTGCGTGTTGTTGGCAGGAATGGAGGGGACATACAATTTTATGAGTCTGAACGGTTAGATGAGAAGCACTTTTTCATGACAAGAATACTCTTCGAGGATTTGTCAGTTCCTCCCAAGGGTCAGAACCTCGAATAAAACATTTCTGTTCTTAGGTTGCATGGCTGGGAATCGAACCCACACTTTTGGGATGACAGTCCTACGCACTAACCATCATGCCACGAGGTACTACTGATCGTTGGATTGGTCATGCCGGAATTCCAGCTTATGTTTTTTTTGTCAACTTAATTTAAGAGAAAAAGAAATATCTTCCTACCCTTCCAGCAATCTTAAGGCGCGTCCACATTATGTCGAATTGTGTAGATCAACATCGTTGATCAACAGTGTTGAGTAAGTGTAGACGTGTTGATCGACAAAGCCAATCAACATTTGTTGACCCGAACGTAACCCGATTCAAATGGATAGCAATCGACAAAGCTGTTCAACAAATTTCATTTTATTGAACACATTTGTAGGGTTTTAAATTCATGAACATAATTTATTGGTTTTGTGCGTTATTAATCACATTTTTACTAGATGAAAAATGCAATATTTATTGTGAATAAGTATTTAATGTTAATAATATCGTTTTAACTTCATTGTTCACAAGAAAAAATAAAAAAAGTTGGGTACCACCAGGATTCGAACCCTGAACCCTTCGGTTGGATCCTGACGCATCAATCAGAAAATTTCAAACCACACAAATGTTTGCTACTAAAGTTTTTCACGTACACACTATAGTCTGTCCAGCAAAAATTGTCAGTACAGGTCTTATGGGCGAGCTTTTTTCAAAACAATGGTGCCTGTGGATACCATCACAACACTCAAATAACAAATCTGCCACTGAAATATATACTAAACCACTGATTAACATACACGAATTGTTGTTGTAATTCTTTGAAACATTTCGTACGTTCCAACATGACCGTCATCTTTCAATGCCAAAAGCATTCTGATCGCTTTCGCTTCTACGACCTTTGCTGTGTGAAATAAAACAAAAACTTCACATTCCAACAGAGTTGCCTTTGCCAAGTCGCAACAATACAACAAAGCTTTTTCAGTGGTTTTTATGAAAGAACTTTTAGTTTTGAAGCTTTTGAGAACGAAATTTATAAAGGTGAGAGCCAAAAGTGTTGTCGCTTTGATTGTCCCCTTATTTTTGTTTGTATATCTGAATAAACCTATAAAATGCAGTTAAAATTTGAACGATTTTAGTCTTTAAGAAGAAAGAAGTTATTTGCGCTAAGTTTTGAAACATTCACAAAGCGTTACGTGATCAAATTCATTTGAAAAGGTGTGGTGTGGTAAAAAAAGATGAATGGATCTTTTTTTTAATATGTTTGAAATGGTATCCATGGTAACCATATGCACATTGTTCTTCGATTTGTGGCAATTTATAATTCAAAGTACGGAAACCCCGTGAGAGCTTTAACTTGAGACAGATGTATGCACGCCAATGCAACCAGACTGAGAGGCAAACGTCCTATCTTCCCTGTACTGACAATTTTTGTTGGATAGAGTATAGCATGTTGATCGACAATAGCCGCGTTTTATTATCGCTCATAACCCATATGGTTCACCTCGTGAAAATAAAACGATGTGGGTTAGTGCAAAAGCAGTGCTGTATATCAGTCTCTTTTTTTCTTATGTTTATTTGTTTTTCATGTAAGCACTTGTCTCTTTTCCTCTCTATTCCTTATACTGCTGACAAATCGCTGACATCCATTCACAATGGTAAATAGCTCTCTGCTGGCCAGAGTGAAAACCTCTATCTGGGTTATTGAAATTAACCTCGATAGAAACCTAGATCCCATGTTGTTTTTGTAATACATGTTAAAAGATAACCTCGACCCAGACCCAGAGATAATAAAACGCAGCTAATGTTAACCAACACTGTTGATCGGCATAGTGTGGACCGTCCTTTAAGGGTGTACATTTGAATTGGGACCAAAATGTTCAATACCTAGGTAGGGGCTTATTTTAATCAAAAACTCACCTTTAATGAACTATATAGCCAAAACTCTAATGGCAGTCATCATTCCCGAGCGGATAGAGGACAGAATCGAGTGTACACCCAAGATGGCTTCCGCAGTGGTCCATCGAGTATCGACCATATCAAAACCATGCGTATCGTCTTTGAGCAATCTATGGAATTTCAATAACCGCTTGATCTCATGTTCGGGGATTTTGAGAAGACCATTGATCGAGTTAACCAAGGATGTATATGGAGATAAGCAGTAAAAAGATACAAATTTAAATCATATTTAAATCACAGGCCGTTCCACACATCAGCGTATTATTCTACAGGAGACGCCAGTGGAAGAACTCGAACAGTTTAAATTTTAATTGCAGGCTTTTGTTAATCACTGGTCTACGCCATATTCTAAAGATTCGCTGGCTACAAATTATATCAAACGAAGAATCATGCCGCAAGACTAATCAAGGGCAGCTGGACGTCAACATGAGAAAGCGTAAAATGGCAATGCATTGGTCACACACTAGGTAAACCAAACGATGAAACTGCAAATCAGTCCTTTAAATGGAATCATCAGGGTGCACGGCATGTTGGAATACCAAAAACAACATGAAAATCATTAGTCCTTGTAGAAGTAGTTTTCGAGAAAAAGACATAGCCACAGTTAAAATATTTAGCTGCAGACTGTGAAAGATGGAAAAAATTGATGGACATCATGATGATTGATGGACATCATGATGATTCTTTAGGACGGTCCACACTATGCCGATCAACATTGTTGGTTAACATTAGCTGCGTTTTATTATCTCTGGGTCTGGGTCGAGGTTATCCTTTAACATGCATTACAAGAACAACATGGGATCTAGGTTTCTATCGAGGTTAATTTCAATAACCCAGATAGAGGTTTTCACTCTGATCGGCAGAGGGCTATTTACCATTGTGAATGGATGTCAGCGATTTGTCAGCAGTATTAGGAACAGAGAGCAAAAGAGACAAGTGCTTACATGAAAAATAAATAAACATAAGAAAAAAAGAGACTGATATACAGCACTGCTTTTGCACTAACCCACATCGTTTTATTTTCACTAGGTGAACCATATGGGTTATGAGCGATAATAAAACGCAGCTATTGTCGATCAACATGCTAGTGTGTATCTACGTGAAAAACTTTCGTAGCAAACATTTTTGTGGTTTGGAATTTTCTGATCGGTGCGTCAGTACGCAACCGAAGGGTTCAGGGTTCGAATCCTGGTGGTTCCCATTTTTTTTTTTTTTCTTGTGAACAATTAAGTTAAAATGATATTATTAACATTAAATACTTATTCACAAAAAATATTGCATTTTTGTATTTGTTCAGCAAGTAAAATATATATTGCATTTTTCATCTAGTAAAAATGTGATTAATAACGCACAAAATCAATAAATTATGTTCATAAAATTAAAACCCTACAAATGTTTTTAATAAAATTAAATTTGTTGAACAACTTTGTCGATTGCTTTGCTATCCATTTGAATCGGCTTTATGTTGCAGAAGCCATTGGGCACGTTCCGATGGTTATTCTCAGTTATCCGGATAGCTTTGTGTTGTTGTAATCCCTTGTTAAAAAACAGCTGATGACCGCTGACGCAACAAAAACTCAAAATGTTTGGGATAACTACATAGCATAGCGAATAAACATTGGAACGCGAGGATTGACAAGGTTTGGCATTTGGGACTTGAGTACAAACTGCATAGGGACCTTCTCAGGTAGTATATACTACAAAATAAAAAATTTCGTGAATTTACTTGGCAAGTTTTCTCTTAATTACTTTCTTAATCACAAACTTATGAAGTATGAAAACTTTACCAAAGAACCCACCAAATTTTAGTCAGTCATCATAAAATACCAAATTTCTGTCATAATTTGGAGTAGTTTCGATGTAACTCCACAAGATTTTTGATATTAAACTTCATGAGCTTAAAACTTGGCATATACTTAAGATCTCATTACTTTTTTTGGCTGACTTTTTACACTCAGGTTTCTTGTATATAATATAATATAATATATAACTTGGCTCTTTTTTAACATTTATGTTTTTGTTGTGATTACTTGAAAATGATTGTATGGAGAAAAAAAGTTTCAAATCGTTTTGGAGCGGTTTTTTAAAAAATTATTGTTTATATATGAAATTCTTAAAACATTTTTATGAACCAATTTTAGAATGCAAATCTAAAGTATATAAAGATAAAAGTAAAATTTCAAAAAAAAAAATTGTCAAATCTGTTTCTGAGATATCGAACTTTGAAGAAAATAATTTGAAACTTTTTTAAAAATTTCAAAACTTTTTTTTTGAAAATTTTGATACACAATATTATTTAATTTTACCTAAAATTTGTATGAGGGTATTTCCATCGTTACGAGTGTGACAGTGAGATTCCATGTTTCATTAATTATTCACATACTTATCCCAATTTATAAATTAAAACTTAACTAATCTATGTATAGGACACCTGAAGTCCTTTAAATAAATTAGTATACTGAAGTTTGAAAAATTAGTAGTTCAGTTAAAGGATCATATTTAGTTGCATGAAAAGTATGTATCATTCTTTTGCAAATATTAACTTCGATAGTTGTTCTTCAGTTTCAGTTAAGAAATGAGAAGTAAAACTATGAAAAACATTACGAAATTTTAATTTGAAAACGTTACGGGTGTGATAGGTCATCGTTACGGGTGTGACCGAGTATGATTTGTATGCATGAAAACAATATAATAAACGATATTTTAACGGGAAATTGATGTCATAGATGTAAAATCATTTCTCACATGACGTGAGAAAAATTTCACCAGAAAAATGAAATTTTTCTCACTGAAAAGTGAATAAATTTCTCACTTCAATGAGATTTTTTCCATTTTCTTTTAAAGTATGGAAAACTTTCACATAAAGCCGATTAAATTAGCATTTAAAGTAGATTTTCTTAGAATTATATCCCTACGTCATGAATTTCATATCTCGAAGCAACAAAACTGAAAATGAGCTGAAAAACAACGAGAATATGTTTTGGAATGCTAACTTGTTACAGATGTGACATAGATTTAAAATTTTTAATACGGGCTCAGTATTCATTTCTAATTCTAAAAATTTCGTCAGGCTGTAGATCATAGTATTTTCTTTTTTTTCCCAAACTATCAGTTTGATACAAATTTTTTTTCTTCTAGTAATGAAACATATAATTATTTCTGTTACGGGTGTGACACTAACCACTTTATGAATCAACTGCCCAAAAATTCAGTTTGCATTTACTATTGAGTATTTAAATTACATGAAAACGTACTTAGAGTTCTGATAAGAGAAAATAAGCATCGGTTCTCATATTTAGAAACAGTTAGTTATTGAAATATGGTTTTGCGCTTCTTATAACAAAAAGTGACTTTTGGAAACATATTCTGCATATTTATCTAAAACCGCTTAACCAATAATGAGAAAATTCAAAAAAAAAAAAAAAACGTAGTTCTATGACAGGTACTATTAATATTTGCTAAGTGCAAAATTTTATAATTTTTGGTAGTAAATCGTGCTAATTTTAATATATGGAAAAAGTTTAATCAAAATCCTAGGAGTTGTTTTAGAGAAATAAAATATTTTCCCTTGCGGTTTTTTAACTTTTGTGTGGAAGGTACCCTTATTTTTCATAAATGTAATTTTTTCTAAAAATATTTTATAGAGTACTAAACAAATTTAGAAACATTTTTTAAAAATAGAATATCGCACCTCCGGTACAATAACGACGTAATTGCACTTTTCTTAAATGTTGAGGAAACACGTTTAAAGTTTGCGTGCTTATTCAAAATACAATAACGCAATAAAATAGGCCTACAGAATCGATTTCAAGAGTCCTAAAAATAGCTGATTATTCAGTGAGTTAGATTTCATATTATTACCTTTTATATCTTTCACCAGCTTCTTTTTTGAGCTTTTGGAGGGTTTGAGGAACCTCAATTGTGTCATTTTTGATCCAGGAATTAATTTTTTTTGACAGTTGAGTCGTTCTTACTCTAAATTAATGGGCATTTTATAATTGAAACACGCTTCTTAAATGTATTCAAAAATGTATGTTTATTTAAAAGGCTGTTGTAAAATGTCTCATAATATTGAGGAACAATGTTTGTTTTTATTAAGTGAACGAGGTCTTCCTTCTTTCTGTTTAGAATTGGAATTTTGCATGTGTAGGCTGGCGTTAGCTTAATATTTTCAAATAGTTTGATGTTTATAGCTCGTCCACGGCCTCGAATTGGAGCAAGGATCCACTCTCCTTCGAAGGAAGTCTTGTATTTGTAGGTTTCCTATCCTTCTTCAACTGTAACCATTTTCAACTCCGAAATTTTAATTTGGTCGTTGTTCGATTTTTTTGTTAGGTTAAAGGACATTTCATCGGTCAACAATTTTAGGTCTACAAAGTCCTTGTAGCTCATTTCAATTACTTGGTACGGAGGCCCCTTTTTCCGAGCACTTCGAATAAGTGATATATACGTGATATATACAAACAAACAGTAAATTAAAGAGCACTTAAAACAAACAAAAAAAAAACTCAGAAACAACGACGCAAAGTGCTGTTATGTCATTGTTGCCCTAAGATACACACTCATTTACTGACCTTTCGTACGTTACGGCGCGGCGCGGCGGCGCACATAGGAGCATTGTATGCAAAAACTGGACAAAATTATTTTTTGTCTTGATTGCAATATTTTCATCTTAAACCATGTAATAAATACCGTTTTTAATAAATTTACCCTCTTTTAAAGCAAAAAAAAATTCAAGTTTTTTTTTAATTTTTCAACTGGAAACAAGAAAAAATGCATACAATCGGATATACGATATGACCAAAAAAGATAAAAAGGATCAAAGTTGCAGCTAATATTTTTTTTAATCAATACTGGGAGCTTTGCTAAACCATATTTTATACAAATAATTACCAAATAACTCCAAAAAATAAAAAAAATGAAATCCCAAAGAAAAGTAACAGCACAAATAGTCAGTTTGAATGGGCATAAAAGTGGGAATACGATATGACAAAAAACAACTACATCCGCAAAAATCCGCAACCGATTCTTTTTGAAAATGAAGCTTGATGGTTTATTTTATCCACCCATATACAAATGAGAACCCAATTCCACCTACATCTATAAAAAAATTACTTCCCAATGAAAAAGAACCCACAAAAATAGTGTTTTTTTTTTTTTGCATTTTTAGAACAAAAATTTGAAAAAATTATAAATATTAAAATATTTGTCGTAAAAATGGCTCAATATAATAGTGAACATCTGTAGTTGATTTTTATATACCAAAAATTTCATCAGACTACACAAAATTTTTAAGAAATAATTTAATAAAATGTTTCAAATTTTTTGAAGGTTGATTACAAAAAGATGTGACAAATTCTTAATCGAAGACTTTGAACTAATATCATAGCCAAAATATGTTGAGCAATAAAAAAAATATTTTAGCCTATTGTTCCATGGGATCTTAGCTATTGTCTGGAAAAAGTTCCCCTTTCAATTTTGACACTTGAAAAATCGACTTTTGGCCGAGTTTTGTAGACAAATACTCCTATGTGCGGCGTTCTAATGACTTTGCACAACTACTATTTACAAAGTATCGCGCGCAACTGACAATTATGTCTTTGTTGCATTGAAAAGTTTTTTTGTTTCAGCTTTTGTGGCGCCCAAAGTACAATTACGTCTTTCTTGCTCCGAAAAGTTTTATAGAGTCAGCTTTTGTGTCAAACAAAAAAGTGGCCTCTTTTGGACACTAGCAAAGATACAATTACGTCGATTTTACCACGTATAAAACTTGAAATTTGGGACATTATAGCATTTTTAACTCAATTTCATAAAAAACTGCAATTACGTCGTTATTGTACCGGAGGTGCGATATGAAGAAAATTTGAAAAGAAATTCTTCTGTTTAAGTGGAGTGACTGAATATTTATAATTCAAGTTAAAAGTTCAAGTGAGCTCAACTCCATAATTGCGTTTCGCCCAGGTACGATAGTAGGGCCAGGTTTGCCACTTTACTGCAATTGAAGTAGATCTACTGCATTTTTTTTCTCAAAATAAATCTGCTGCCTTAAAATAAAATCTACTGCACTTGATTTAACGTACAAAATTACCCTTCACGCCTTAATAATAATATGATATGTTTAATTTATAGCTATTTTGTTTGCTCGTTTTATGTTTTGAAGAAAAATAAATGTTATATTTTATGTACCTACTTATCAGTTTTTTTCTAATGACATACTTAGTTTTTTGAAAAAATAAATAAATAAAGATATCTACTGCGAAAAAAATTGAATCTACTGCACTTTTTTTGCAAATCTACTGCGAAAAATTTTCTGAGAAGTGGCAACCCTGAGTTGGGCTCATCAGTTAGATGACTATAGTACCCTTCTAAGACGCAATTTTGTATCGATGTTTATCGACTAATAGCCTTTTCACACCGAACCCAAAACGTGGCTTTCGCGAAAATATCGGTTTTGCAGAAAAGCCCAATCGAAAACACAAGAAGTGTTCTCATACATTTTTGTAGCTTCAGGTTTTCGTAAAACACAAGTTTTATATAAAACCAGTCGAAAACTTGTTCTAATTCAGAGATGAACAAAACAAACATATACCTTTAAATAAGTTCAGCGCTTATTGAAGTGTCAAAAGTCGATGCAATCGCAACAAGAGTAGACGTGTTTTTTTTCGGCGGGCAATTCCATTAAGTTATACCCAAATAAAAAAGTATCGTATTAAATCTCTCATTCTGCGGATTTATTCTTACATTTTTGATTGCTTACAGTCACGATTTATTGTAAATGTGCTTAAAATCAAAGTAAAAATCATTTAAAATTTGCTCTAAAATTTTCGTTTTCATATAAAACCTCTGTGTTTAGTATCAAACAGTGTCAAACTTCATAATACAATACCAAACCTAACAGTTTCCAACAATATATAAGAATCTTTTTTTTTTTTTTGCCACAACAAAAAATACAACTACATCTATGTTAAACAACAAACGAAATAGATTTACTTCTGATCTTGACTCTTTAAAACCAAACTCACCTCGACCCTCGCTCAGCACACCACCGCAAAACGTAAAAAAAATGGCTTATGATGACACTGTGTTATTAAACAAGATGGATCAAATGCTTAAAAACCAAAGTGAACAAATAATATCACTTCTTTCATCCAAAATGAAAGAAAGTAATGACACTCTTTTTAATAAAATGGAAAATCAATTCGCCGAATTTCAAAAAAATATCACGGACATCAACAACAGAGTTACACAACTAGAGGAATCACAAACCACAATAAATAGCAACATTGCCACCCTTATATCCGACGTCTCACTCCTAAAAACCGCACTCGCAGTTACAAATAAAGATCTTTTTGACACTAAAAATTCACTGCAAACGTGCATAAGTGAGCTTTCCGATTTAAAAGATCAGTTAAATAACATTAAAATAAATCAAGACGACCACGACAATAAAAGTGTTGCACGCGACATGCTAATATTTGGCATACCCCGCACACCCGAAGAAAATCTAAAGACGTACTTCAACCACCTTTGCCACTCTGTTAACATTAAACCACCTGTTGTATATGACATTTTTCGCACTCGTCCAAAGCCCGATGATAACTCAACCATCGTCATCAAATTTAGATCACCGTATGAGCGAAATTTCGTTTTAACTTCGATCGCCAAATATAGAAAGATAGACAAAAAACAATATTATGCTTAAAGGATGTTGGGCTAAATTCCAATTCACCGATTTTTCTGCGCGAATGCCTGACAAAAAACAACAATAATTTACTTCGAGCGGCACTACAATTAAAAAAACAACACAAGCTGTCCTCAGTGTTTACGTTGCGCGGTCTTGTGTATGTCAAATGTCAACCTGATGTCGAAGCAGTTCGAATTGAAAACATCGAAAAACTGAAGGAACTGCCAGCCCCCATGAATGATTGATTGCTGAATTCTACATTATCATTATTATTGTTTTATTTTTTTTTCCTCATTATTTCATTTCATATTATTATTTCTTCTTTCTATATATTTATTATTACGTTTGTATTTATTATTTTTTCTCATTTTTCTTTCTTTTCATTAAATTTTTTTTTTCTCTCAAACTATAACTTTTTTCTCATATTTTTCTAAAAATAATATTTTGATTGCTATGAATTCTCTTTATTCCTACTTTTTCAAAATGAATAATTTAACACATCCCACGCATCCTACCATCATCATAGATTTATCCATTGTGCTCTTGTTTTTCCTCCTTATTCGGTTTCTGCGACTTATCATCGAATCAATTAATGGGTGTCTTATTGGACACCATCCATTTTTGTCTCTCATTAATGGTTGGTGCCAATGAGTTAAATTTCAGAGATTCTGCAAACGATTGGAACAATACACGAACCATGTTAAACATTATTTGCACTCAGCGTTCCGGTTTGCAAATTTGTCACATAAATGCTCAGAGTTTAATTCCAAAGTTTGACGAGTTTCGAAACTTATTTGAAGGTTCAAAAGTCGATGTGGTATGCATTTCTGAATCTTGGCTATATAGTGAATTAAGTGATGATTTTTGCAGCTTAAGTGGTTTTCATAAGCCTTTCCGGTCCGATAGAGTTGGAAGGGTTGGAGGAGGCGCAGCGATTTTTGTTTGTAATCATTTACAATGTAATTTTATACGTAAGGCTCCGGTGGGTAGTGAAATTGACTATGTTTTCATCTCAATCACGTGTAGGATTAATAAACTTTTACTGGGATCAATATATAGACCGAACAGGAATATTGATATCTCACCGATAACTTGTGTTATTGACGAGTTATCCTATGTTTCTCCTTTGGTTGTGGTGGCGGGAGATTTTAACTGCAATATTCTTCAAGATTCAAGTTTGGTTCATTGCATGCGATCGCTTAGTTTGTTTCCCGTAAATACATCTCTACCCACCCATTTTACAAAGTCTAATAGTAGCCTTCTAGATGTATTTTTCGTGAGTCATCTTTATAAAGGTCTTCACTTTAATCAACTCTCAGCCCCATGTTTTTCCCATCATGATCTCATACACTTGACTTTTGAATATGAACATACCAATTTCGACAATCCCTTTAGTTTTCGTGATTTCAAAAATGTCAATCAATCTCACTTGGAGATGGATCTTAGCTCAATTGAATGGTTCCGGGTATATACAATGCCATCAGTAGATGAACAATTATTTTTTATTGAAGATAACATTCGCAATCTTTTCAATATTCATGTACCACTTAAAACCAAATCGGAGTTTAGAAGTAATCCAGCGTGGTTTACTAGTAAAGTAAAAAGATTGATTATGGAACGTGACCAGGCCTATAAGCGTTGGAAGCGTTTCCGTTTAGATATTTTTCATGACGCTTATCGAGCATTGCGAAATAGCGTCATCTTTGAAATACGCGAAGCAAAACGTCGTTTTTTTGCTCCAAGACTTGATCCCTCTCAAGCCAAACATAAGCTCTGGAAAAACTTGAAAGGCATTGGTATAGGTAAAAATAAAAATTCTCGTCTCAATAACATAGACCCCAATGAACTCAATAGAACCTTTACCTCTCTCCCTTCTCCCATCCCAAATCAACCAGAATTATCCTCAATGTTTTATAATGGCCTTCATGACTCAGATTCTAGAAATGGTTTTAGCTTCAGAGGTGTCGATGAAGCTGACGTCTTAGAAAGTTGTATCTCAATCAGATCCAACTCAGTTGGGTTCGATGAAATTCATCCAGTCTTTGCTAAGGCTATCCTTCCCTACATCCTTAAATCAATAACTCACCTTTTCAATACCATTATAATGACTGGGGTATTTCCCTCTACTTGGAAACGTACGAAAATTACGCCTGTTCCTAAGAATCAGAATGAGTTCCGGCCGATAGCTATCTTACCATTCTTTTCCAAGGTGCTTGAAAAACTTTTAAATTCCCAGATACAAGAACATTTGAAGCGTAACAATCTGCTTTGCGATAACCAGTCTGGCTTTCGCCCAAAACACAGCTGCACTACCGCTTTGATAAATGTTGTTGAAGACTTAAGGCAAGCTGTAGACTGTAATAATGTAACTTTTCTTGTCCTTTTAGATTTCTCGAAAGCATTCGATACAGTGAACCACCATGTTTTATGTATGAAGCTGAGTAATCAATTTAATTTTTCGCGATCTTCCCTGAATCTGGTTTCATCTTACCTGAACAACAGGTGTCAAGCAGTTGTGTCAAATAACAGTATATCCGAGTTTCTTCCACTAACAAGTGGTGTTCCACAAGGCTCAATATTAGGCCCACTTTTCTTTACAATGTTCATAAATGACCTCCCATTGAGTATTTTAAACTGTTTGGTTGACATGTATGCCGATGATGTTCAAGTTCGAAAAAGCTTTCCTTTAGGTCTTATGGAAAATGCAGCTTATGAAGTTAACGAAGACCTTAACAGAATCTTATGCTGGTCTCAATCTAATGGCTTATGTTTAAATCCCTCTAAATCAAAGTGTTTAGTTATCTCAAGAACGAGTGTTGATACTTCGTATTTTCCTAGCTTATACCTAAACGACTCACCAATTGAATTTGTTAAATCAGCAAAAAACCTTGGCATAACATTCAACACGACACTTTCATGGAATGATCACATAAGACTGACAGTAGGAAGGGTTTATGGATGCTTACGCCTACTATGGGCTAGCCAAAAAATTACACCTCTAAAAACAAGAATCATTCTCGCTAAAACACTTGTTCTACCAATATTACTATTTGGTTGCGAAATATTTAGTAATTGCGACTCTATTCATAAAAGGAAATTAAATGTTGCTTATAATTGTATTGCGCGGTATATCTATGGGTTAAAAAAATATGACCATATCTCTTATTTCACTAAACTCATCAATAGGGTAACACTAGAAAATATCTTTAAGTTTAAAACATTAGTGCTGCTTCATAATGTAATGCAAACACATCAACCGATGTACCTTCATAATAAGATTTGTATGTCACGATCCATTAGAACGTTTAATCTGGTACCAACGCGGTGTTCATACTTGGTATCAAATCGACACAGTTCTCTCTTCTCTTCCCCTTGCACTTCGAATGATTAGTTGTACTAAGCTGTTCAGGGTGAGACTTAAGCAGTACTTGGAGAGTCTTTGATGATGTTAGGATTTGTGTAATATGTGTGCTCTTTTTACTCAAAATTTTTCTTTATAATATGTACCTGTATAAATTTTAAAATTTTTTTTAAATTTTCTTTTGAATTTTTGTGAAATCTTTATAGTGACGTATAATTGAATAATCATTTAAATAATTCTTAACTTGTTTTTATATAAAGTACCTAGAACTAAAATATGTATCAATTTATTAAAGTGTATATTGAAGCTTACGCTATCTTATAAGATATTGTATCTTAATGTGTTATGCTATTACCTTTATAATAAATAATTGAAATTGAAAAAAAAAAAATTGAAAAGAAACTGATGGGATGCTTTCAAAAGAAATTGAAAACAGCTGACGAAATTTGTCATATCAAATATAAAATTCGAATGTCAAAATAAATTAATTTATTTAAAATTGATAAATAATTGTATGTCCTATTTCCTATTTATATGATAAATCACCGTTTTTAAATCCAAAAAATGGAAGAAAATAAAAAAAATAAAGAAAATTGTGAGTGGTTTGTACAAAAGAAAAAACTGGAATGTCAAACGAAAACGTATAATGTTCAGTGTGAATGGTTTTCGACAGTGGCGTAGCTAGGATATTTGCCGCCCGGGTCAAAACAATAATGTGCCGCCCCTTCGGTCTAACAATACTTTATTAAGAAATTTTGTGATATATACCTTCATATTATCGGTCTTAAAGTTGCAGACAAAATTTGAAAATATTTTTTTATAAATGCAAGGAATTACATTCTACGAAATATTGATACACGCCACTTTGCCGCAATATCTGCTGAATGATTTTTTTTTTCTGACCTACTAAGATTTAACTTTAAACCGACTGTATATAATATAGGCACATGAGACTTGAAATTTTTTAATGTTTCCTTTCGTCCAAAAATAGTGAAGCTCATAATTGTTCATTGGGCGTGTCTCACCAAATAAAATTTCTGAGAGCTCAGAGATTTTTAAAGTGGGACAAAAAATCTCACCTGAGCCCTGAGATTTTCTTCAGAGATTACTGAGATGAAAATTTTTTGGATTTATTTCTCAATGTTCTTTCTCAGCTAAAACTGTTAATTTGACAGCCAAATTGCAATTTATCGGTGATGGGCAAATACAAAAATGATACCAAAAATACAAAATAGAAGTTAAATGTTGATAAACAGGAAAAATAAATTGATCTTAGTATTTTTCATTCATTTTATAAAGTTTTGTGCTTTAACATTTAAATATTTAAAGCAAAGTTAAAATTTTGTTTTCCATAATTTCAGAACGATTGAACAGGGAATCTTATTCCACCAAAACATTCCGCCTACGTCAACTTGATATTGAGCGCTCACTGGGTGAGACACGCCTATTGTTGCATCAGTACTCGACATCAAAACTGAGAAATTGCATACTGTTCATATTTCTCAGATCTAATGAACCATGAGAGGGTCAAAGCCACGGCTAAGTCACTACTGAGTGTCTGACTACAGAGTTATTACTTCACTGAAATTGTAGTAGATTGTTGATCTAATGCATTTTTTCTCAAAACAAATCTGCTGCAAAATCTACATACTGCACTTCATTTTACGAAAAAAAATTAACCTTCGCAAAAAAACTCACATTTTTTTTTAATTCTTTGTGTTGAATTCAGCCATTATGTATTATTAGGAGCTTTTTTGTTTGCTGGTTTTATGTTAAAAAAAAAAAACTAATGTAATATTTTATTTATTTTTATTCATTTATCAGTTTTTTTTTTAATAATATTTAATTTTTATTTAAAAAAAAAAAAACAAAAACAAATCATCTCCGAAAATATTCAATCTACAGCATTTTTTTTTAAATCTAACGGGAAAAATATTCTGAGAAAATTCAACCCCTCTGATCTCTAAATTGAGGGAATTAACAGACATGTACCTATATATGTAAGGCTACAAGAGAGAATGGTCATTACGAAAGCCATCATTTTGTTTCAAAATTTGAAAGAATTGTTAATTTAAAAATAAACTTTTGTGTTTATTACCTACTTCTATAATGAGCAATGGTCATGATTCTGCCGCCCCTAGTGATTTGAACACAATGAAAAATTGTTCGTTCATATACCTATTCAAATGTTATAGAATTTTTAACTCAAAAAATAATACTTTTTTGTTTATTTCCAACTTCTGTAATAAACAACGATGATGATTTGCGCCCCTCTTGATTTCAATTTAATAAAAATTGATTGAATTATTTATTAACCAAAAATTAAACTTTTGTTTATTTCCAACTTCTCATGAACAACGAGGATGATTTTGCCGCCCCAACAAATTTGAATACTATAAAAATTTTATGTTTTCTGATAAAAATTTAATAAAATTTTCACTAAAAAAAACTTTTGTAATTGGCTTACAACATCCCATGAACAACGAAGATGATTTTCCGATTTGCCGCCCCTAACTCCTGGCGCCCGGGGCGCTATGAATCCAGTCCCTATAATGGTTCTTAAATAAAGTTCTTATTGTAAATAGTTTCTGAAAAAAAAATAATTTTCAAATGTAAAAAATTATTATTTTTGTTTTTATTTTTAATTTTGAAAAATATTTTTTCAAAAACTATTTACAATAACAACTTGATTTAAAAAACATAATAGGGACTGGATGCTATAATAAGTGGTCTCGTTGTTTTTGAATAATTGTTTTCTATTTTGGGTCAAATTTTTAGAAAATTACCCCTCCCGCCTGAACGGGGGGAAATATACCCCCCCTCCGATGCGATTTTTTTATCGTCTGTATATAATCTATAAGTTCTGATTTATTTTTGGGTGTTATAAGAATCACCCTAACTCCAGTATTTGCACCTTGAAGTGAAAAAAGGGAGACCAGGGGGGTGAAATAAAAATCTGAAAAAATTAGGGAAATTGTTTTTCAATGTTTTGAACCGAATGAAGGCTATCCAATACAATCTCCAATTTAAGGACCACCCTAATGTAAATAGGTATATATGCAGGTAGTTACTCGTACTTACCATCAATTTCAATATGTTTCTTCCAATGATTATAACTTATAGGATTTTGGTCGTTCAAATATCTTGCACAAATATCAATGCCAAAAGTTTTTACTTTCAGTGCTCCTGCTCAATAGCGATACTTTGATAAATTATATAGTTTTTCTCTTTCGTTTATCAATTAATTGATCTTTTCAAATAGTAAGAAGGGTCAATCTTTCACCTTTATTTGTCCCGTAAGAAAAAGAAAAGAAACTCGTATCAATTTGCTCAAACTCCATAATGTATAAGGACTTTTCTTCCAAGATATTCTAATACATATGTATACGACTCTTTGATATTTATAGCTGCAGCATGTTTGTTTCACTTTATGTTTATGACTCAAAATAATCCTTGTTCTTTTTTGATTTTCCATGTGGATGTAATTTTGTAGGTAGAGGTAGGTATTTGGCATTCCAATGGTTGATAGTATTTTAAGTCTGCTATGTCAATGAAATTTATCGATGGAAACGGTGACGGTAAATATTCGAACGTGACAGTAAAAAAGAAAAAAGTTATACCTTTCAACCTGATAATAATAAAGATTCCTACACATATTGTTATGTGTGTGATTGTGTATCTTTCGTGCTATAACGTAGGTATGTTCTCTATTTGTGTGAAAGCCGAATTCGTTTTTTTCTCAAAAAAGCATTCCTATAAAATATGATAGGTATATAGTTTATGATAAAAGAATATCACGACCACAAGCATATCCCATCTGCTAGCAATTTTTAAATTATAACCTTTGGATTATGTCAATACACTTGGTAATTTATTTATAAAAAAAAATAAATGGATCAATATGATAAAAATGCGAAAGTAAAACCATTTGGTTTATACAAAATTGAGTCAGGTAGATTTCATTGGTGAGCAATTTTCAAGCACCCTGGCATACAGTGGGACATTCTTCATAAAAAATGGAAATTAGTTTAAAAAATTTATATTCCAGTCAAATTGTGTTCAAAAAGGCACTTTGCGAGCAAATTGTGGGGTAGTTTTTATTTTTGTTCCTTCTTTGTTTTCGGGGGTGCTGAATCCGAATCTGAGGTTTGCCAGCAAAATTTCGTGACGCAACATGGAAGAAAACGGAAAAAATGATGCAAAAATGCATTTTTGGGAGTTTTTCACTAATGGCTCGAAAACTACCACCTATTCGAAAATTACATCAAAGTACCATTGAAAGTATACACAATTTCCAATAAATCTCTTACTTACTTACTTATCCGGCTCCCCATCCATGAAGGGTCTCTGCCTGAGATATTGCGGTCTTCCATCGGTTGCGGTCCCTCGCGCGCTCCCTCCAGTCGTCGAGACGAAGTGCTCTTGCGTCTGTGACCGCCTGGTCCCTATAGCGGAGGTTCGGTCTTCCGGGTCGTCTCGAACCTGGGGGCTGGGATTCGGGATTCGAAGATTTTCTTGACTGGAGCGTTGTTGTCCATTCGCTCGATGTGGCCGAGCCAGTGTAGTCGACGTGTTTTGGCTCTTTGGACTACATCCACATCTTGGTACAGCTCGTACAGTTCACGATTGAATCTTCTCCTCCAATCGCCCTCTTCGCATATAGGACCAAATATCCGCCGAAGAATTTTTCTCTTGAAAGTGCCCAGTATCAATTCCCCGTTTTTACTTATCGTCCAGCACTCGGCGCCACCGTAGACTAGAACTGGTAAAATTAGCGTTTTGTATAGCCGTGCACTTTTTGTCTATCGGGAAAGGAATTTTGAACCCATTTGTTTGGCCAAACCGAAGTAGCAGCGGTTCGCTAGGGTAATTCTTCGTCGGATTTCCAATAAGGTGTCGTTCGTGGAATTCATGTTTGTTCCGAGGTAGGTGAACTCCTTGACTACCTCGAAATTACTGCTACCAACAGTGACGTTTTGTCCTAGGCGATGGACAGATGAGGCTTTGTTTGTTGATAGCATACTTTGTTTTGTCCTCATTCACTTCAAGACCAACGCGTTTCGCCTGTTCATCAATAGCTGTGAATGCTTCAAGTACAACTCTCTTGGAGGGGCCTATGATGTCGATGTCTTCCGCATAGCCAAGCAGTTGAGAAGACCTGTTGAAGATAGTGCCTTCCATGTTAACACCACTCTTGCGCACTATCTGCTCCAGGACTAAGTTGAAGAAATCACATGATAGCGCATCTCCTTGTCTGAACCCTGTACACGTCTGGAATAACTCGGATGAGCTGTTACCCATTTGCACGTTGCACCGCGTATTTTGTAACGTCATCAGTGGATCAGTTTTTTCGGGATCCCGAGTTCCGACATTGCCAATAGAAGCTCTTGGCGACTTATGCTATCATATGCGGCCTTAAAGTCGATGAATAGGTGGTGGGTCTCGACTTGAAATTCGTTGGTCTTTTCCAGGATTTGCCTTAATGTGAAGATTTGGTCTATCGTTGATCTGCCTGGCCTGAAGCCACACTGGTACGTGCCGATCATAGTGTTGCAGAAAGGTTTTAGACGCTCACATAGTACGTTGGATAGGATCTTGTAGGCAACATTAAGCAGGGATATGACTCTGTAGTTCTTGCAGGACATAGGATCGCCTTTTTTGTAGATTGGGCATATGGAGCTATTTGACCAGTCGTCGGGCATACTTTCCTCCTCCCACACTTGGTTGATGAGCTGGTGCATGCACCCTACCAGGACATCTCCTCCATACTTAAAGAGTTCCGCTGGCAGGTCATCCGAGCCGGTGGATTTGTTGTTCTTAAGCTTGTGGATGGCTTTCTTAACCTCTTCAGTACTGGGCGCTGGGACTGGATCTGCATTGACTGGTCTTATGCTTCTTTGTTCCTCTGTTGCCTCCTTTACATAATGCCCATTAAGCAGCTGCTGGAAATGCTGCATAAACACGTCTACAATTCCCTGTGCTTCGGTGACTAGGCTACCCTCGCTGTTTTGAAGAGCTTGCGTGCCAGTCCTATAACCAGATGCCAGTTGCTTGGCTGTTTTGTAGAACCGGCGGGTGTTGGTGGCGGTGCTAGACTCTTCGAGATACTTGAGCTGAGAGGCTGCGGATGCTCTTTTCTTTCCATGCAGGGTTTTTTCTCTTTCCTTCTCTTTTCACGGTACTCCTCTCTTGCAGCACTTGTTTTCCGTTGTAGTATTTGCATTCGTGCATTTTCCGTCTCCTGCTTCAATATCGCGCATTCATCGTCATACCACGGGTTCTTTTTTCTGGGTGGTTGATAGCCTATGGTGGTCTCGGCTGTCTCCTTAATGATGTCGCAATATTGGCTCCACTGGTTGTTGACGCTTGTGGCTGGGTTTACGGCAGAGAGTTTCCCGTTTTGCTCACTGTAGTCTCTGGCTTTCTCAGATGTGCTAAGGCGTGCAATGTTGAATTTCTTCCTTTGGGCGGTCTTCGTTTTCTTTTCGTTGGACAGTCTGGCTCTGAACTTTGTCACAACAAGAAAGTGGTCAGAGTCCACGTTTGCGCCTCGGAAAGTTCGCACGTCCAAGATGTTCGATGCATACCTTGCGCCAATTAGCACGTGGTCGATTTGGTTGGTGGTTCGACCATCTGGAGATCGCCAGGTTGCTGTGTGTATCCTTCGCCTGGGGAACCTAGTGCTACTTATCACCGTATTACGAGCTGCAGCAAAGTCGATGAGTCGGAAGCCGTTATCTGTTGTCGTTTCGTGAAGGCTGTGCTTTCCAACTAATCCGCCAAAGATGTTTTCCTTTCCGACTTTAGCATTGAAGTCTCCGAGCACGACTTTGACATCGTACTCCAGACAGGCTCCCTTGGCTCCGTCCAGGAGGTCGTAAAACTCCTCCTTGCTGATGTTTTGGAAGGTAGCTTTGATGCGGATCACAGCCAGGCGATCGCTTATCGGCTTAAAATCGATGACTTTCAATCTGAGTCGATTTCCCACGACGAATCCGCATCCTAACATGTGCAGTCTTTGATGGCAGCTGTAATAAATGTCGCAATCTTTTCTTTTCGTTATACCTGATCCTATCCATCGTATCTCCTGGATCGCGGTAATATCTGCCTTGTACCGCAAGAGGACAGATTCAAGTTTTTGGGTAGAACCTGGCGAATAGAGTTTCCTTACACTCCAGGTGCATACTCCTAGGTCATAGTCCATTTTCGTTGCGGGTCTGGTTGCCATTTGAGGGGGATCGTTATCCGAGGCTTCTCGCGTCGTTCTCATAACAATTGGCTTTTTTACTGTGGTCGGGTCGTTAGCCCAACGCACTAACCTCCAATCTGTAGGGCCATGGGTTTAATGTTGCAATTCTTTCATTGGTCAACATTCGCACTTACAAGTTTAGCAAGTCAAGGCATAAAGCCTAGCAGTATCCGGCGGCTACCAACGTGGAGGTATTGTAAGCACTTGATGTGTAGGAAAAGATACAGCTCGAGGCCCCCAGTTCCTACAACATCCAACCACCAATAAATCTCTTTTCAAGGTTTTTTATGCAACAACCCATTTGGACTCAAGCGCTAGTCGAAAATTGACGTATTTTTACTGTTTTGGTAAATCCACCCGAAAGAGCTGAGATATTACTTTGTGTGACAAAATTTGAACTTTTGTCTCTAACATGAACCAATATATACTTTTCTGATGGTCTTTGATGCGCTGAGTTCGAATCTGAAATCAATTTGTGCTCAAAAGGGCAAATTGTGGTATTTTTTAAATTTGGTAGTAAGACGATGACTAACGATTTCCCGAAGACGAATGGAGGTATTTGAAAGATTCAAAATAAATTTTTGAAGTAAAAAGTTCATACTTCAGAATAACCGTAAACATTTTTTCGAAAAAATTACCTCGAAAAAAATATAACTCCAAATTTGCATAAAAAATGATTTTAGAAAAATATGTCAATTTTCACCCAGCGCTTGAGTTCAAATGAGTTGTTACAGAAAAAAACCAAAAACAGAGATTTTTTGGAAATTGTGTAAACTTTCAATGGTAAACTGATGTTATATTCGATTAATTGGTAGTTTTCATGCCATTAGTGAAAAACTCCCAAAAATGAATTTTTGCATTTTTTTTTTCATTTCGCGTCACGAAATTTTGTTGGCAAACCTCAGGTTCGGATTCAGCACCCCCGAAAACATAAAGGAGTGAATTGATCAAAACTACCCCACAATTTGTATGGTAAAAATACAATATGACTGGACTATTATTCAAAGTCCTATAATTAATTACTAAAGAATTTAGTAAATCCATAGGTACCTACATCTAAACAGTTTAAAACTTCAAGGTGGCCTCTATTTCTTTATTCCGTTTAGTTTTTGCCTTCCATTTTAATACTCAGAACTTCAAAATACCAATGTGCATTTATATCTCCTTTTGAATCCTTCGTTTTTTCCCTAACGCTTGCACTATGTTCAATCTTTTTAAGGGTGTTCAAAACCCTTTTAGTGCACGCATAACTAATTAAAATTAAAATAATGGTGTCATCCCCTGGCTTTTATACGAAATTGTACCTAAGCATGACTAAACTGTTTCTTTTTTCCTAATTTCTTTATGAATAATTGTTTAAGTTTTATTTACATTACCTACTTCGAATAAATCGCATCCAAGGCGAAATTGTTCGTGCGTTTTTCAAGTGACAAATCCTTTCAGAGTATCTCTTGTTATGATAAAGTGCCTCTTATCTTTGCAAGGACTGAGGCCAAATGTAAATTTCTTTCATTCCTGCCGCCTAACAGGACGCACCCGAGAATGGTTGAAAGCATAAGTCATTAGGCCGTGGTTTTGGCAAGCTGTCATGCTACCAAATTTATGTATTTCTTATTACAATAATTGAATTTTGGGATAGTAAAACCTCTTAAGTCAAGTTCTTTCAGCGGAGAAAATAATAGCTTCTATAAAATTACTGAGAAAATTGTCAAACAAATTATTATTTGAGGAGAATGCTAATACTTAATGAATTTGGTGTTTAGTATTTTAATATTATACAGTCAAACCCAGATAAGTGCCCCATGTATCTTACAATGCAGGTAAGAACAGATCCGTCATTTTTTATTTCAATGGGCTACTTTAAAGAACAATTTTTAGGTCACTTAAAGAAAAATCAGGTATAATAAACCAATTTCTGGTCAATTAAACCTGTTTTTCAGGTTGTTATTTTTCAACTCGGTAGATCAGGTAAACTGTTTAACCAGATACCTACCTGATTTTAATGTCGTGTTAAATGAACGATGGTTGCAGGTAAAATCTGCTCGACACTTTGCTAATTAGCATTGCCACAAAATAGAAATCCTGTAAACTTTACCTGCAAATATAGTTAATTTAACATGACTCAATATTCAATGTCTTTTAAATTTAACATGAAAATCTGGTTAATTTAACATGAAACTACATAGTTAATTTAACAGGTTTCAATGTTGAATCAACCCTGCATCTAAGTCATGAATCTTTACGTCTAAGAGACGTCTCTTACGCTGCCTTTCGCTCAGTGTTCAGTATTCTGCTCTGACTATTTTTTGGTTCATTACGGAAAACCAAATGTAAAAATCTTTCTTAGTTTTTGAGAAATTAAGAAAAAACAAAAGGTACCTTTACCACAAAAGCCCGAAAAAAGGGTTAAATTATGGATAATTCATGAATATATTCATTTTTCGGGCTTGTTTGGCAAAAGTAACTTATGTTTTTTTTTAAGTTCTAAAAAACTAAGAAAGATTTTTACATTTGGTTTTCGGTAATGGACTTAAAAATAATGAAGGCATTGAATATTGAACACAAAAAAGCACTTAATTACGTAAATTTTTGAAAAATATCGACAATTTTTTTTTTTAAATTTTGACTTTGAAATTTAATTTCTCAAACATTATTCGCTTAAACATCTTGATTTTAAAACCAAATGCAAGAGTGAAGCACTAGCTTTCACATTATCAAATGTGTTTTTGTTGTTTTTTAATGTTTTTTTTGCATTTAAAGTCAATGCTTAAGACCCTCCCTGCCTCAGGGAGGGGAGATACAACTTTCCCCCTATACAATTTTATTCTTAGAATGGCCCCAACAATCACACCCTTTAATACTTCCACTCAGGTCCGGGACACCCTGTATATATGTATTTTATTCAATATTAAGTAATTTTGATGGACATCATACATCTTTTGACAATTTTACACGTATTAAATAACAAAAGAATTGGAAATCGTAATCGTAGAGGTTGAGAGGAGAGGCTATGTCAACCGTTAAAAACCCGCACCGTGATTAAGAGGCCTCTACCCAAAATCTCGAACTCAGATTCGAAGATCGGAACTTCGAATAAAAATAAAAACCAAAAAAGTCACTCCGCATGAGACAAGTAAAAAGACAAAAGATACACAGAGTCATAGAATAGATAGGTACTAATACACACATAACTTTCTTTTATTTTCTTGCTTTTTTTTGCATGCATTGTGTGCTGTATCTGGTATGTGTTTACTTATTGTCGTGTTTGTGTACGTTCTACGTATGAAGTATTGAGTTTTATTTTTGTTCACTCGCAGTGAGATCGGTGGAACACTTGATAAACGAAAAAAGGATTTTCTCTACATAAATGGAAATTTGGTGATGTTGACCTTGACTCAGATTTATCTAACGTTATTGTTGTAGTAGGTAGATCGTAGATGTATTATGCTTCCCTGCTTTTATTGAAGTTTCAAAGTTAGTAAGTAACACATTGTATTTTTTCTTGTTATTTCACATTTTGATAAAATCAAGAAAAAGAAAACTCTCATGCAAAAAAATTATTTTTTTTTTAAATTTAGTTTTTAATGCAATAGGTACACCTAATCCACTGCAATTTTGTATGTCAAAATGTAATGAAGTTTTGGCTCCTACGTACCTACATAGTAACTTTGTGGTTGACAGTGGCTGTCGTCGTGTTGTTTGCGCTGTGCTGATTTCTGTAAGAATATGATAGTTATGGGGTTAACCATTGGTAAATTCAGATTTCCATCTAAAAATTGATTTTTTTCGTTGCCAATGGAATGCGATTTGAAGTTGATTTTTTTTTTCAATCTATTTGTATAATTTATTGTGTATGTATCTCTTTATTCGTAACAATTTGCATTGGTCCACTTTTCGCAGAATAATATTAGCTGCATGAATTAAAGTCTCCTTTTTCTATTAACAATTATTTTCTTCATGTTTTGAGCACAATTTTTACAACCGACATAAAATAAAAAATCAAAACCTGTATTTGTAAACTAACAGCTCAAAATTGTTTTGGAAGGTATTAGTACCTACAAGGAGAATTTTTTCGCCCAATGAAATGCAAAAATATTAAGGAAATTTTCTAATAATTTTGTATTACATTCTAATAGATTAGTATTAAAATTGTTATTTTTAATACCAAAAGGATTTACAAGTAACGGAATGAAATAAAATATAATCTTTTGGCATTAAAATTTAAATGAAAGATACTATTTTGAATAACTTAAAAACACTTATTTTATTTATTTATATACTTAAATGCATTTCGGAAATTTGAAAATCTCCAATATCAAATCAATTAAAATTTAATAACTTAAGTATATGTGTACATTTTTAATACAATAAGTATTGAAATTTAATACAAATTGTATTAAAAATATCGCGACTCGTGATTTTTAATACAAAATGTATTAAAATTTAATAAAAATTGTATTAAAATATTCGGGATTCGTGTATTTTTTATACAAAAAGTATTTAAATTTAATACAAATTGTATTAAAAAATATCGAGACTCGCGTATTTTTAATGTATTAAATTTTAATACAAAGTGTATTAAAATATTCAGGATTCGGGATTTGTGTATTTTTAATACAAAAAGTATTTAAATTTAATACAAATTGTATTAAAATAGCAAGATGCGTTTACTTTCAATACAACAGTATTAAAATCTAATACAATTTGTATAACAACAGGAAGCCATAACAAGCAAGCATCAGCCATATTTAAATATGAACATGAAGCATATGTTTTTAATACCAAAGTATTAAATTTCAATACAAATTGTATTAAAACAGCAATAAAACAATAAAGAAACAATTTAAATATGCATTATTTTGAAGGCGCGTTGAAATATTTCGAGGTAAAATATACAAATTAGTAGATAAAATTTCAATCGCCTTAAGATTTTAGTTCTCACATATGTGAAAAAAATAAATATAATAATGCCACCATTAATTGACTTAGAAGATAAATACTCTTAGAAAAAAAGTCTTTCATTACTATTATTTTTGTAATATATTTTGTATTAATTTTCATGAAAAGCATCTAAAAATTAAATTTCAAGAAATAAAATATTATATTATAATACCTTTGTATTATTAAAATATAAAACAGATTTCGTATTCCTTTGTAATATCTGATATTATTAAGTTTTAATATATTTTGTATTAACTTCCAAATTTTAATATTTGTCAAGTATTAAATTTCAATATATTTTTGGTGTTGTCATATATGTAACCCAGAAAATATTAAAAAGTACCCCAAAATGTTTAGCCGTGTAATGACCTGGATGAAATTTTCACAGTTGATTTGTGTGAGCAAGAAAAACTTAAGAATTTTTTTTTACTAAAATCTACCCACTTTTAATATCTTGATTTCTCAAAACTGGCTCTAAAGATAATTGTAGGAATAACAAATTTCTATCAGTAGGGGGCCAGTTAAATTAATTTTCCAGATACGAAAATCTTGCAGCAGGAAAATAGTTAAATTGAAATTTTATTGCACAAAAACTCCTTCGTTTTACATGCATTTGTGTTTCAAATCCGTTGAAAACACAGTAAATAATCTTTTAAATTTTAAAATTTGTACAAAAGTAAAACCATTTAAAAGAATCTGGAGGTGAAGGAAAATTCTGTATTTAAAAAAAAATATATGTATGTATGTTATTATACCTACCTAAAGATAAAATATTTTCTTAGTTTCAATTTCAAATTTCAATAAAAAATTCTTACCAATACAAAATCGCTTAACTACTCAATATAGTAGACGCTCGATTTAGTGAGTCTCGAAATAGTGAACTATCCGCAGTAGTGAACACACAAAATTTTATATAAAAACGTTTTTTGTAGTTTGATAGCTCTGAGGAATTGTTTCTGTTTTTTGTTTAAACCAGAGTGAAAGCCTTGTTTAATGCTTAGTTATAATTAAAAACATTCACATCGAACGAAATGTGCATTTTGGATCAAATTCGAGTTTAGAAAGCCTTGGAAAACTCCCGCTCGAAAAAGTGAACAGGACTGGTTTTTATTACTTCACTATATCGAGCGTCTACTGTATGTATTTTCTTACTAGGTAACCACGGACTTAGTTTGTAGATATATTAACAAATTTTGAGAGTATTTTGAAACGTTTCAATGTATATAATCATGGTAGATTTTACTATAAATAGGTATGTGATTACACCTATACAGATCAGTTAAATTGCACTTAAAAAGTACAGATTTTTTCGAGTTTAAATGTAGCTCGTGGAGAACCAGGGCCTAGCAACTTACAACTCTCAACCATTCCTGTGTGCGTGTTATTGTTGTTGGCAGCAATGTTTAAATTTAGGTACCTACCTACCCATTAATTACTGTCCTTAAATTGAGAGGAACGTTCCTCCTAGAAATAAATTCTATCTAAAAACAAATTTACTAAATCTGGCTTTCTTGCAAATGCAAATACCTACCTACCCACATAAATAAATCTAGACAAATAGGTACCTAGGTTTCTGAAATTTATTTATTATTAACATTATCATAGAATTAAAAATTCGTACGTACCTAATTGGTTACGTAAATATTCCTTATCATTATTATACATAATATGTACATAAATTTAATTATTTCATTCTCTTCACACAAATTAAGTGCTACAGAAGGATACAATTAGGTATTGTAATTCTTTTCCAAATTGTAAGTTTAAAAACTTTTTTTTTTAAATTTTTAAATCAAGAAACTCTGTAATTTACTTATGTACGTATGTATGTTTCTTGTCATTTTTGTATTTACTGTATAAATATGTAAATAAATAAAACGAACAAAATATACTCCTTTCCCAGCACTAGAAGTCAAAACAGAAATTTATTTGATAACAAACTTATCCTTCATTGCTTTACATATTTTCCTACGTGGCATACAAAAATTATCGGAACTGAAGAAAGCGAAAACTCTTGTCATTATAACAAGATCGAAACGAACGAAAGCAGGCATTTTAAAATTACAAATAAAAATAAACCGCCACCAAGTCTACCATTGCCATCACAGCAAACAAAAAAAAATACATTATCCACCCTCAAACGCAAAACCAGAGAAATCCTTCAAAGAAAAAACCATTCCAAAACCTCCAATCATGCATATGAATGTAACCTGCTAACACATTCACAAAATTCACTGCAGGAAAAGAAAGATAGAATGCATATCCAAAATCCAACAACAAATTAGATACACTTGCGCTTACCCAGCAAATACCATTCACCACCTTACTCCATGGTTCTGATAGGGAGTCTACCCTTCTCTTTTAAACGCATTTAAAATCGTAAATATGCCTTTCAGTAAGAAGACAGTGTAGACACCGTCATATATCTAGGTATCTACACCACATCTTGTCTGAACCACTCATACACACAAACATCCACTCGCATTTCAAATTTGTCATACTTTTTTTTGTTTATTTTCCAATCTTCGAAAAAAACCATCTTGTAGCCGATAGGTGAACTAAAAACCGCCAGTAAAATAAAATAACGACTTTTATTCGAAAATAAAGACTTTTTTAAAATGTGTTATTTTGCAATAATAGATCAATTTTAGACATTTTTTTGTATTGAAACAATTTTAGAAAACATATTTGTTATTTTGCTAGAGTTATGTTGTTCTTTTTTCATATAATTTCACATTCAAAAATGCATTAGAAAATGAGCAATTTGCATGTTTTTCAAGAGATGATTATTCAAAAATAGGGCCCATACTAAAAAATCTAAGCAAACGTTTTTGTAGTTCTGTTTATTAACTATAAAATCACGTAAATATAATTAATGTTTTCCACTTCAGTTTCTCAGAACTTTCATTACGCCTGAGTAGTTTTGAGAAATTTTCCGAAAGAGGTAACCGAAATATTAAAATAAAATAAGGGAAAAATAAAAAAAATTAAAAGGTGATCAGACGAGATTGTAGTTTAAATGTCATTCTTTCATAATAACTTTAATTTTTTGCAATATGTATTATATGGACTTCACAGCATCCTTTTCGAACTGGCCCATTTCTCGTTTTTTTCAACATTATGGGTGGAGGCCTCTTAAAGGCATTATCTTGCTGCAAAAACATACCTCAATCTGTATATTCGATCGGATATGTTTTGTTTCTTCATATTCGTATACTCAGCACTGGGCCGCTTGTAGGCCAAAGTCTTTTTTTTTAGTGGACACTCTGATGAACCAGCTGCTTTCAAGACTTTTTGCTATATTGTTGCGTATCGTGAGAATCAGTTTATCCACAAATACAAACTTTACCGGATGATATTACAATTGAATTTTTAAAATAATGTGACATTTCAAATAAAACGACAAGGATTTTTAGTTTTGACAGCAAAATTAAATTTTCAAATTCAATTCGTTCATTCACAAAAAAAAAAGAATTTCTGTGTTGGCAAACTGAAATCTTCTAACAATATGTTGAGATCTGTCTTCGACGCCACGCCATGCGCAAACCTTGGCCTCAGCTGATTAGCATGCGAACAAATTACTCGCTTGTATACGAGTTTGATGCCATAGATAACCTCACCTTTCTTGGAAATTTCCTCTCCAGGCATCCGCTACCAATAAATGTTCTATTTATAAGCCTTTGCGGAAACACTCTGTCCGATATTGAAGTGTCGTGATCTGGCCCGTGTTTCCTGTTGTAGCTTTGTTCCATTTCGTTGTTTCGTTTTGTTATAACCGATGCAGATTTTGGACTGATAAGGCTTAAATAAGTCAATAATCCTGTTCCGAAAAAAAGATGATCAGGTGATTTCGACCAGGTGCACTCTTGCATGGAGTTGATCTGTATAGCACATGAGGAAAGTCTGCAAATGCTCGAGGAGTGGAGCAGGATCACGAAAAGTTGGCATTAAATCAACCAACAGGGCTATGAACCTGAAATTTGGCACAAATTCTACTGATGCCAATGTTAATGCATAGTCAAAGTTTCTAATGGCCACGCCCATTTTTAGGGTTACCACCCATACAAAAAATTTTGATTTTTTGCATTTATATTTTTTTTTCGATGCACTATTTCTCGCAAGGGCCCCAGTTGCGGACTGCAAGACTTTGATTTTTCGAATAGCTTTTAATGGAGCTTTCGACGCCTATACTTCTTTTTTTGCTATCGATCACACCCAAAATCTGCTGTGGGCTCTTAGTCTATTATTGTTATTAACTTCTTAATTCTAAAATAATTACAAATATACAATTATTATAGATTGAACTCAGATTTCTTCATCACTTTCCAACATTTCATCTTCATTTGGTGTGGGAGATATTAATAATTCAACGGCTTCCTGAGGCAGATGTTGTAGTTTTGTTTTAGGGAGCTTTTGCATACTTGTCAAAACTGGATCTGATGATAATGAAAAAAAAAAATAAGTCTGCATTAGTGTTTTCACTGCAATTTTTCCTTGAATGATGCTCCCTATATTTTTTAAAATCTTTATTCCGGGCTTCTTGCGCTTCTTCACTGAGTTGCCTAATAGGTAATGAAGCATATGTATATGAAATTATCTCATTCCCATGAATTAAATATCTATGGACGGTAGGCGGCATACAGTACCAGGGATATTTTACTGTTTCATGGGAAAAATTTCAAAGAATTAACTTCATGGTCGGATGAAACAACTATCATTATGGTATGTAATTCTTTAAATAAACGTAAATCAATTTGAGTAATTTCAGCTGAAATTTCAGCGTTTTCGAAAAATCTTCTGGCCGTATTTCCATCATTGGAATTTCCAAATCCAGGCTAAGGTTTGTCCACGATTAAGCCCAAACGCTCTCGAAACTTTTTTTGGATTTCTTTTTTTGTTTCATTAACAATTTTCTTATGTTCTTCTCCTCTAATTTGCCATTTTTGTATTTTTAATTTCTATGAGAGATGAAGAAGACATTTAAGAAACCGGATAAACCAAATTGTAAATGTTCGGTTTTTACTGGCCTTCGTATCATTTCTTCTACAAGATTAAATAGCGGAATCATCTGCGTTCAATCCATGAAAGGCTTGCTTATATGAGCTGTGCCCAGAACTTACATCAAAGCCCCATTTAGAGAACAAGCACACATTTGGCAATTCTTCGGTACTTAGTGTTTCAATTACGTCTTTTTGGACAGTTATCAAACGCTTAACTGTTAGGTTTAGCAAACTTTGCAAATCTGTTCTCACAGAAGTCTCCGATACACTCATAAATTCAGCATTGGGATATCAGCTTTTTTGCACTGCTTAACTGTTTTGTAAGAAGGAAATGATTTAGGAGCTTTTGATCTTATGATTTCATATTTGAAGCGAGATAAGTTTGCTTCAATAATTAAAGCTAAGGCTTCTTCACCAGTAATTGAAGTAGGTTCAATGGACTCCCTTAAAGCTTTCCTACACGTTTCAACTTTGCCAGGACTGGTGGTTACATCGTGAATTAGTTTCGCAACTCCCGACTGTCCAGATGCTCGCAAACTCATTTCGGTCGCAAATGTTAATTCAGAAAGAGACGTTGATTTTCTCAGCTCTTCAGTTTTTTGTCGTTTTGTTCTTTCTGATCCTTCTTCAAAAGACACAGACGGACGACCACGTTTCTATTTTAAGGGACATTTATATGTGAAGAGAATGGGAATGTTAAGCCAAATTCTATTGGTCTTTAAAAATCTTGGCTCTACACGACTAGACTTTTCCCAACGCGCTTTAAACTGCCATTTGAATTTGTAAATTTTTATATTTATATCGTTTTCAAAGGCACCAATGCATTGAGTCCGCCTAACAACTTCTTCCTTTAAAAACTTTATCTGGCTATCCAATCCTGGGCAACCTGACGTCTTCATCATATTGTAAAGGTCTTGCCTCGTTACTGATAACGTTTTGGATGTTGTTCGGCCTAAGAAGTTTCAAAAATATTATAACTGGCCAAAAACATGTATTTTCAGAACATGACGTCACCAACAAAAATGAACGCTACTCACAGGGGAGCAAATTGTAGCGAGAAAACTTTACATATTCTGAAAGAAGACAAACCGCAGAACAAAATGACGTATAAATCACATTGGGATTCCACGGGAAACACAACTATTCGCATTAAGATATCAGAAAAATGCAAAAAAAAAATACACATTTTTTCCCTGATTTTTTATTTTTAACTACAAATTCAAACAACAAGAATATATTTTTCTCAAAAAAGTTATTAACATATAAAAACGCACCTGAGCTTACTGATTCCATTGCAATAAGATTTAATTTTATACACGTAATAAATGAAAAAAAAAAACACAATTTACTAAAACAACGCAAAGTGGTAAAAAGAGGTCTGCACTCAACGCAAAACGTGAACTTATTCTTCAATTGTGACGATCTCCACTAGATCACGTGATGCGAATAAACTTTTTCTGTCTCATTTCTAATTCTCTGTTATATCTGGGAGAGAAATAGAACGGTTATTTAAAATAAAGCTCAACTTCATAATTTGATTAAATGCCAGCTTTTTTGGATTTTGCCCCATTTTGGCGTCGTCGTTCCCTCCTGCTTCAGTTTCTTTAATAACCGTTTAAGGGTGTCAGCAAATTTATCGACTTGTTCTTTCGATTGCGGATTAGAAGGCGCTGTTCTGTTCTAAAGTGAACTGTGTCCCATTATCTGACACAAGTTCTTGAGGATTTCCGAATCTTGAAAAATTCCTGACAGTTTTTGTATGGAAGCGCTTGTGGTGATCGATGCCGTGTGAAATATTTCAGGCCATTTTGAGTATGCATCGATCTTAAGCAGAAAATATTTGCCATTGACTACACCTCTGCTATATCCATGTGCACGTGAAGCATATCGGCGAGCCTCAGCTAATTGCCAGTTCTTTAGCTCTGTTTTGATTGGAGATTTTGCATTCAACGCACAGTCTTAGAATTCTTGAACAAATTCCTTAATCTCACGATCGATGTTAGGCCAGTACACGTGATTTCGGGCTAATGATGTCATGCGTTGAGTACCTGCATTACCTTTGTGTAGCTGCTGCAAAATTCGGACCTTTAATTTACTCGGTAAACTTACCCGATCTCCGTACAACAAGCATCCATCAAATGATGAAAGTTCATCTCTAAGTGAAAAAAACGGTTGCAACTCAGTTGATATTATATTTGGCCAACAATTTTTGATTAAATCTGCTACAGTTTGTAGTAACTTGTCATTTCGCGTTGCAGCTTCAACATTATGTGCTGTGATTGGAAATGGTTTCATTGTATGGTTGAATTTGACTTGGATATCCTCTTCCAGAGTTGCACATGCTAGACAACATCCTCGTCAACTTTTGCATGCTTTGCTATAAGTCGTAACAACTGACAACACATCGACATTGCCAAAATCTCTTGTAGAGACATCTTTGATTTGAAAATCATATGCCATCAAAATTAGTGTTAGGGATTACTTTTTTAGAGTCGAATATTTTAAGAAGCGGTTTATAGTCTGTTTGAAGTTTGAACCTGTTTGAAGCTTGAATTTGCGATCATAAATCATACGGTGGAACTTCGTTACAGCAAAAATCAATGCGAGACCCTCTTTCTCGATTTGACTGTAGTTCCTTTCTGTTTTTGTCAATGACCGTGCTGCATCATTGTATATACACTCTATAGTGTTCTCATGAAGCCAAAAAGCTCGTGGCCATCTAGTGTCCAAATGTAATCCTAATTTTTACTAAGAGATCTCGGTAAGGCGATCACAGCGAACCTATCGACCAAATGTCAACCTAACAAAATCGTATTTCATGGGAATACTATAGAGTGTGTATATTCAATAGCTGCATGATAAATAACTTTTTCCTTTCCATCCGGAAATTCGTGAGCAATATATTCCCCGATTCCAACACTTGATGAATCCGCAGCTACCTTGATGGGTAACTTTGGATTATAGTGACACAACATTAGGTCTGATGCTAAAATTTCTTTGAATTTGTCACATGACACTGTTTTGACCACTTCCATTCAGAGTAATTTTTTAGCAAATCATCAAGTGGAGCTCGTATATCTCTTTCATTTGCCAAATGAGTTTACCGTAATAACTAACATTTTCTGGGATATCTATGTATGCATGGTTTTTATTGCTTCTTTTTTTGCTAGGTCAGGTTGAATTCCGTTACGGTCAATGATATGTCCTAAATATATTAGGTATTTGTCGAGCCATGAACACACACTTTGAAATTTGGACATGAAACCCGTATTTTTGCATATGTCTTTTGGTAATGAAAGAGGGTGCTGATTTGATTCAAGTGCATCATTGAGACCTGGGGCAGTCTCCGCAAATGCGTATACTTCCATTTGCTGTTCTTACAGCAACTATTGGGGCCGCCCACTCAGATGTGAGTTTGATTGCGGTGTTGCTTGCACTTTTAGCTCTTTGAAGTGTGACGGCTGTCGTAGGAGACCCAATTCTTCTCCAGACGTCTTCAGAAACAATTGTTATGTCCGACACTGTATAAAGCTGTAGCTTCACTGGAACGTTGTTCATCAGGACAGTAATGTACTTTTACTGGGACCTTATACAACCCATCACATGTTGAATAGAGCGGTGTACAGCAGGCTTTCTTTCGCGTTTCTTAAGGAGGTTCCGCACTATGCCGATCAACATTGTTGGTCAACATTTTCGATCAAAATGCTAGTGTACGTCAAAAACTTTCGTAGCTACAATTTGTATGGATTGGAATTTTCTGATCGTTGCGTCAGGATCCAACCGAAGGGTTCAGATTTCAGAATTCGAATCCTGGGAGTACCAAACTTTTTTTTTTTTTTTGTGGACAATAAAGTTGAAACGATATTATTAACATTTAATACTTATTCACAGCAAATATTGCATTTTTCATCTAATAAAAATTGATTAATAACGCACAATACTAATAATTATGTTCATTAAAACCCTACAAATGTTTTTAATAAAATGGAATTTGTTGAACAACTTTTTCGATTGCTAGCCATTTAGCCGCGTCTACATTATGTTGAACTGTGCAGATCAACATCGTTGATCAACAGTGTTGAGTAAGTGTAGACGTGTTGATCCACAAACCACAATGCCAATCAACATTTGCTGACCCGATTCAAATGGATAGCAATCAACAAAGTTGTTCAATAAATTCCATTTTATTAAAAACATTTGTAGGGTTTTAATGAACATAATTTATTGGTTTTGTGCGTTATTAATCAAATTTTATTAGATGAAAAATGAAATATTTGTTGTGAATAAGTATTTATTGTTAATAATATCGTTTTAACTTTATTTTTCACAAAAAAAAAAAAATTATAAAAGTTGGGTACCCCCAGGATTCGAACCCTCCGGTTGGATCCTGATGTAAATTATTAATGATACGAAAGTTTTTGACGTACACTAGAATGTGGATCTACCATGTTAACCAATGTTGATTGGCATATGGCGTTTTTCTTTTTTGGCTCTGAGCAAAGCTCTGAGCAGAGGCTGAGCGATCAGAGCAGAGCTTCGAGCAGATTATGATCAGATTCCTCAGATTTAATTATGAAATACCCTTGAGCACTTAACTGTCATAGGTGTTTTTGGTAAATTCCTTGCAATTTTGTACAAATGACGGGCGACTTTCCAGGGAGTGTCCAGAGAATCCATTTTAAATTATCTAACACTAGACAAATAAGTGAAGTTGGCTTCGCTCAGCGTTTCGCTCGATTCGCTCGGTCATTTAATCCTGAGCTAATTGAGCAAGCTCTGAGCTAGCTCCGATGGAAATAAGAAAAACACTTTATATCCTCTGATGTGACTGAGCTAAAAAAGAAACATAGAATTTTTGTTTGACAGTTCCGTGATCTGCTCTGAGTTAAAAAAGAAAAATTCCAATAGAGTGGACCCTCCTTAAGGATACACGCATTGGTGAGCAGTCTATCAACGTGTCCTTACTGCGTTGGCAGGGTGACAACAAAAATAATCAACGCATTGGCCCTTAAATTCGAGTTTACCAGAGTGTCATGTCATTTTGAACAGTTATATTGCACCAATCCAAACTCGCCTTCGCCCTGTGTCGAAATTCTACAGATAATTTTGGGAAGGCTTTTTAAATAAATACCTATGGATTTTAAATTTATTTTGATTTTATGCAAATCTATTACAGTATATAAATGCTCTTGTTTATTTATACTCCATCCTTAGCAAAGCCTTTGACAAAATATCCCATAATTTAATCTCATTTAAGCTCAAAAAGCTCGGCTTTCCACATCTGGTAATATTATGGATTCATTTTTATTTAGTAAATCGTCAATATAGAGTTTTATTCAGATCATGCGTATCTACATCAATCAGTGCATTTTCTGGTGTCCCTCAAGGAAGCCATCTAGGTCCGCTTATTTTTGTCTTGACAACAAATGACGTTGAACTTATTTTTTCTGATTCCGATCTACTTATATACGCTGATGAAATGAGAATAAAACAGATCTCATGCACCGAAGATGCCCATAATCACTTCAAACTGACCTAGACAAATTTTATACTTGGTGCCAAAAAAAACTTTCTGGAGCTCAATATTAAAAAATGTCAAGCTATTACCTACTCCCGCAAACGCCCGCCATTATTACAGAGAAACTATATTGTAAAAACGAACCCATTCCTATTGTCACTTCAATGCTTTAATCCGTGATTTAGGTTTAATATGTGACTCTCAACTTAATTTTCGCTCCCATGTTGACAATATCATTAACAAAGCTAACTCTACTCTAAGATTTATTAAACGCTGGTCAAAAGAATTTTCCGATCCCTACGTGACAAAGGCTTTATATACGACCTTTGTCAGACCACTCCTCGAATATTCATCTCAGGTCTGGTCCCCGTATTACCAAGTGCATATCAACCGAATTGAAGCTGTCCAGCGCAGATTCATTCGTTTCGCCTTACGTGGTCTCGGTTGGGACGATTTTTTATTCCTTCAACCTTATGAAGATCGCTTAAAGCTGCTGACCTTGCAAACATTATATACTCGCCGTTATAATGCTGACATTATTTTTATTCATCAGTTATTAAATGGCAATGTTGACTGTCCTTGCCTGCTCCAAAAGGTCTCTCTTAATACCAACCCGCGCCTTGTTAGATCTGCAACGTTCTTTCGCCTTCAATACCATCGTACCGAATACGGCCAAAATGAACCCTTGACTAGGATGCTGGGAAAAGTTAATAATTCTAACATATTTGACCCTAACTTTAATAAAAATACCTTGAAACGTGCCCTCTTAAGTATGCCCTCCTGATACCTCTATCTATGTTATTTAGGCTAAAATCATTGTTAGACTTAAGTATTTTAAAATATACTCAATGTTTAGACTTAAGATATATACAAAATAAAGGGTCCGCCAAATAAATTTTTTTTTTTTGAAAATGCTACTACTACATGGAGTGTAGCTTCGGTTGTGTGGCACGTAGCGCCGTCCTGTTGAAACCAAATGTTGCCAATATCCTCCTCTTCAATTTTTGTGAACAAAAATTCGTTCAACATGACCCGATAACGATCGCCATTGACTGTAACGACCACTCGAAGAAAAATGGCCCAATTATGCCTCTGGACCAAAATCCGCACCTTTGTATATGAACTTTATAGTAATATCATGAAGATAAATGTTGACACACCGTCTGATGTTGACACACCCATGTTGACCATGTTGAACGCGCAGAAAACAAATATAGAGCAAAAAAATTTAAAAAAAAACCCACCACCATTGCTTTCAAAGTTCATTCATAGCAAAAAAAAAAAGAAAAAAGAGAATTCATACCGAAAAACCAACAACAAAACCAGATACACATGGGAATGTTGATAATTCAATTTTAAAAATGTTGAAGCAACTTTAGCGACGCCAGCGCACCATCGATCACACACCCAAGACCCAACTAATAAAAACGTCTCCATGGTATTACTATAGAGTTTATAAACAAAGTCCGCACCAAACAGTGACTCGTTTTGGGTGTATCGGCTTTTCAATGGCGTGCGGGTTTTCTGTGCCCCAAATGCGACAATTTTGCTTGTTTACATACCCGCCAAGATAAAAACGAGCTTCATCTGAAAAGATGATTTTTTTGGCAAAATCGGCATCTTCTCTAAGCCGATCGCAGGCCCACTTAGCGAAGCACCCATTAGGATTGTACTTTCAAATAAAAAAAGAAATTTGAGAAAATATTCAGTAGTTTTTTTTTTTATAGCATTTTCCTAAAAAGTTATTTGGTGGACCCTTTATATTACATTCTGCTCTTAAGTTTAAGTTAGGTCGCCGCTAATGTTTTATTCGTTTATTAATATGGGGTATAAAATTTATCTGTGAAATAGATTTTCTCCGTTTTGTTCCTCATTTAAGAATTTTCTGTATGTACATAATAATTCACTGGTTGATTTAATTCGAGGTATTGTAGCTAATATCTCCCACTGTGTGATGGTGGGAGAACATTTTTTAAAAAGTAACGAAGGTAAATACATACATATACATTTATAAAAACACTCTTCGCAAATAAAAATACATTCATAATACTCTTACTATACGTGTGGATTCATTTTGCCAGTTTATAAATCTAGGGATTTTGAATATTTAATTAAATAATAAAATTAAAATCAAAGGGAATGCAATTGGCTGGTTCATGTCTTTTCACCGGAAATTTGCGGATGTGATTCCAAGTATGCGTTAATATAATTTTGGTTTTTTTTTTTTTGGTGGGGCGTCTGGTTTTCAAGGAATAATAATAATAAAAAAAAAAACAACTGAAGTTGAAAAGTTTTTAATGAAATTCATGACGAACAAAAAATGCGGGTGCGCAAAATGTGTAGGTATAGGTAGGTAGGAGGTGTTCCGAACATAATAAGGCAAAGAAAGCCATCATCGTTCATTATTAATTTTATATGTTCCCACGAATGCTGCTGGGCGACACTTGTTGACAGAAAATGATTTAATCTTTAATTAAAAAGAAAAAAAAAATATGAAAGATTAAAAACCGTATGATATCAGTTTAACCCAGCAAAAAGAATGCTTATTTTTTTATGAATAATATCGATGCTAAGGGATCTGATGATGGTACATATAAAATTAAATTGGGGTGTTTAAAGGAAAGTGTCTTAGACGCTGCCTTTCCGTGGATTAAATAGAATACCTAAGTGGGAATACACACCATATTATCCCAAGCCAGTTCCAAAGGTATAAGGGGGCCAACTTAAATAGAATAAATAATTTTGTGTCAAAGGTGATTCGGGGTCACATTACCTAGAAATAGCTATGTCCTCAACTAAAAGCGTGATTTTGTAGGCTTACTACCCTAACTACGAATAAAATGCCTCATACCAGCCTTAGTCGAGGGCTGGTTCTGTATATCGAATGGTAGTTCTGCTTAGCGTATCTACCACTGTGAATAGGCGATACCTCCTCGCACATCGCACATGGTAAGCAGAGAGCTCCTTTGGTTCTGTAGGACTGTGCTTGATCGGGAAGTTTTGAACATTGAGAATTCCTGGAAAATTAGAATCTCACTCCGAAAAAAAAATTCCACAAAGCTGAATTTTGGTGGAGACTGGAGAACTTTGTTTTGCCGTCTCAAGTTTTTCTAGAAAATTACATTCCCTGAAAATATTTTTTTTTGTGGCATGTGGATATTCCGTTTTGTTTTTGGGAAAAACGTGAGAAATTTGTAGCTTATGTATGTACCTACATAGCTCTACAAAAAATGGTGATTTTTGTTTTTTTTTAATAACTTGTTCGAATTTCATTTTATAAAAGAATTATCATGAATGAAAAGAAATAAATTGTTTGGCGAAGGTTTTCATTAAACTAATTAATAAAGTCCACAACAGTGGAGGCCCAAATAGGAATAGGCCCAATAAATAGGAGTTCTAACAGATTTGGGGGTTCATATACCTAGTTGATACATATATTTTTGAAGATGATGCTTTAGCGCAATCCAAAGTTAGGTAAAGCTCTCGAAAATTGGCACAATTGGTGGGACCAAAGTAGATATAATAAGCTGAATCGGGAAAGCAAAGGCTGTGTTCGGTACTCTGTACTAAATATGAAGGAACAACACTCAAAAAATAATCCTGGTGCTATTTATCAAATTTCTCGATAGAATCAATCGGAAAAACTGATAACGAGATTCCCCCAGGTCTTCCGATAGAATCTATCAGCCATCGCTGATAGCTAGCACCAGGGAAAATAATTTCCCTTTCAGATATAAAATTTCCCTTGAGCTCCGTATAAAATGAATCAGTAGCTTGGTACAATCTATCTGGAAATAAGAAACATTTTCCTGGTACCAGCTTCCAGGAGAATGGTGCTATTTACCAGGAATATTATTTTTTCCTCGTAAAATGTACCTAAATTCTGGTACAATATACCTGGACATTGGATGTTTTTCCTTGTTCCTGTTACCGGTATAATGGTAGTATTAACCAGGAACATTATTTTTTGCTGATAAAATTTACCCGCATTCTGGTATAAAATACCAGGATATTGGATAATTTTCCTGATAGCTGTTATCTGGATAGTGGTAGTATTTACCAGGATTATTATTTTTTTCCTGACAAAATTTACCCACGGTCTGGTACAATATACCAGCAAAGCGGTTCTTTTCCTGGTACCTGCTATCAGGAGAGTGGTAGTATTTACCAGGAATATAATTTTTTCCTCGTTAAATGTACCCGCGTTCTGGTTCAATATACCAGGAAAGCAGAGATTTTCCGGTAACTGTTATCTGGATAATGGTAGTATCTACCAGGGTTATTATTTTCTTCCTGATAAAATGTACCCGCATTCTGGTACAATATACCAGAATAGCGGTACTTTTCCTGGTACCTGTAATCTGGATAATGGTAGTATTTACCAGGAATTTATTTTTTTCCTGATAAAATGTACCCGCATTCTGGTACAATTTTCCAGGAAATCGGTAGTTTTCCTGGTTCCTGCTACCAGAATGCGGGTAGTATTTACCAGGAATATTATTTTTTCCTGGTAAAATTTACCCGCATTCTAGTAATATATACCAGAATGGCGGTATTTTTCCTGGTACCTGCTACCAGAATGCTGGTAGTATTTACCAGAAATATTATTTTTTCCTGGTAAAATGTACCCGCATTCTGGTACTATATACCAGGATGGTGGTATTTTTCCTGGTACCTGCTACCAGAATGCGGGTAGTATTAAGCAGGAATATTATTTTTTCCTGGTAAAATGTACCCGCATTCTGGTAATATATACCAGGAATATTATTTTTTCCTGGTAAAATGTACCCGCATTCTGGTAAAATATACCAGGAAAGCAGATATTTTTCTGGTACCTGTTATCTGGATAATGGTAATATTTACCAGGGTTATTATTTTCTTCCTGATAAAATATACCTGCATTCTGGTACAATATACCAGGATAGTGGTACTTTTCCTGGTACCTGCTACCAGAATGCGGGTAGTATTTACCAGGAATATTATTTTTTCCTGGTAAAATTTACCCGCATTCTGGTAATATATACCAGGATGGCGGTATTTTTCCTGATACCTGCTACCAGAATGCGGGTAGTATTTACCAGGAATATTATTTTTTCCTGGTAAAATGTACCCGCATTCTGGTACTATATACCAGGATGGCGGTATTTTTCCTGGTACCTGCTACCAGAATACGGGTAGTATTAAGCAGGAATATTATTTTTTCCTGGTTAAATGTACCCGCATTCTGGTACTATATACCAGGATGGCGGTATTTTTCCTGGTACCTGGTACCAGAATGCGGGTAGTATTTACCAGGGATATTATTTATTCCTGGTAAAATGTACCCGCATTCTGGTACAATATACCAGGGCAGCGGTACTTTTCCTGGTACCTACTACCAGAATGCGGGTAGTATTTACCAGAAATACTATTTATTCCTGGTAAAATGTACCCACATTGTGGTAAAGTATACCAGGATAGCGGTGCTTTTCCTGGTACCTTTTACCAGGATGAGGGTGATATTAACCAGGAATATTTTTTTTTCTGGTAAAATGTACCCGTATTCTGGTATAATTTACCATTTTGTATGGTCCTGAAAATTTGTAGTATCTTAAAGTTTAATACAAAATATATTTTCATACTTACCATTTGAAGTGGAACAACCATACAAATATCTAAAAACCAACGAAAAGAAAAAGCCCATTCAACAATGAAGAAAGCGAAGCAATTTTATCTTATAACAAATAAAAAATGGTTAAAATTAAAAAAAAAAATTATTTTTTATTGCAATTAACTAAATCTAATAACTTTGAAAACTTACTATTTCTTAAACGTAAAACATTATAGTTAATTTAAAACAATAATAGGTAATATATAACGATCATGATAAAAACATTAATGGTAATAATATAATAAGTAATAATTATAATTACGAGGTGGTTAATGTACAGTGATTGAATTGTTGATTGCGGTGTTGCTCTCATTTTCAGCTGATTTCAAGCACTTCAAAAGTACACGTGCCTTGGAACTTGATGCAGTTTTGTCGATTTGATAAAAATAAATATCAATGAACTCCCAAAAATTTTGACACGCCTTCGGATAAGCAATATTCAATGTGAAAAATATTTTGATGCAAATATCAATCGCACGTTCAAAGGTGAATAACTTGAAATGGGTGTTGTCAAAATCAACGTGAATTTCTTCAATTTTGTCCAACGAACCAATTAGAGTTATTAATGGTGGCTGGGATTGCGAATGTTTTGCAGCCAGTGAATTTTGATGCTCTTTGTAGTCTTGCTGCTGGGCAAACACTCTTATTGATGATTCTTGGCTGTCATAAACTGTGAACCTTTTATTGCCTTCACGCCCACTTGGTTGCAGGAGAAAGTGCAAGTGTGTGAAGACCATGGCAGCCCTAGTATCTAATGAATGAAGAAAGAATAAAAGAATTTTCTTATTAAAATGAGACAGGGTGATAGACTTTTCGATTTTAAGTTTAAAATTAATATATTGAAAATAATTTAACCTGTTTAAATAAAAAAGCATTACATATATGTATATTTGTTTTAAGTGTAGGTATAAAATTAAGATCTTTCATATACAAATAATTATGATAACAAACTTTTTGAAACGATATTGAAGTTGGGGTCGGACAAGCACTTCAAGTGGAAGCCGTGTAGTTTCATTCGTATGTCCGTGTGTGCAATTTGTTTTGGAAAAACGAATTCTAGCATCAAATCAACAAATTCAGTCATTCTTGGGCCCGCTAGAACACTGTCCTTGTTTCCGAACATTGTGTTAAAATCGGATTCGATCTACAAAGAAAGATTGATTTGAAAGTTTAAAAGCTGTGTTATTATGTTGCTTATCGTAATCAAAAAGACTAATAATGTAGTATGTATATTTGAGGAGATGGCAAACAAAACGGGATATATTCAACAAAACCTATCCGGTTATGTTCACCAATTCCTCATTTACATTCCTTGCAGTATTTTTCTAAGTGTGTTAAATAAAGAAGCTATAGAAATATATTTGTCAAAGATTATATAATTAAGTTATTGTTAAGAACAAGAAAATAAAAAGTAACAACAAGCAAATGTTGAATTAAAAAGTACTTTGTTTTTTTTCTTACGTATTCATATCCGTTCGGAAAGTTGATAAAGTGCCATTTTCCGTAAAATTCATTCCATGACATTTTTTTACTGTTTGCCTTTCTTAGATCTAATTTTCGAATATTGAATGTGCTTGCCCATGCTTTTCCTTTTTCTTGTGCATTCATTGCAAGGAAATCATGTTTCATTTGAATGCATAATTTCTCTTCATCAACGCAATTTTCTGCGGTCAACGCAACATCCATCTCCAGCTTTTTCTTAGATTCTGGGATGCAAAGCCCGTTTATACATCGAAATTTTCCGCGCATATTATGAAATTTGTTTGCGAGTAGTCCTTTTGGATTTGTATCACCTTTCTTGTGGTTATAGTAATCAAGCTATATGTGAAAGGCACCAAATAAATGCAAAGATTCAGAAATTACATATCGTCGGTTCAAAGGTAAAACTCACTTACTAACATATTACACTTTTGAAGGAAATTATTTGAAACATACTTTTGAAAGCTGAAACGTCACGTTCCGAAAATTTTTAAATAAAATTTCCCGGCATACCTTCAATGTCCCTATAATAACCGTGCAAAATGAGACTTTTCGGATTAAAAAAATGTATTTCATTCTCATTTTCTTGAACATTTTTTTCTGCACTTAGTGAGTTTTACCTTTGAACAGACGATATATAAATTTCTTACAGGGTCTTCATTAAAAGTCATGTGAATTTCTTCGGCGAGCTGCATCAAATCCTTTGACGAAAAATGTATATTATTTGTGATCGAATAATTCACAATTGTGTTCAACAGCAAACTTCGTACTGATTTATTGTCAATATTTCTATTATTTTGATAATAACCCTTAATCGGTTCTCCTTCGCTGCAGTTCAAAATATCTATCAATTTTTTGCTGACTGATGTATGGGATGGAAGGGGTGAAGAATGACTAGTTGTCGGGGTTGAAGAATTTTGTATTGCCGATAAGTCGTCTAGAGACTGATTGAACAATAAATTTGAACCAATCTCAATTTTCCATTGCTGCCATTTATCGAAGAAAACAATTCTACTGGCAGTTGTTATATTTAACCCTTGCAAGAATCTTTTCATAAAAAATGGTTCTGCCACTTTCAATACGGGTACAAAGAGGCTTTCATCTATAACACAATTTTTATATTAATATCTAAATAATAAGAGTGAACTTCATTAATATTTTACCAACAAAATATTGGTGATATGGAAGAGGAATCTTCCATAAATTCAATAATTTTTTTGAGATCTTCTGCTTCATTTTTGTTTCCATTGTCTGTGTCACAATATGAATTTATCAGTTCTGTGAATGAAACGTTTTCGTCTGATTTACAAGACTTTGGAGAATCAGACTCGAACCGGTTGTATGTTAAATCAGCGTCCAATGGTTTACCAGTGCTTTCCACCAAAGTATAATCTATGAGTGATGGCAATACTTCACTAGATGGAACAGTGATGATGGTCTGTCCGTTTGGTGATACCGTTTTCTCCTCCATTGCCGATTGCAAAGTGGATTTCGTTTGAGCAATATTTTTATAAATTTCATTTGATTCTTCTGCCATTTTCTTTTTCTTTGGTGATAACATTTTTATTCTAATACAAATGATAGATATCAATAAATTATTTTTGGTCTAACCATCAGCAAGCCACGAGATATTTTATAAGAATTAATCGGAGGACTTTTGCAATGGTCGATCCGTTGTAAATGATACGATGAGTATTGTATCGGTGTATTTACATTTCCTATTTCGATTGCAGCATAATGCTTTCGGAATGAAATTATTTGTACCCGTTGGCACAACAAATATGGAAGTGTTTCCTCTGAAAACTTGACCAACTCTTTAATTTGTAACAAAAACGCATTTTGTGGTGTACTGTCTAAAAATTGTGTTATGAAATAACCTACTTTGAAACGTTTTCCATAATAAATGCATTGAGAAAAACATATGAAATTTGAATTAATTCCATTCCGTGCCTTGTAGTCATTTATAAAATTGAAGTGGCAAGTATTCTGCATGTGGCAATCGGCAAATGATACGATTTCAGGAGTATTCTCATTTACTAAAAATTGAGCGAATTTCAACTGAAATTTAAATGATAACGTAATTGGTATGTTTCGTCGACTGTTAATGACTCGTGCATATTTTTTAAACTCTTTATGTTTAGCTTCAAACTGGAAGCACCAAAAATTACGAGGCACTCCACACATCCGAATTACTAACGGATAATGAACCATAAAATGATGCTTTGGCTTTAAAGTGTCGTTAAACAATCTCACATAATCAAGATGGTGCTGTCGAATAAGTTCTGCAAGGTGCTCAACCACATCATTTGATATGTTGAAATCAAGAAGAATTTCAACGATTTCAAGGAAATTCAAAAAGAAAATCCAAACCTCGTCCTTTTCAGGTATGCGATCGGCCACCATTAAAGGAAAATGATAAATAAAAGCCATCATTTCACGCGCTGTTTTCTTTAAATGCATGTTTTTTTAAATTGTCATTCGTAATTGGTGACAATGAAATGTTTCCAATTTCAATTTCCCCATAGTTAAATGAGTTAACTCGATCATTGAAAGCTTGTAAATCTGTGAAAAACTTCATCTCGAGGATATATCGAATGATGTGACAAATGTTATAATGGCAAATACCTTCAAATATGTCATGCAGTGGCGAGGCGTCCTATTGTTCAATTCGTTCATGCACGACTAACTTTCAGATAAAATTATTATGATAAAAGTTTATTAAATTAACTTAACCACCCACAATATTCTTTTGCTTTTCTACTAGTTTGAGCCAATTTCGCACTCAAATTCCAATTTTCCCAACCCTTTGTGCACGCAGTTTAAATACAAACAAACAAACAAAAAAACCTGCTACTGCGACACCAAAATTCCTACTCATTTTTAACCTTCAACTCGTTCACATGAATTGTGAACGAAATGTAACCACTAAAAGCATACAGACAACAAAAAAAGTATAACCAAAATACTACCGACCTATTCGTTCAAATTACCTGTGAACGAATTCAAGCAAGTGTGGTGGGATTTGCTCTAGTCTATATACTCAAATTCTGTTTGTTAATTTGGTCTTTGGTCGGTATGGTTTCTGATGGTAGTGGTGGGATCGAACTTCAAACGAAATTAAGCAAAGGTTTTTTGTGCTTTGTGTTCGATATGGGATGGATGGGTGGGCAAAGTATGAGTGGTTGTATGTATGATGCCTTTTGCTATTCGTGCAAGAAGAATATGAACGAAATGGGAAATTTGTTCGACTGATTGAGTTTTTTTATGTGAGTTATGTGGGTTATTTAAGAAGAGTTAAATTTCAAAGCAAAATTGAGTGCATGAAAAAATTAAGGTAGGTAACATGAAGTCGAAAATTACCATAGCTAAGTGGGTGGGTGGTAGAACAAAAGTAAAAATTATATTATAGGCTCATATATTATAATATTTATGAATATGACCCTGCAGTAAAGTAGGGTTTTTTTTAGCTAATTATTCCAAAATAGAAATTTAAGAAAAAAAGTGTCTAAAATCAGGAGACTGTTTTAGAAATCTGAATATGTAGGTATTAGGTTTAAAAAAAAAAGAAGATATGTAGGTGCATAAACAGAGAAAGTAGGTCCTTATTGATTTTTTAAATTTTGTAGCTATAGGCGTTGTTTGAAGTAGAACAATTTCTTATGATTTTGTTTGTCAATTTCCATATGATGTTGAATCTTTTCATATATTTTTGTAGGAAATTTTTTAAAATCGTTTTTAACAAAATCGTTTTAACTACATTTTTCTTTTATTAAACCATTGTTTTTATTCTTACATCGCATCTATAAAAAATTAAATGCAATTTTTTCAGAAACTTATGAATTATCTATTTGAAAATCTTTTGCTTAGCTTAAAAGATTTAAAATCTACCTTTTCTAGGACAATTATTGAAAAAAATTGAAGAAAACAGTTCATCTCACAAAAGTGTAGTGCAAATATTTTTAAACAAATCGAGAAAATTTGAATAAAAATACTAGTAGGTACATAGCACCAAAATTTGTGCAAACTTAAATCATAAGAAAATAAATGAAGTGAACGACTATATTTTTCATTCACGCGTCACCACTGATGTCATGCATCACATCAACTGAATAGTTATTAGTCACGTGGAATGACATAATAGAATTGAAAACTGAGTCCTCATGTATACCTGTTTTCTTATAATCATTAACTGCCACATCATCCATATAATTTTGCTTATTACGTAACATATTTTCAAGCTCACACGGCATTACGGAAGTTTCTTTCTTTGAAAGCTTACAAAATCGACAGAAAAAAGTACTCGAACATGAAGAAAAGCCTAGCATAGCATTCAAGCCTAAATTATCTCCAATCAATAAACCCAACACAAAGTGGACCTTTTTAGTTCCCTGAGTGGTACAAATCTCAATACCGGTTTCTTCTAAAAATTTTATTTTATTTACGAGTGCGTGAAGACATTTTTTATTTCCAAACAACTTATAGTCACGAGATTGAATAATGCAGCTAGAAAAATATCAGATTTATCCGGAGTAACGGAAAAGAATAGTATATAAAAGAAATGGGATCAGCGTGAGACCCTAATGGATTATTTATTTCTGCATCATCCATGTAAATAAAATAGGGTATGATAATTTCACTAGGAGAAAACAGACAACGTATTTCCTGCCATGCCTTTCTCTTAATGAAGTGGGAAAAATTTGACTGATCGTTTGTAATTCGGTTCATTTCGTCGATAGTTTTAATCAATAAATCATTTTTTTCGAAAGTTTTTTTAAACTGAAATTCGAGTGTAGGAGTACTCCGTCGTTGTGTGCTCTTCATGGCAATTAATCCCATTACGATATATGTTTTTCAATTCTTCATTTATCGTGAACTCTGTGGCACCGCAAAAATAATCATTTGCTGTTAGCCACTGTATAAGCTGATGGTCAGTACTGCATGATTCAAATGGTTTTTCCACAGCTGAAATCAAAGCTGAAAAAAGCAATCGATCTTCTACTGGTCGATTTAGTTTATTGCTAAATAGTTTTAATGACTTTATAATGGGTTCATGTATGGTTTCCTTAAACATTGTTATAATTCTAGAAGCATCTTTGCGTGATAAATTGTCCATGCTGTATAATTTCATAGCGAAATCAATTCCACTCTTATTAATATCAATATCATTACTTATAACAGATAATCGTTTTCAATAAAAGAATTTTGAGTGTCAGAAAAACACGAAGACAAATTCGAAGCACACGTTTCGGTTGGAGGAGAAAAACATCTCGAATAAGTAGAGGCAGGAGAACTCTTAATAATATTTGAAGTAGACGAAAATAACGTCAAACCTTCTTTTATATGCGTTTTGCAGTGACGTGAAAAATTTGTAAAAGTCGATGTGAATGACGTACAATTCTTTAAAAGTGCACCGATAAACACCTGTTCCATCTAATTTATGCACCACTTTGAAGTGGGTGGATATATCTTTTAAGGTACAAAAGTTTTGATGGCAAATAAAACAATCCATTTATTCGGTCATATTTTTGTTATGCTGTTATGAACATTAAATCAAAATGGAAGTTTAATAAAAGTAAAAAGAAGTTAAAATACTAATCATAACGCTAAAAATTGATTTAAAAATTTACATACCACTCATATATTTGTTACTTTCAGGTGTTAAGGGTTGTCTTGGCTGGTAAATGTGATTATTTTTGGTTGATTCGTGTTTTATTTTTTTTTTGCTATAATGAGTTGAAAAACAATTGAGTTAGATTTTTGATTTATATCAAAGCAACTTAACATAACATATAAATATACTTTGAAAAACCTACGTTGTTGGATTTTCAAAACAAAAATTAATGCTTTTTTTAAAAATCCAAAATGTTGGTATGCAATATTGATAACACATTTTAGAGCGGTTGATTGGAAATTGAAAATCAAAAAGTCGTGTTATGACAGGTACTGTTACTTACAACAAAGTTTGATAGCAATAAACCTTAGAACTCACACAATAATTATCTTAAAATTGCATGTTTTGAACCGCCCAATAAGTGGGATAGTGCAGTAGTTTTTTTACCAAGCTAAATTGTTATAACTTATTGCCTAGATTTGCAAATCAAACTTGCTTTTGAGTAATCAAAGCAAAATTAGAGCTGATAGTGTTTCATTTAAGCCACCATTTTAAAAATATGATTTATTCAATGTTTTAAAAGAAATCAATGATTCCAATTTGAAACAAAAATTAGTATTTTTTTATGTTACCGATATTTTCGCATTTATATAATTTGTTTAAGAAAAAATTTCAATTTTCCTCGAAAATTTAAGAAAAGATTTTTAGTCTTTTTCTCGAAAATTTTTCGAAGTCTTTTTTAAGAAAAAATTTATATTTTCTTTGAAAATTTTTCTAAGTCTTTTAAGAACAAATTTTAAGTCTTTTTCTCGAAATTTTTCTAAGTCATTTTAAGAAGTCTTTTTTCGAAAACTTTTCTAAGTCTAAGAAAAAATTTCTATTTTCCTCGAACATTTTTCTAAGTCTTTTTAAGAACAAATTTTTAAGTTTCGAAAATTTTTCTGTCATTTTTAAGAAGTCTTTCTCGAAAATTTTTCTAGGTCTTTTTTAAGAAAAAATTTCTGTTTTCCTCGAAAATCTTTCTAAGTCATTTAAGAAAAATTTTTTAAGTCTTTCTCGAAAAAATTTTCAAGTCTTTTTCTCGAAAATTTTTCTAAGTTTTTTTTTAAGAAAAAATTTCTATTTTCCTCGAAAATTTTTTTCTTTTTAAAAACAAATATTTAAGTCTTTTTCTCAAAAAAATTAAAATTAAGAAGTCTTTTTAAAAACAAATTTTTAAGTCTTTTTCTCGAAAAAATTAAAATTAAGAAGTAGAGCTTCAAACAGTATCCGAATCTTGAAACTATCCGGATATCCGGATATCCGGATACATATGAATGAGATAATTGGGATCCGACACTATCCGGATAGTTTCGGATAGTGTCGGATATTCGGATATCGGACAGATACATGAGACTATTGAGATCCGACACTATCCGGATAGTTTCGGATCCTCGGATCCATATTCAGATCCGGATCCAGTTCGATTAACTTTCACGTGTATATACCTAGTTATAGTAAGGTTATAACAGTGAACTTTCATGAAACTTAGCAAAAAAAGTTTCAAAGAGAACCCTTCAAATATCTAGGTTGGAAGGGAACTATTTTGTGGGGCGGGATGCGGGGAATTGTGGGATTATAAAACTGAAAATTAATTTTGGTACAATCTAAACATATGATACATGATTTTAAGGTAATTTTTAATGCTGAATCCCATTAAATCAAAATTAAGACGGAACAATCATTCTAGAAAAAGTTATACTGCATTTTTAATAGGAATATCTCTGTGTTTTCATAGAACAGGTAAAATAAAAAATCTATTCAACCCTACATTTCTTATCACATAAAAATAATTAAAATAATTTAATGAATTATTAAATATTATTACTATAGTTCAAGCTCAAGATTGGAAACAGCGCTGCAGAAACAGGCACTTAAGTGCCAAACATGGCACTTTCAAATTAGTTTGGTACTGTGGCACCCATTGGCACTGAAACATTTCAAATTTGGAAATCTTTTTTACTTGCGATATAAGTAGGTCCTGTATGGCAAGTTTTGGATTCGTGCAAACAAAAATTTGAGGTAGCAATCAAACATGCCATTACGAAGATAGACCACACGAGAAAAGTAAGTGGCACAATTCTGTGAATGGTGGAAACATCGAGCAAGAAGATATCCATTTATTGCTGATCTAGCGAAAAAAAACCTTTACTATTCCCAGCATATCAGCAGCTGCAGAGTGCGTATTTTCGACGGCTGGAAATATTATCACAGCTAAAAGAAATGCACTGCTTCCACAAAATGTTGACAGTTAGTTTTCATAAACCAAAATAAGAAATTGTTAGAACATAACAAAACATAATAAAGTTTATATATAAATTGACCCGTGCGTTGTATGATGTAAACTGCAGTTGTTGTTTAAATTAATAACATGGGAATTTCTGTATACTGGCTTACTAATTTTAATTAATGTTGATCAGGAACATACCCTAGGTTAGGTTAGGTTGTAAGGGGTGATAATGCGGCAAGCCGCACCATCTCACTCGGATCTCAGTGGATCCATTGTACTCCCCAGGGTATAGGTGGTTAGTAAGGAGGGATAGGGAGGGAGTTAAGGAGAAGTTTTAGGTTTGGGGGGCCTCCCTGAACCATCCTGAGTTCTGAATGAATTTCAGGATGTTTTTAGTGGCAAGACAGAGATGTCGCCCAGTTCGTCGAAGAAGTATTCTCCAAGGGCCTCTTTTCTAGTTCTAGCTCGGCTAGGGCATTCACAAAGGAAGTGGGGGGAGCCCTCCTCTGCCTCTTCATCATGACACCCTCTACATAGGTCCGATGAGCTGATGCCCATTCTGTTCATGTGGGTTCCCATAGAGTTGTGGCCCGTAAGGACACCAACCATGAGAGATAATTGAGGCCTGCTTAGCTTAAGTAAGTAATCCCTTTTTTTCCTTGAAATATTTGGCCATAGATTCCTTGAAACCCGACAAGTGTCGATGGATGACCATCTGACATTTGCAGCTTCCAAGAAACTCTGGTGTATTCTATCTTTTTCTTGCTCCAGTGGCATGAGCACAGAGGCTTCGATTGGCTCGGATCAAGAGATGACCCGTTTTTGGCCAGTTCATCTGCCATCTCATTCCCATGAATATCCCTATGTCCTGGGACCCATCTAAGGGTAACCGTGTTCGTTGCATTGAGTACTCTTAGCTCATTCCGACAGCGATCGACCAGTTTGGACTTTGTGGTGATTGAGGAAATGGCTTTAATTGCCACCTGGCTGTCTATGAAAATGTCAATATTGTTGTTGACTAATTCACTGATTGAGGAAAGATGTTTCGCGGCTTCGCAAACTGCCAGCACTTCCGCTTGGAAAACACTGCAAAAGTTTGGAAGCTTTAAAGATCTATTTATGGGTGGGTTATCTGAGTAGATGCCTGACCCAACCCCCTCCGAGGTTTTGGAACCGTCAGTGAAGACCGAAACATGATTTGCATTTATGACCCTGTTTCATTCCAGAGTTCCCTGGTTGGGATATCCGTTATGGTTACTGGGTTGAAATCTATGTGCGGTGAAACGTAGTCTGTCTGAATGTCTATGTCTATAAAATTCAATATGGTTCTGTGACCGTAGAGGCCCTTTTTCCAATTTTTACATTGAACAAGTCTTAAAGCACTTTTGGCCGCCACCTCTTTCGTATACAGATCGAGTGGGGCAAGTGAAAGGAAAGTTTTAAGGGCGGCCGTTGGTGTGGTTCTGATAGCACTGGTTATGCCAATACATGCTAGTCTTTGAATTTTAGTCATGGTTTTTAGATTGGTTTCTTTATCTAAGGCTGGCCACCAGATCATGCATGCATACGTTAAAATTGGCCTTATAATGGCTGTGTACATCCAATGGATGGTTCTGGGGCTGGGACCCCATCTTTTACCAAAAATTCTGCTACAAGTGTAGAAAGCTATTGAGGCTTTTCTTTCTCTTTCTTTAATATTTTCTTTCCAGTTTAGTTTACGATCGAGAACAATTCCAAGATATTTGGCAGTACCCGAAACCTGTAACGGAATTCCGTTAATGGTTGGCGGGTTTATGTTTGGAATATTACGTTTCCTTGTAAACAGAACCAGTTCTGTCTTCAGTGGGTTGATATTAAGGCCACAATTACTGGCCCAGTTTTTGAGCTTGTCAAGGGACGTTTGTAAGAGCTCGCACAGAGTGGGGGCAAATTTTCCAGAGGCCAATAACACAATGTCATCGGCGTATGCGACTACTTTGATGCCACCCAGATTTAGTTTGACCAAGATCTGGTTGACGACAAGGAGCCAAAGCAAAGGAGAAAGTACTCCACCCTGCGGAGTGCCCCTACTCGTCCTAACTCTTATTTTGCTGTCACCCATTTCTGCATTTATGATTCTCGTTTGAAGCATGACACAATCCAGTTTATCAGTGATGGATCGACGCTGACGGAGTTTAGGGCTTGTCGAATAGCATTGTTATCAACATTATTAAAGGCCCCTTCTATGTCAAGGAATGCTGCTAAAGTGAATTCCTTGAAGTGGATTGATTTTTCAATTGCGCCGACCACTTCATGGAGTGCTGTCTCAACAGATTTGCCCTTCAAGTACGCATGTTGGGCCTGTGAGAGCACACCATTATTCAGTTTTAGGCGATATGAGTGTCAATTAACCTTTCCAAGGTCTTCAGGAGAAAGGAGGAAAGGCTAATAGGTCTGAAGTCCTTCGGTTCGGTATGGGTGGGCTTGCCAGCTTTTGGGATGAAGATGACATTGACTTCTCTCCATCTAGCGGGGATATAGGTGATGTTTAGACAACCTGTATAGATATCTACTAGAATCGGAACAATTATATCTTTAGAGCTTTGGAGCATCATTGGAATGATTCCATCAGGCCCTGCAGACTTGTATGCTGAGAAGGAGTCAATGGCCCAAGCTACCTTCCTACTGTCTACGATTTGTTTACCTATATCATAGATTTCACTTATGTTGGGCCCTCTGTCCACAGGAGATGTACTGCTTACTGTGATTGCTTATAAGTGACTCTAAAGTTTCAGAGCAGGAGTTCGTCCAGGTATTATCCGGTCTTTTTAGAAATCCCGGGGGAATGGGTACCTTAGACATGACTTTCCTGAGCCTAGCAGCTTCATTCGTAGACTCGAGGTCTGAACAAAATTTTTGCCAGGCTGCTCTTTTAGCATAGGTCGTTCGGTTTTTGAACATACCCTAAACGAATAAGTATGCATGTACTATTATGAATGTGATACAAAAATTAAGGTTGGACATGTTTTTATTTTACCTCTTCTACGTTTTTATATTAATATAAAAAGGCAGTATAACTTTTTTTTATGATGATTGTATCGGCTTGATTTTGATTTGATTGAAATCGGCATTCAAAATTACCTTTAAATCATATGCAATCCTATGTTAATCTTGTACCAAAATCATTTTTCGGTTCTATAATCTTACAACTCCTCCTATTAAACTCCCCTCCCCCACCCCCCACAAAAAGAACCATTCCCAGATATTTTAAAGGGTATTTGGAAACGTTTATTACTAAGTTTTATGACGGTATTTTTGATAATATTCCCTGTTTTACTTGTACTATACATGGAAAGTTCATCAAACTGGATCCGGATCTAAATATGGATCCGAGGATCCGACACTATCCGGATAGTGTCGGATCTCAACTGTCTCATTTAACTATCCGGATATCCGACACTATCCGGATAGTTCGGATATCCGATCCTGGATCCGGATCTGTTTCGGATATCCGGATATCCAAAATATCCGGATACTTTGAAGCACTATTAAGAAGTCTTTTTCTCGAAAATTAGTCTTTTTTAAGAAAAAATTTCTATTTTCCTCGAAATTTTTTCTAAGTCTTTTTAAAAACAAATTTTTAAGTCTTTTTCTCGAAAAATTTAAAATTAAGAAGTCTTTTTCTCGAAAATTAGTCTTTTTTAAGAAAAAATTTCTATTTTCCTCGAAAATTTTTCTAAGTCTTTTTAAAAACAAATTTTTAATACTTTTTCTCGAAAAAATTAAAATTAAGAAGTCTTTTTCTCGAAAATTTTTCTGTCTTTTTTAAGAAAAAATTTCTATTTCCCTCGAAAATTTTCCTAATGTCGAATTCCTTACAACAATTTCAAATCGATTTTTTTTGTTGGATGTAAGGAACACACAAAAAATCAAATTTTTCGTGTGGGATTGTGTGTGTGTCATTTGACAGTAGCTTTGAGGCAAAACAGTAAACAAACCATGCGCATACAAATTTGTTACAAATATTCCAAAGTGCATTCAGTTTTTCGCCTCATTTTGTTAGATTAAAAACATATACATTTCCAGGAAAAGTTGCAAAAATAAACAGAAAATAGTTATGTGGCCATTAAAGTAAAAAAGAAAAACCCAAATTCATCCAAGAAACACATCATTCGAGAAACACATCGGTGAGCGCGCGATTTATATCTTTAATTGACTTTGGGCACTTTGAATCGAAGTTAGTCGATATTTTTATAACTTCTAACTGAACATTCACTATTTTTTGATGAATTAAAGTTAGTCTTAATGATTTATTTGCTTTTAATCTATTTAAATGACCGACGAACACTTTAGAACATTTGTTAAACCCGCCGCAAAATACTTTCAAAACCAGAGAAATGTCAAATCTTGTTAGTGTGTGTGAAATCGATTTGAAATCTTGCTGAAAATGCAAGATTTGTTTTGACAGAATAAAATCGATTTTGTTTAGAAAAAAATCGATTCTGTTTAGAAAAAAATCGATTATTTGGTTGTAAGGAATTCGACATAAGTCTTTTTTAATAACATGTAGGCTTTCAGTAGTACAGAGCAAAAAATGTACATATCGTCCCCTGATTGCAAGAACTGGTAGCTCAATTTTTTATTTTTTTAATATATTGGCAAAAACGGTATTATTTCGTACAGTTTTAAAGACTTTTTGTCCAATCTTTTACTACCATAGATAACTATAGGAAATTTGTGAAACTTGCCATCGTTTTCTAGTAGCTAGGCTTCTATAAAGGCTGCTATCTTTAAAATTTATAAAATTGAGTTACCTAGTTCTTGCAATCAGGTGACGATATCTATTAATATTGATCAAAGTGGGGGCAAAGAGAAGACTACAAAACGAAATATATATTATCTAAAACAGAACTAAATCATTTGAACAAAAACTTTGTGTTAAAGAATCTATTTTTCCAAATCCGAGTTACTAAGCATGTATACATAAACATCAAAATATTTTCACGATGTTCTTTTTTCTTAACGACAAAGTTTTTAATGCATTTAATAATACCAAATTATTTTCAAAATTTGAACTTTCCAATTAAAATTGAAGAAGAAGTGATTTTTAATTCCTAATTAAATAGTCAATTTTAAAATTAAGTCCTATACTGTTATTCCTAGTACCTAATTTATTATTAAAAAATACAGTATAAAGTATATGTACCTTTACCAATGATTTATATTTGCTACTTGAAAGTGTTGATTTGATTTTCTATTAGTCTTGGCTTTTTATTCACTTTTGTGAAGTGATTGAAGAAATATTTACACAATTTGAAATAAAAAAGAAACGAAAACAAGAAATTGAACTATGAAAACACTATGAAAAGTGTTACTTACCGCTGATCAGCCTTGGGTTGGCCTATTTCTCTGTCTATTCTCTGTTCTTGTCTTCGAACTTCGATTATTTTTGTTCGCCTCTGGATTTTCGTGAATGTGCCTGGATATTTTATTCGCTGTTATGGATTAAAAGTACAAAATTAGATAAACGGAAATCAAACAAAACCAAAAATTAGAAAAGTATGTAGGTAAAACTCCATGATCTTTAAAATATTGTTTTCTCTTTTGAAATCAAGATATTAAAAGTACATAACTGTCGGGAATTGCCTAGTATTAACAACAAAAAGAAATTATAATGTAAATAACAAGTTAAACTGACGTTGTTGTGTAACTACGTTTTTACTTTACTATTAGATAGTTTGTCTGAATTAATATGTTCTAATAAAAGTAAAGAAATCGAATTAGATTTTTTGAAAATATGAAAACAAGGAAAATGAAAAGTTGAACTACTAGACAAAGCCCGTTGATGTATAGAAAATTTTATATTTGATTGATAGTTTGCTTTTTTTTCGTGTTAAGTTAATATTGTGTCCGATTTCCCATAGCTAGCCACAAACAAAGTTTAATAATTGCAAAGAACTGAAATTGTGTATAATTCTTTTCAAATTGTGTATGTTCTGAACGACCCAATAAGTGGAAAAGTGCAGTAGTTTTTTATACCGATTAAAATTGATTTAGTATGCTAGACTTGTAAAATGTTGAGTCATTTGTGTGTAATAAAAAAACAAATAGAAACTGATAATGTTTCACTTAAGCCACCATTTAAAAAAAAAAACGATTCATTCAATATTTAAAAACGATTTAGGTATAGATTAAAAATTGAAAATAAAAATAAAAGTTTTTAAATATTACCGATATTTCCACACGTAAATAATATCTTATTTATGGTATTTATACTTTCATAATTACAGAGCAAAACATGTATTATTTTTATCAAAACGGAGGCTGAAGAGAAGACTCAGAACCAAAAAATTGAAGTATTTTAAACGGAACGAATTCCATTTCAACAAAAATTTTGATTAAAAGAATCCACGGAAATCCATTTTTATGTTTGTTTATAAATGATTCCTACTTTTAGAACAAAAATATGTATTCAATTTTTGGATCAAAATGTCAGTACCTAAATCATACTGAAAAAGTATCTTATATTATGATGTTCTTTTTTTCTTTAATACAGAGTTTTAAATAAATTTAATAATATCAAATTGTTTAAAAAATTTCAAGCTTCCAATTGAAACGGCAATTTGAAGAAAGGAACAAGGCTATCATGTATTTAACCAAATATTTCACAATTGCACCAATGGCTTTGATCAAATCTGAACGTCAATATAATTAAAATAAAGATTAGATGAATAATTATAAATTTGAAACTGAAACAAATAAATTATGCGAGGAGTTAGAAATTTTTTGTTTTTTGATTTCTTCCCTTCTTCAAACTGTCGATTTAATTAAAATTGAGAAGTAAGTGACTTATAATTAATAATTCGATTGTTGATTTTAAATATAATTTTTTTTTTATAAGTTTTTCTTAATACCTACTTTAAAGTTGTTATCTCAGTTGGAAAATTTAAATATCTATTTGTAAAGGAGGATAAATTTGACTTTTTGTTCACGTATAAAAGACACGAAATCAAAAAGTTGAACTGAGACGATGAAAAAGTGCTATGTAGCACTGATAGGTATATTGAAAATTTCACAGGTTGTAAAGCTGATCGATTCGTATTTTAATACCTATGCTCGCTGTTCTGAGTTGCAAGAACAATTAGATTTTAAATATACAAAAATCAACCGATGAAATCTTGAATGATCTTTTTTGTAATCGAAATATTTTAAATATAAAATAATTGGGTTTGGCCTAGTATCTAGCATAGTAAATGAAGTTACGTGGTAAGAATTTGATGCTGTTTACTACGTTTTACTTTCATCTTAACTAGTATCTTGTAGTTTTATGCTCCAATATTAGTTAAGAAATTGAAATAAAATTTATGAGAAATTAAAAACAAAGAAAATAAAAAGTTTGGATGCTAGGCAAAACCCCATGATTTTCAGAAAATTTTATTCTTGATTGTTTGTGTTAAAATTCAAATATACAGTAGACGCTCGATTTAGTGAATCTCATAATAATGAACTATCCATAATAGTGAACACACAACATTTTATATAAAAACGTATTTTGTATACAAATTTCGCGCAAGCATTTTACATAGTTTGAGAGCTATGAGGAATTGTTTCTGTTTTTTGTTTAAACCTGAGTGAAAGCCTTGTTTAGTGCTTAGTTAAAATTAGAGTATTCACATCAAACAAAATGTGCATTTTGGATCAAATTCGCCGTAAGAAAGCCTTAGGAAACTCCCGCTCGCAAAGGTCAACAATATCGAAACAGTGAACAGGCCTGGTTTTTATTACTTCACTATATTGAGGGTCTACCGTATTTTGGATTTTGTAATAAACAAAGTTTTACTGCAAAAACCTTAGAATGCATACAATATTATATTTATGTTGTATGCACTGAACAGCACAGAGCAAAAGAGAAGAATTTTGAATAAAAAATATACATTATAAATAAACCAAGTTCCATTTGAACAAAAAATTTGTGTTAAAGAATCCAAATCCAAATTTATTTCAGTTATAAATCCATTTCTTTACATCGTCGGCTTGGAGTGACAAACGGCTTACTTTTTATCAAAAAAGATAATAAAAAAAAATGATTAAAAAATGCGAAAATCTATCTAATATCCTCAATTTCACTGAATTTAGTAGTTTAAAAATGTTTCACGAATTTTTGGATTTATTATGTTTTTGAATAAAATGCTTACGTTAAGTGTTAGCTGTTTTCACTCGAAGCCGATGATATAAAATTCATACTTTCAGAACTAAAATATATTTTTTTCCAATTTTCGCCTCCAATTGCCAGTACATAAAACTTGAAAAAAAATATTGTCATGGTGTTCTTTTTCTTACAATAATATCAATTTGTGTTTTCAAAATTTAAACTTTGATTGAAATTGAGAAAGAAGTAATTTTTGATCATAATTTGATTGCCGATTTGAAAAATAACATCCTATACTGTTTTCCCTAGTACCCACTGTATTAGTAAAAATATGTATACCAATGATATATTTACTACTTGAATGTGTGATTTGATTTTATATTAGTCCTGGCTGATGACTTTGACATTTTGTTCACTTTGTGAGCTTAAAATGCGATTTTGAAATTTCAAAAGAAACGAAACAGAAAGTTGCATCACGAAAATGCAAAATATGGAAAACAAGAGATTTTTTATTAAAGGCTCTCACAAACCAATGGAAATATGTGAAATGTTGCTATATTCACGTTCCGGATATTTCACGTTGGTTAGTAGTGGATGTTTGGTCAAATAACAGAATAGATTGTATTTCGCAAAATTAGATTGTAAAGAAAATGTGTTTCTTACCACTGATATATTTGTAAATTTTAGTCGTTATACATCTGGTGCATTCAATTTATAACTTGTCTTGCTCTGCTTCGTCTTAATTATTTCTCTGATTCGTTGAATTCGTTTTTGTATGTCTCTGATTAATTTTGTTTGCTGTTATGGGTTGAAAAGTACAATTAGATTAACGAAAATCAACCAAACGTAAAAAGTAGAAATGTTAGGCGATGATGTAAAATACTTTATCTTTTTTGAAATCGAAATATTCAAACTTCAAAAGCACCGGATTTGGCCAAGTTTTAGCAACAAATTGAAGTCATTAATTTAAAAATGTTATAAAACTGATATTGTTGTTGCAGTGAAATTGGAACTTTATTGTTTTCCTTTAGCCACCATGTTTCAAAATTAACGATTTATTCAATGTTTTTAAAGCTTTTATAAATTAAAATTGAAAAGACAAACAAAAACGTTTACAAAATGTTACCAATACTTTCACATGTAATTACATTAATTTCTTTTTTTTTTAAATTTATACTTTAAGATTTACAAAGCAAAACATGTACTTATTTATTTTTATCAAAACGGGGGCTAAAGAGAAAACTTAAGAACAGAAAAAATAACTTTTTAAACGAAAACATTATGGGTATTCATGCAACAGCGTAAACTCATCGTAATCGTTGTAAAGTTTAAAACTTCATAATTCTGTCACAATTTGTATGGAAAATTTGACAGATTTACGAAATTTAAAACTTTACAACGATTACGACGAGTTTACGCTGTTGCATGAATACCCTTATTGTTTCAAAGAATCCACAAAAATATTATTTAATTAACATGTGTATTGTAAATCCATTTGTGTATTAGTTTTTTTTAGCTTTGCCTCGAAATGCCAGAGCACAAAAACCTATTAAAAAAACCAAAACTTTCTTATGATGTTCTTTTTTCTTTACAATATGTTATTTCTTTTCAAATTTCAAATTTTCACTTAATATTGAAAATAAGTAATTTTGAATTGTTTTGTTTGACTGTCGATTGCTCGAAAATTTGATTTTATATTTTTAAAGGCTAATGACTTAACTTTTTGTACGCAAATTTAAAAATTGATTTAGAAAAAAGTTGAACTAAGTAAGAATGATGAAAATGTTACTCACCGCTGATATATTTGTTAATTTCAAATGGTTAAGGCTTGTGGTCTTGACCTTTTCGTTATTTCCTTCTTATCTTGGATTATTTAATTGATTTGTTGTATAGCTGGATTTTTGTATGTGTATTGCGGATTGTTTTGTTTGCTGTTATGGGTTGAAAGTGCAAAAATTAGATATAAGTAAATCAACCAAAATAAGAAGTAGAAATGCTAGGCAAAGTCCGACTACAATAAAAATAATTTATCCTTTCATGTAATCGAAATATTTATTTAAAGTATAAAAGTGTCGGGTTTGGCCTAGTATTAACAACAAAATGAATTTATAATTTTGACATTTTATTAAATTTATGTTGTTGTTGCAACTAATTTTTTACTATCACTTAAGCTTGTTTGTTTGAATTTCTATACTCTAATATGAGCTAAGAAATCCAATTATAATTTCTTACAGATGTCAAAACAAAGAAATACAAAAGTTGAGCTACTAGACAAAACCCGATGATGTGCAGAATATTTTATTTTTGATGGAAAAGTTTGATTTTTTGTGTAAGAACTAGAAAACGTTTCGGATTTTGTCTAGTTATTTATAAGCAAATTAAATAATTGCAAAAAACTGAGAACGCGTTCAATTTTTTTAATTTTCATTCTGAGCCACCCAATAAGGGGGATTATGCAGTAGTTTTTTGTAATTCCGAAGCTAAACTTACGAAACGGTGAATGAGTAATCAAAATGAAATTGTAACTTGATATTTGATTTGAGCCAGGACTTTAAAAATACGACTTATTGGTTGTCTTAAATGGATTTAAAGATTCAAAATTGAAACGCAAAGAAATTTGGGCAAAATCTAACCGATATATTTACATGTAAATGAATTATAGAACCAAGGATTTATTTTTTTTATCAACATGGTGGCTCAAGAGACGCGATAGAAGCAATAGTGTCTTAAACATTACGAATTGTATTGCAAAATATTATAAATTATATACTATCACATTATCAAAGATGACGCCAACGCGCCAAAACCCCATTGCAAAAATGCTTCGAAGAATAAAAATTTTTAGTATACGTTTTTTTTTTTTTTTACGACAGAGATCTGAATGGGTTATATAATTTAAACAATGCTAATAATTTTTAAAAATAGTAACTTAAGTACGATTATTAAATTGATAATTATCGAATATTGAAATTTTATACTTAAAAACCCAACTCATACATTTTTTGATCATGGGCACGGAACAATATGCAGATCGTTGGCGTCATCTTCGATAATGTGAAAGTTTAAAATTTGTCTTTGATAATTATAAAAGAAAAATAAGCATTGATAATCCTATTAGGGGTGTAAAACTTACCAAATAGTATTTTCAGTTTCCCTGCAGAACAGCTTGATATTTTTAGTTTTTTAATTTTTTTTTTCGCACGGGCAACTCAACACGCCCGCCGTCTCACTACAACCATTTCCAATCGAATGGTGATGTCGAGACAAAATTTTCTTTTCTGTTTGAAGATGAAATGTTGAACGAAATTAAACAGGGTTGTAAAAACCATGAGTGCGAAAGAGAAAAATATCTGATTTCACCTTCGTGTTCGTATCCATCGAATGGAATAGAAGTCTTGAAAGACCGCCAAAATTCAAGATTTGTTGTTTCAAAATAAATGTGATTGAAACTTCCGAAAAAACGAACTCGGTGCAAGAAATATTGCGATCTTATTTGAAATTAACTGCAAATGTATATTACACATGTTTTTAATGTTACGGATTGCGTTGCAACAATTTCTCTTAAATTTTTTCACAATGTTATAGATTTAAAATAGACGACGCCAATGAAAAAACCCCATTGAAAAAAAAAATGTCTCAAAGAATGAAAGAAGTCTTCAATTTGGCAATTTCTTTTTCTTAACGACACAGTTTTAAATGTATTTTATTATTGAAATTAAAGTCATTATTATTCAGATTAATACCCTTATTATGATTATCAAATTGATAAACGTGATGGAACATTGAAATTCGATATTTAAAAACCAACTCAAAAAAGTTTTGAGCATGGGTAATTATGCAGATCGTTTTGAATAACAAGAAATATTGAATATTAAAAGAGAATATTAATTAATCTACGCATTGATAATCATAATACAAGGGGTGTAAAACTTACCAAATAATATTTTCAGTTTCCCTGCAGCACAGCTTGATATTTTTAGTTTTTTTTCGCACGGGCAACTCAACACGCCCGCCGTCTCACTACAACCATTTCCAATCGAATGGCGATGTCGAGACAAAATGTTCTTTTTCTGTTTGAAGATGAAATGTTGAACGAAATTAAACAGGGTTGTAAAAACCATGAGTGCGAAAGAGAAAAATATCTGATTTCACCTTCGTGTTCGTATCCATCGAATGGAATAGAAGTCTTGAAAGACCGCCAAAATTCAAGATTTGTTGTTTCAAAATAAATGTGATTGAAACTTCCGAAAAAACGAATTCGGTGCAAGAAATATTGCGATCTTATTTGAAATTAACTACAAATGTATATTACACATGTTTTTAATGTAACGGATTGCGTTGCAACAATTTAAAATAGACGACGCCAATGAAAAAAACCCCATTGAAAAAAAAAATGTCTCAAAGAATGAAAGAAGTCTTCAATTTGGCAATTTCTTTTTCTTAACGACACAGTTTTAAATGTATTTTATTATTGAAATTAAAGTCATTATTATTCAGATTAATACCCTTATTATGATTATCAAATTGATAAACGTGATGGAACATTGAAATTCGATATTTAAAAACCAACTCAAAAAAGTTTTGAGCATGGGTAATTATGCAGATCGTTTTGAATAACAAGAAATATTGAATATTAAAAGAGAATATTAATTAATCTACGCATTGATAATCATAATATAAGGGGTGTAAAACTTACCAAATAATATTTTCAGTTTCCCTGCAGCACAACTTGATATTTTTAGTTTTTTTCGCACGGTAAACTTAACACGAACGCGAACCGACCACACTCACTCAACGAACTCTTACTACTGGCAGGCAACGGCGACGCCGACGACGGCGAGAAACAAGATTCGACAAGAACAAAATAGAAAGGATGGTAGTGCAAATACGAATCCAGGGCTGTTATATGGAGTGGCAGATATTTTAAGACCGTGTTCTAACTGGGTTGAGATTTGTTTTAAGTTTTGAACATTGTTCAACGTTTTTGCTTAAGACTTTTTTTGGAGGCATGTTTCAAATCTAAACTGGGAAGCGCCCTTTTGAAGCGTTTTATATTGATAAATATATGAAATCACTGACTTAAGTTTTTTTCCTAAAAAACAGTTTTTTAACTCAGTGTGAAACGGAATTGAATTATTCCAATTTTATAATTTTAATTTATATCAGCTTGTGTCAAGAATAAACTGGGAAACTTAATAAACACACTTTAGAAGTGATTTATATTAATAAATAGAAGTTATTGACATTTTTCCATGAGTGGAAACGTAACTAACAGCACTTAAATGAAAGGAAGAAAGCAACCCAAATTGGGAAACGATATGAGCGCACTTTTAATGCGATATTTATTAATTTATATCGATAAGTAAATGTAGTTATTGACACTATTGTCATTACATTTGGTTTTTCATGCAGTAGTAAACTTCTTAAGGCTGCGTGTGAACTGAGATGAAATGTGTGTTGAATTTGATTTCTACTTTAAAGTTTTAATTTTTTGTTGTTTTTAGTTGTTTGTGTCAAAAATTAACTGGGAATCGACAATAGCGCACTTTTGGGTGTGATTTATATTTATAAATAAACGAATTTGTTGACATTTTTGTCATCACTTTATCTCTTTTATACAATGCAAACTTTTTGAGGTTGCGTGTAAACTGAGAAGAAATGTGTGTTGAATTTGATTCTTGCTAAATAGTTTAATTTTTTGATGTTTTTACACGAATATGTCCAAAAATAACTGAGAATCGACAGCAGCGAACTTTGGATGCGATTTATATCGATAAATAAATGTAGTTATTGACTTTTTTGTCATCACAAAAGCTTTTTTATACAATGGCTAACTTGTTAAGGCTGCGTGTAAACAGTGTTGAAATGTATGTTGAATTCGATTTTAACTTTAGAGTTTTAATATTTGGAGTTTTAAGATGCATATTTCGAAAATTAACTAGGATTCGAAATAAGCGCACTTTGGATGCGATTTAAATTAATAAATAAATGTACGGATTGACATTTATATGCTCACTTTAGCTTTTTCATACAATGCAAGGCTTTTTAAGGCTGCGTGTGAACTGAGATGAAATGTGTGTTGAATTTGATTTCTACTTTATAGTTTTAATTTTTTGTTGTTTTTAGTTGTTTGTGTCAAAAATTAACTGGGAATCGGCAATAGCGCACTTTTGGGTGCGATTTATATTTATAAATAAACGAATTTGTTGACATTTTTGTCATCACTTTATCTCTTTTATACAATGGCAAACTTTTTGAGGTTGCGTGTAAACTGAGAAGAAATGTGTGTTGAATTTGATTCTTGCTAAATAGTTTAATTTTTTGATGTTTTTACACGAATATGTCCAAAAATAACTGAGAATCGACAACAGCGAACTTTGGATGCGATTTATATCGATAAATAAATGTAGTTACTGACATTTCTGTCATCACAATAGCTTTTTTATACAATGGCTAACTTGTTAAGGCTGCGTGTAAACAGTGTTGAAATGTATGTTGAATTCGATTTTAACTTTAGAGTTTTAATATTTGGAGTTTTAAGATGCATATTTCGAAAATTAACTAGGATTCGAAATAAGCGCACTTTGGATGCGATTTAAATTAATAAATTAATGTACTGATTGACATTTATATGCTCACTTTAGCTTTTTCATACAATGCAAGGCTTTTTAAGGCTGCGTGTGAACTGAGATGAAATGTGTGTTGAATTTGATTTCTACTTTATAGTTTTAATTTTTTGTTGTTTTTAGTTGTTTGTGTCAAAAATTAACTGGGAATCGGCAATAGCGCACTTTTCGGTGCGATTTATTTATTTATTTATTTACATCAATCAGAGATTACAATAATCATCTTATAGACTAAAGAAAATTTAGTAAAAATGTACTTACAAGTGTATTATTTAAATTAAAAAAAAACAATTAATGCATTTAGTAAACTTATTTACATGCTTAAAAAGTATAATAAAAGTTTATTTTTTAAAGAAGCTCTGCTATAGTTAAAGTTAAAATCTAATAAATTAGACACAGAATTTGTTTCCCGAACACAGCGAGTTATAGGCTCATTAAGTGCATAGTTCACTCTATGGTCATTTTCACGGAGGAGATTACGTTCTCTTAGTGGGCGAGATGGTGCATAGATATCAATTAAAGATAGCAGGCAAGGGCAGTTAATATGATTGGACAAAATATCACTAATAAACATAACTGAAAATATTTTGCGTCGATTCTCAAGTGACTGTATGCCGATGAGTTGGCATCTTGAAGAATAAGAAGGCATTTCAATGTTCCAACCAAGTTTACCAAGTTTATAAACAACAAATCTAGTGAAATTTTTTTGAATTCTTTCCAATCTCATAGAGTGAATGTTATAGTGTGGATTCCAAACCACACAGCAATATTCTAAAATAGATCTTACATAGGCAGAAAAAAGTGATTTTAGGGTATAAAATAAATAAATTGGGTGGCGCAACAGCTCGTGGAGAACCAGGGCCTAGTGACTTACAACTCACCACCATTCCTGTGTGCGTGTTTGTTGGCAGGAATGGAGGGGACCTACAGTTTTTTGCCGAGTCCGAACGGCTTAATGAGAAGCACTTTTTCATGACAAGCATACTCTTGGAGGATTTGTCAGTTCCTCGCAAGAGGCAGTACCTCGAATAAAACATTTCTGTTTTTAGGTGGCACGGCTGGGAATCGAACCCACACCTTCGGCATGACAGTCCTACGCACTAACCATCAAGCCACGAGGTAGGGTATATGGGTCCGTGAACTCAATTGAATTTCGTTTTATGAAACCAAGCATGGAATTAGCCTTAGTAGCAATATATTCAACATGCTTAACAAAGTTGAATTTCTGATCAAAAACAACCCCAAGATCTTTTTTCTCAAAAACTCTTTCAAAATTATTATTACCAATTTTGTATTCAAAGAAAATGGGGGTGTGAGATCGAAAGAAGGAAAAGCATTGACATTTGGTGACGTTTAAAAATAATTGGTTTTTAGTACACCATTCCGTAAGTCTGTGAAGGTCTTCTTGTAAGAGAAGGCAATCAGCTTCATTCTTAATACACCTGAAAAATTTCAGATCATCTGCAAATAGAAGACGATGTGAATTTAAGAAAACTTCGGGCATGTCATTGATAAAAATTAGAAAAAGGAGCGGTCCAAGATGACTACCTTGGGGGACCCCTGATGACACATTTACGGGACAAGATAGAATATTATCGATGGACACGAACTGAGTACGCCCCATCACGTAAGATGCCAACCATTTCAAAATACTCGAGTGAATACCTAATAATTGAAGTTTATTCAATAAAATTGAATGACTAACTCTATCAAAAGCCTTTGCGAAATCGGTATAGATCACGTCTACTTGAGACCCTTCTTCGAGTTTATTAAGGACAAAGTTAGAAAAAATTGTAAGGTTGGTAGTGGTTGATCTACCGGAAATAAAGCCATGTTGGAATGGTGAGATAATTTCCTTGATCATAAATGTTAATCTATCACAAACAAGCTTCTCAAAAAGTTTTGGAATCGTTGACAATTTACAAATGGGGCGATAATTAGATATTTCCTGTTTAGAACCTGATTTGTGAATTGGGATAATAAATGATTTTTTCCAATCAGAAAGAAATTCTCCTTTAGAAAGCGAGAGATTAAAAATGTAGGAAAGAGGTTCATATGCTCACTTTAGCTTTTTCATACAATGCAAGGCTTTTTAAGGCTGCGTGTGAACTGAGATGAAATGTGTGTTGAATTTGATTTCTACTTTATAGTTTTAATTTTTTGTTGTTTTTAGTTGTTTGTGTCAAAAATTAACTGGGAATCGGCAATAGCGCACTTTTGGGTGCGATTTATATTTATAAATAAACGAATTTGTTGACATTTTTGTCATCACTTTATCTCTTTTATACAATGGCAAACTTTTTGAGGTTGCGTGTAAACTGAGAAGAAATGTGTGTTGAATTTGATTCTTGCTAAATAGTTTAATTTTTTGATGTTTTTACACGAATATGTCCAAAAATAACTGAGAATCGACAACAGCGAACTTTGGATGCGATTTATATCGATAAATAAATGTAGTTACTGACATTTCTGTCATCACAATAGCTTTTTTATACAATGGCTAACTTGTTAAGGCTGCGTGTAAACAGTGTTGAAATGTATGTTGAATTCGATTTTAACTTTAGAGTTTTAATATTTGGAGTTTTAAGATGCATATTTCGAAAATTAACTAGGATTCGAAATAAGCGCACTTTGGATGCGATTTAAATTAATAAATAAATGTACTGATTGACATTTATATGCTCACTTTAGCTTTTTCATACAATGCAAGGCTTTTCAAGGCTGCGTGTGAACTGAGATGAAATGTGTGTTGAATTTGATTTCTACTTTATAGTTTTAATTTTTTGTTGTTTTTAGTTGTTTGTGTCAAAAATTAACTGGGAATCGGCAATAGCGCACTTTTGGGTGCGATTTATATTTATAAATAAACGAATTTGTTGACATTTTTGTCATCACTTTATCTCTTTTATACAATGGCAAACTTTTTGAGGTTGCGTGTAAACTGAGAAGAAATGTGTGTTGAATTTGATTCTTGCTAAATAGTTTAATTTTTTGATGTTTTTACACGAATATGTCCAAAAATAACTGAGAATCGACAACAGCGAACTTTGGATGCGATTTATATCGATAAATAAATGTAGTTACTGACATTTCTGTCATCACAATAGCTTTTTTATACAATGGCTAACTTGTTAAGGCTGCGTGTAAATAGTGTTGAAATGTATGTTGAATTCGATTTTAACTTTAGAGTTTTAATATTTGGAGTTTTAAGATGCATATTTCGAAAATTAACTAGGATTCGAAATAAGCGCACTTTGGATGCGATTAAAATTAATAAATAAATGTATTGATTGACATTTGTATGCTCACTTTAGCTTTTTCATACAATGCAAGGCTTTTTAAGGCTGCGTGTGAACTGAGATGAAATGTGTGTTTAATTTGATTTCTACTTTATAGTCTTAATTTTTTGTTGTTTTTAGTTGTTTGTGTCAAAAATTAACAGGGAATCGACAATAGCGCACTTTTGGGTGCGATTTATATTTATAAATAAATGAATTTGTTGACATTTTTGTCATCACTTTATCTCTTTTATACAATGGCAAACTTTTTAAGGCTGCGTGTTAAATTGTGTTGAAATTGACGTTTATAGATGCATATGTCAAAAATAAACTGGGAATCAAATTAAGCGCACTTTTTATGTGATTTATATAGATAAATAAATTAAGTTACAATCATTTCAGTCGTAACTTTATGGTTTTCATATAGTGACAGACTTTCAAAATCTTGATGTAAACAGGCTTGAAATTTGTGTTCGATTCAATTTCTACATCAACATGTTTATTTTTGACACTACAGTGCTTGGAACCTATTTTGTTTGTTTAATAACGAATCTTCACATGTAAAAATTCTTATTAACAAATGTTTGAATAACATTGGTTATCAAACAACTCATTCGTGTTCATTCTTCATTTTCCCTTAAGGTAAAACCCATATAATAAAATAATAATATTCGTCAGACTACAAATAATGTTTTGCCGCCTTATGTTGTGAAGCTCAGTGTGGTCTTAACTTAATGGAGTCGTTTTCAAATAAGAATGCCTCATAACATCTCTGTAACGATGATCTCATGCTTATAGATAGACACAGAATTATGTTCCCTGATTGCATATGTTACCGACTTTCTTAGCTGTTGATAAGAGAATTTTTCAAAGGAGAGAGAAAGAGAAGGATAGATTGAATGACTTTTTTTCTTTCATAAATCTGTGGCGTCGTTTGGTTTTCCTGATGATATTTATCGGGGGTATGGTATATTTTACCAGATCAATTTTATTTCAAGGGAGAGGGATAAAGAAAGATAGAGTGAGCTAAAAATTTTCTTTTTCAGCTTGGAAACAAAATATCCAACGAAATAAAACAGGGATGTTAGAGATTGCAAATGCAGATATAGATGATTTTTTTTGAGGTTGATGCAGATTTTTCAAATATTAAAGCTTGTGCGGTTGATTTTGTTTGCACTTTTTTTTAAATATAAGATACTGATAGTATTTTCTTAAACATTATGCATAGGTACATACAAATATAATTTTTTATTACATGAAATAATTAATATACTTTACACGACGACTTTTGAGTCATGATTTTTTTCGAAATGAAATTAGTGCAAAGATGAATTAGCTCCAATGTTTTCGCGAAATAGCTCTACTTAATAACAAGGGAATTCATGCAGCAGCTGTAAGCTGCGTTCATCTGTCAAATTGTCCACACAAATTTTGAGAGAATTACTTAGTTTAAAACTTTATTTCTCCTACGACAGCTAAACGTTGTAGTATAAGTTGAAATTTGTATTGAATTTGATTCCTACTTTATCATTTGAAATTTTGAGGTTTTCAGATGAAACTGTCAAAAATTAACTAGGAATCGAAATAAACGTACTTTGAAGAGATATTATTGAAAAATAAATGTAGTTATTGACATTATTAAGCTTTTATTTGGTTTTTCATGCAGTAGCAAACTTTTTAAGGCTGAGTGTAAACTGGGTCGAAATGTGTGTTGAATTTGATTCCTACTTTATGGTTTAAGTTTTTTGATGTTTTAAACCTGTGGCGTCTTCTGGTTTTCCTGATATTATGTATAGGGAGTATGGTATATTCTACCAGTTAATTTTTATAATTGATAGATTAAACTGCGAGTTTTTCTTTCCAGCTTTCTGATAATATTTTTCAGGAAATCTGATACAAAATTTAAATTTCTGGTAAACTTCAGATAAACCTTCTTTTACTATATAAACGAAAATATTTACCAGAAAAATGGTAATATTTATCAGGATTTCTGATTATAAATGTTTTATCGGAAAATCCTGATAATATTTATCAGGAGATCTGATACAAAATTTAAACTTATGGTTCCAGATACTGGCTACCAGACTTCAGATAAACCTTCTTTTTTCAAAAAAACGAAAATATTTACCAGAAAAATAGTAATATTTATCAGGATTTCTGATTATAAATGTTTTATCGGAAAATCCTGATAACATTTATCAGGAGATCTGATACAAGATTTAAACTTATGGTTCCTGATACCGGCTACCAGACTTCAGATAAACCTTCTTTTTTAAAAAAACGAAAATATTTATCAGAAAAATGGTAATATTTATCAGGATTTCGGATTATAAATGTTTTATCGGAAAATCCTGATAAAATGTATCAGGAGATCTGATACAACATTTAAACTTATGGTTCCAGATACTGGCTACCAGACTTCAGATAAACCTTCTTTTTTCAAAAAAACGAAAATATTTACCAGAAAAATGGTAATACTTATCAGGATTTCTGACTATAAATGTTGTATCGGAAAATCCTCATAATATTTATCAGGAGATCTGATACAAGATTTATACTTATGGTTCCTGATACCGGCTACCAGACTTCAGATAAACCTTCTTTTTTCAAAAAACGAAAATATTTACCAGAAAAATGGTAATATTTATCAAGATTTCTGATTGTAAATGTTCTATCGGAAAATCCTGATAAAATTTACCAGGAGATCTGATACAAAATTTAAACTTATGGTTCCTGATACCGGCTACCAGACCTCAGATAAACCTTCTTTTTTTCAAAAAACGAAAATATTTACCAGAAAAATGGTAATATTTATCAGGATTTCTGATTATAAATGTTTTATCGGAAAATCCTGATAAAATTTATCAGGAGATCTGATACAAAATTTAAACTTATGGTTCCAGATACTGGCTACTAGACTTCAGATAAACCTTCTTTTTTCAAAAAAACGAAAATATTTACCAGAAAAATGGTTATATTTATCAGGATTTCTGACTATAAATGTTGTATCGGAAAATCCTGATAATATTTATCAGGAGATCTGATACAAGATTTAAACTTATGGTTCCTGATACCGGCTACCAGACTTCAGATAAACCTTCTTTTTTCAAAAAACGAAAATATTTACCAGAAAAATGGTAATATTTATCAGGATTTCTGATTATAAATGTTTTATCGGAAAATCCTGATAATATTTATCAGGAGATCTGATACAAAATTTAAACTTATGGTTCCAGATACTGGCTACCAGACTTCAGATAAACCTTCTTTTTTCAAAAAAACGAAAATATTTACCAGAAAAATAGTAATATTTATCAGGATTTCTGATTATAAATGTTTTATCGGAAAATCCTGATAACATTTATCAGGAGATCTGATACAAGATTTAAACTTATGGTTCCTGATACCGGCTACCAGACTTCAGATAAACCTTCTTTTTTAAAAAAACGAAAATATTTATCAGAAAAATGGTAATATTTATCAGGATTTCGGATTATAAATGTTTTATCGGAAAATCCTGATAAAATTTATCAGGAGATCTGATACAACATTTAAACTTATGGTTCCAGATACTGGCTACCAGACTTCAGATAAACCTTCTTTTTTCAAAAAAACGAAAATATTTACCAGAAAAATGGTAATACTTATCAGGATTTCTGACTATAAATGTTGTATCGGAAAATCCTCATAATATTTATCAGGAGATCTGATACAAGATTTATACTTATGGTTCCTGATACCGGCTACCAGACTTCAGATAAACCTTCTTTTTTCAAAAAACGAAAATATTTACCAGAAAAATGGTAATATTTATCAAGATTTCTGATTGTAAATGTTCTATCGGAAAATCCTGATAAAATTTACCAGGAGATCTGATACAAAATTTAAACTTATGGTTCCTGATACCGGCTACCAGACCTCAGATAAACCTTCTTTTTTTCAAAAAACGAAAATATTTACCAGAAAAATGGTAATATTTATCAGGATTTCTGATTATAAATGTTTTATCGGAAAATCCTGATAAAATTTATCAGGAGATCTGATACAAAATTTAAACTTATGGTTCCAGATACTGGCTACTAGACTTCAGATAAACCTTCTTTTTTCAAAAAAACGAAAATATTTACCAGAAAAATGGTTATATTTATCAGGATTTCTGACTATAAATGTTGTATCGGAAAATCCTGATAATATTTATCAGGAGATCTGATACAAGATTTAAACTTATGGTTCCTGATACCGGCTACCAGACCTCAGATAAACCTTCTTTTTTTCAAAAAACGAAAATATTTACCAGAAAAATGGTAATATTTATCAGGATTTCGGATTATAAATGTTCTATCGGAAAATCCTGATAATATTTATCAGGAGCTCTGATACAAAATTTAAACACCTAGTTCCTGTAACCGAAAAAGGGTACTATCTATCATGATTTCTCCTGTCAAAATTTTTATCTGGAGATCAGATAAAAAATGCGTCTTCCTGGTCCTGGTAACCGATAATCAGAATCTAGATAAATGATTTTTTACCATGGAAAGATAAAATGTATCCAGAAAACGATAGTATTTACCATGTTTTCTCCTGTTATATTTTTATGAGGAAATCTGATACAAAAATTGACTTCCTGGTTCTTGATACCGGCTATCTGGATCCAAGTAAACTATTTTTTAGCATGGAAAAAGATAACATGTATCCAGAAAACGATAGTATTTACCAGGTTTTCTACTGGTCAGATTACCAGTATCTGGATATTTTTTTGAGTGAAGACAACATTATGACTGTTATGATCGCTCCAATGTTGAATCCGTGCTTCCTTATGGATGCAGCGCTTGGAAATTCACACCCCGCTGTCTCATAAGAAAGGTGCGAACGTTCATGAATAGATGATGTCTGCGAAACATCTTGAAGATTTTCTGGCCCAACCGTATTTCGCAAGATGAACTTGTTGTGAGAAGAACATAGGTCAGGCAGTAACCCATTGACTATTATGCGAAGTAGTAAGCTATATAGTAAGTTGCAGTGGATTGAGATACGTTATTTTGTACATGAGCTGAAAACCTCATTTTTCATAATTACACCTTTCTTTCGATAAGAGCTTTTTTTAAAGTTATACAACATTTTGGTAAAAAAAGCAGGGGTTTTTTCTTTATAATCGTCAGATCTTTTTTTGCAAAAAAAAAATATTTTATGTTTTGCATTAACGTTTTTCTTATGCAGCTTACGGTTCTCACTCTGTAGCGCTTTTAAGTTCAAGAAATCCGTACGTGATTTGACGTTTTTTGTTGCTATATTTTGTTCTGTTTTATCTTGATGGTGAATTTGAAGAAAATTCGAAAATTATATTCTTCAGTTTTAGTTAAGCGAATGAATTTAGTTCAAACAAAGAATTTAAAGTGAGCTCTACTCTGCTGAATTTAAACAAATTCCCATGGATAAATAGAATTCACAGTGTATTCATGCTGTGAATTTTTGTTTCAACTCAATTCAAATGGATAGCAATCGGCAAAGTTGTTCAACAAATTCCATTTTATTAAAAACATTTGTAGGGTTTTAATTTCATGAACATAATTAATTAGTTTTGTGCGTTAGTAATTATTTTTTATAATGAAAAATGCAAAATTTGTTGTGAAAAGTATTTAATGTTTATAATATCGTTTTAACTTTATTGTTCCCAAAAAAAAAAAAAAATAAAAAAAAAATTTGGGTACCCCTAGGATTCGAACCCTAAACCCTTCGGTTGGATCCTGCCTGACGCTGACGCATCGATCAGAAAATTTCAATCCATTTTGACGTACACACTAGCATGTTGGTCCACAATGTTAACCAAAAATGTTGATCAGCATAGTGTGGACCCTCATTTAGAAGGGTACAGCAGCATCTAACTGATGAGCCCTTTTAACAGGAACAAAATCAGGCGATTTTAAATCCCGCTCTAACTTCAATAGATACCAATAAAGTCAGAAACTTCTAATTCGCAGTATTTGCTGAGCCCATCAAACACAGGTGGCTCACCAAACTACAACTCTTTAGCATTAGTTCCCGAGATATAGGATATAGGAAGAAAATCCACCAAATTTTAATCAGTAATCATTGAATACCAAATTTCTGTCACAATTTGGAGTTGTTTCGATGTTGCTCCACTTAAGATATTTGATATTAAACTTCATGAACTTAAAACTTGGCACACATTTTAGATCTCATTACTTTTCTTGGCTAACTTTTTACGCTCAGGTTTCTTGAACATAATAAGAACTTGGCTCTTTTTTTAACATTTATGTTTTTGTTGTGACTCCTTTTATAGGAGGGCAAAGATTTATTTTGCCAGGTGAAAATCAAGCCCTACCACTCTACAAAATTTCATAATTCTATGACAGCCAAAATTACTCCATATAAATAATAGAAATTCTGAGAAATTCTGAGGTGGGTGCCACGCTTCCTAAATGGAAAGCCTTAATTTTTTATTTTTCTCAAGTCATACCGTTCTACCAATTTTCATCGTTCTACAACAATCAGAAGTGCACCATATAATTTATATGAACTACTAAGAAAGGGGTGGATGCCACGCCCCCTGAATAATTGAAGATTTTGATTAGTTCCTATGTATGCACCACAAGGGTTACCGTTGTGCTAAATTTCAAGCTTCTACGGTGTCGGGAAGTGCTCCATAGTTTTGATGATCCGTCAGTGAGTCAGTCAGTTACGGTTTTTCCGATTTTTGAAGTCCTATAGCTCAGGAACTATTAATGCTAAAAAGTTGAAATTTAGTGAGCCACCTGTGTTTGATTAGCTCAACAAGTGCTATGACCATATTGGTACTGACGTTAGAGGCGGTTGAAAGTCCCCTGAGTTTGTTCCTGTAGAAAGGGTATGGTGCCGCGAACTTGGTTGGGCATTGCCCTTTGATATTTTCAGATATATTATTCCCGATCCAGAGTAAGAATGATGCAAATCATGGAGTCCGACAAAGAAAGAAGTATTCATTGTTTAGATTGATTATAAGTCGAAAAAAGAGGCTGGGTGCGACCCACACTAGTAACTTCCCATTGGTGCCCTCGGAAGCTAGAGACCCAATGTTTTTTATTAAAAAATCGCCGATTCTCGATCTTCGAAAATTTTATCAGGGGTTCAATAGGCAATCAAGTGAAGACCAAAGATTGGTTTGCCTTTGAGATATTAGAGAAAGATATTGTTGAATAATGTTTGTAACCTTTTTCTATAAAAAAAACTGTTTGTTAATTTTTTTTTACAAAATTGAACTACATACACTCCTCGTCAACTGAATACGCACAAACATTTTTTAATATACTTTATCCATTTTTCCAAACAGTGATGGTTATTATGCCATCTGTTGATGCTAACTATTCCCTTAAGATGTTAAGCAGCTAATTCCGAAAGAATTATCCAAAAACAACCGTGAGTTTTTCTTCAACCACTTGCAAAGTGTCTTATATGCAAAGTAGGAGTTTTTTTTTTAGTCAACTGAATAGGTACAACGCCATTTTCTTCGTTGTTTATAAGTTTTTTGGAGTGCTTGACAGTTTAAATTAACGATTTTAGTGTTTTCAGTCAAATTTAATTCTTGATTTAAAATTTTAAGAAAAATGGGTAGATCTACGTGTCTTAACAGTGTTGAAAAAGCTAAAATCGATTTACTTAGAGACCAAGGCCTAACTGGACGTGCAATAGCTGATAAAGTTGGCCGAAGTTTTAATGTAGTTTATTCTTACTTGAAAAATAAAGATGCATACGGCAAAAACATGAAGGGAGGTAAGAAAACAGCAACAACAGCAGCTGAGTGACGAAGAATTTTAAGATATGCATCAAATTCTTCTGATTCTGTGGCAAAAATAAAACAAAAAGTCGGCGTAAACGCAAGTTGCTCAACAGTATTAAGAGTAATCAACAACTCAAGCCATCTCAAACGAATGAAGCTTAAGAAAAAACCACCACTTGACGAGAGACGGAAAATGTTGCGATTAGATTTTTCAAGACTTCACATGAGTTGGAAAAAAGAATGGTATCACGTGGTTTTTTCAGATGAAAAAAAGTTTAATTACGATGGCCCTGATGGGTTCAACTTCTATTTTCACGACTTAAGAAAAGAAAAAAGATTTTTAAAGCGCCATCATAGTCGTGAAGGAGGTGTCATGATATGGGGAGCAGTCAGTTATTATGGAACAGTTGAGCTCGAGGTTGTAACATCAAGAATGACAGCAGCTGGGTATAAAGTAATTTTGGAAAGAAATTTTCCTAAATTTTCTAACATCTTTGGACCCATAAACTGGACCTACCAACATGATAATGCGCCTATTCACTCAGCGCGCATAATAAAAACATGGATAGAGGAGCAACAAGTGCAGTTGCTTCAATGGCCGCCGTACTCACCTGATCTAAACATCATAGAAAATGTCTGGGGATGGTAAGTACGCAAAGTTTATGAGGGTGGTCGTCAGTTCGAAGACAAAGAAACCTTAATTTCTGCAATAAAACTAGCGTGGAGCGAAATTTCGTTAAATTACATTAAAAAGCTATACGATTCCATGCCGGATCGAATTTACGAAGTATTTAAAAATAAAGGTGGAAGTACCCACTACTAAACTTAAACAAAAACTTGTTTCATTCCATTCCCTCCATTCCATTGACTCAAAAAAAAACTTCTACTTTGCATAAGTTACACTTTGGAAGTGGTTGAAGGAAAAACTCACGGTTGTTTTTGGATAGAACTTTGAAATTCTGTTATTTATATGTTACGAAAATTTTTACCATCAACAGATGGCATAATAACCATCACTGTTTGGAAAAAATGGATAAAATATATTCAAAAATGTTTGTGCGTATTCAGTTGACGAGGAGTGTAGTATGTAGAGTAAAACTATTCCAATGCCCATATCAATGTCTGTTCTAAAGATATTTGAGACTAAAAAAATGTTCAACAATTTTTGGTAGGTAAAGTTTCTTGTATTTTTTTCGCTTAAAAACACAGTTTGTTGTTTTTTTTTTGCAAAACTTATCCTTTATCAATTTATTATAATCTAGTATATAGAATGAAATTACCGCAAAGCCAATATCATTGTTAGTTCTCAAGGTATTTGAGGCAAAAAACAAGTTTCCAACAATTATTGATAAAATTGCTTGCAGTTTTGTTCAATGAAAATAAATCCTATTCCCAGATTCTAAAAAATGTGCGGAAAAACGAAGAAACATCTATCAAAGAAATGCTAGAACTTATCCTTAAAAGGATTGACAAACAAGATTTAAACATAAAACAGCTAAGCGAAGAAGTCGCTCTTAAGAAACAATGATGGACAGAACACTTAAAATCGCAACATGGAATGCAAACGGTCTTTTACAACATGTATCAGAACTAAACATCTTTTTAGACATAGAGCATATAGACATTTGTTTGGTGTCCGAAACTCACCTCGCTATAGAACAAAGTCTTGATAGTAAATTACCAAACTATACGTGTTATCACGCTCCGCACCCAGCTGACAAAGCTAGGGGTGGATCAGCAATACTTATAAAAAAGTGCTTAACACACTATGAAGAACCAAAGTTTACTAATGAAAATATGCAAGTTACATCAATTAGTATTGGTATAAAACAGAAAGAGTTTAAGACAGCAGCTATATACTGCCCTCCGAGGCGCTCTCCAACTGAAGAAGACTTTGCAGAACTCCTTACTTTGTTAGGACATAACTTCCTGGTTGGTGGCGACTTCAATGCTAAACACACCCACTGGGGATCTAGGCTCACAACCACAAAAGGTAAACGGCTATACCAAGCAGGCCGCAAATACAACTGCGAATTTTATTCTTCTGGTTCGCCAACATATTGGCCATCTGATACTAACAAAATACCAGACCTTATAGACTTTTTCGTAAAAAAAAAATTTATTTCAAAAATTTTTCAAACAAAAAACCTTTAATTAAAAAAATTTTTTTTTGGAAAAATGTACTTTTTATGGAAAAACAAAAAACCTTTAATTAAAAAAATTTTTTTTTTGGAAAAATGTACTTTTTTGGAAAAATGTACTTTTTATTCCATTTCAAGTCAAAAAAGTATCTAACTAATGCAAAACTGTGCAAAAAAATCTACTGGAATTGCGGTTTTCTTGTCATTTTGATGACGACTACGCATTGTTTAGGAATAACACAATTTGTTCCTTTACCTGGTTTGTGAGACTTTGAAGTTTTGGTGAGGAAAAACGGTTCGATGAATCAATTTGAAAATTTACAAGAATATTGATGCCTTAAAAGTCTACAAATTTGCATATCAACGGAAGTCATGCAATCAATATTTGCAAAGAAAAAAAAGATTTACGAAAAGACCAAAAAAAGTCAGTTTTTAGTCCTTTTTTAAACTAACGGTGAACGGTAAAAAACAATAATTTTTACAAAATCTTAAAAAAATCTTGTAAAACGCTTTCTTAAATTTCCAAAACTGTCTTTGAATTTTTTATAACGTCATTATTTGCTGAAATATTGGTAATCAAGGCTAAAAGTATCTATTTTCATTCAAAGTCAAATAACCATGCAAAAAAAATTGCACGACAAAAAAAAAATTAAATTAAAGTTGAATAAACAAGGTATCTGATCATTACATTTGATTGACTCAAAAAAATTTATCCATAGAAATGAGGACCTTCAAAAAAAAATTTTAAAAATATTTTTTTTGTCTCGTCTCATTGTTTGCATTAACGCAATAACGGTACTTCAAAAGAAATTTTTGCAAACAATTCTCGAAACAAAAGATATAAAGCTGTAAAATGCTTTTTGTTTCAACTCAATACGACCACTCGTCACAAAGATACAGCTCTTCAAAAAACACAAAAAAAAATTGAAAAAAAATTTGTTCCTTTAATTTTGTTGACTAGTGTATTTACGGTTAAGATACTGTATTTTAACATAAATCTACCTTGCAAAATCGTCATAAAATATTCAATATGTCATGATTCAGGAAACGAGAGCTTTTATAGTAGATATATTGGCATTACAAAATTCACAAGGATGTGCGAATCCCTCTGAATTTAAAATGTTTCCATATACGCGGTGATATCTATACGTAAAGAAGCGTCAATTTGGTGGCTTCAATTGGTGTGTGAAAAATAAAACATAATAAAATTTTAACTTAACATATGTATTTTGTAGTATAGCGGGTATCGTATGGGTAAGGTATAGGTGGTGATAAAATAAACATTAAAATAAAAACCCCCCCAATGGCATAAATTCAAAATGAACGTAATGAACGTTAATAGTCGTAAAAACTTATGTGTTGAACCATCAACAACCAGTCAGTGGAAGCATCAGAACTCAGAGCTATAACTGTTATTCTTTCTTTTACGTTTCTGACATATCATCGATAATCAATTTATTATTGGTGATGTTGATATTGTTGATGTTCCATTTGGGTCTCAAGCAGGTCCGTATTTATGCATATGATTGTTATAAGAGAGGATCTAATAAAAAGGTATTGTGATTAGTTAAAAATATAGATACCAAGGTACCTAATATGTATTTTTACATATTAGTTTTATTTAAAAAGAAAATTCCGACTTTCATAAACATAAGCTATAACATAATGATTATGCCACAAACAAAAATTGCTTAGTGGGGCCCAAGAAGGCCTATATTATTTTTGCATCGTGGCAACGTCGGGTATAAGGGCAAACATTTTAAAAACCCCCCACTAAATGTATACAAAAATTTTCCCGTTCAAATTGGCTGGAATTTTTAGTACATCGTACTTCATGCCATTCTGATCAAAAAAATATATGCACCCAAGGCTCAGAAATAAATAGTTTCGGAGAAACGGGGTCTGAAAGTATTACAAAAAAGAGGCTGGGTTCGACCCACACTGGTAACTTCCCATTGGTGCCCTCGAAAGCTAGAGGCCGAATGTAATTTTTTTTTTATTAAAAAATCGCCAATTCAAGATCTTCAAAAACGTTGTCAGGTGTTTAATATGCAATCAAGTGACGACCAAAGATTGGTTTGCATTCGAGATATTTTTGGTCTTGAAGTTTTTTTTATAATTCAGGGTGTAGAATAAAATTATCCCAATGCCCATATCATATTTTGTTCTTAAGATATTTGAGACGAACAAACATTTTCGACAGTTTTTAGTAAAGTTTCTTGTAGTTTTTTTTCGCTTTGGTAAAATTGTTTGTTGAATATTTTTAAAAATTTTACCAATTGTTAGCTATAAACATGACGTGTATAAAATATAACAACCCCAAATTTTAATTTTGATAAGGACAAAACCCCCATTTATTCGGCTTAATACAAGCTAATTCTTAATCTAACTTAAAAACTAAGAACTTAAGCTAAGGTTCGTGAGGCGTTGAGCGGTTCAGAAGCCGGTGTTTTAACGAAGGAACTTTATTACGGTGAAGTTAGTCTTTCACTGGGAACTAAATCCGAGGTCAGGTTTGACTTCACTACTCGATAAGGTATTAGTTCATGAGTCTAAAACCACATTTCTCACAACTGTACCTAGAGTCATTTGGCCGCCATTTTGTTTTTTATATTAATTTTGATTTTTGCTTATACATATCTCGCGCATTTTTGATCTTAGGAAAAAAAATTATAGGCCAAACTTGTAGAAAATTAAATTTTCTACAAAATATATTAAAGAACTTTTTTCGCTAAACACTCTTGTTTAAAAGTGACAGTCCATTAACAAACAAAAAAATTTAATTTTTGTTTCCAATTGCCATCATTTTTTTTTTTTGTAAATCAAATTAAAAAAAAACACCATAGTAAAAGTTATAGATCTTTTAATTATCTACTTTGTTTGTCTTTACGTTTACAGTTTCTTAAATGGAATAACGGTTCTCACTTCGGAGCGAATATACGCTCAAGCAATCCACACGGAATAAGTTTTTTTATTTATTAATTTTTTTTTTTTGATTTTAATTCAATGCTCGGGACACCGAGTCTAATTTATGCTTCGAGTTTCGAAATGGTGTTTAAAGTTTTGGAGATAAGTCATTTAAATTACTTTAGATATTGTAATACTTCGATATTGTTCTTCTCTTTTTGAAATGTCCTATGGTGGTCATCATCATCATGTTCATCGTTAAAAAAGATCCTCTGTTAGTGTTGCTCTTACTTGCTCCTTACATCTTTATCTTTCACAGTATCTTTCACAGTAGTATCACTTACTATAGTCTGTCCAGCAAAAATTGTCAGTACAGGGCTTATGGGCGAGCTTTTTTCAAAACAGTGGTGCCTGTGGATACCATCACAACACTCAAATAACAAATCTGCCACTGAAATATATACTAAACCACTGATTAACATACAGGAATTGTTGTTGTAATTCTTTGACACATTTCGTACGTTCCAACATGACCGTCGTCTTTCAATGCCAAAAGCATCTGATCGTATACTCGCTTTCGCTTCTACCTTTGCTGTGTGAAATAAAGCAAAAACTTCACATTCCAACAGAGTTGCTTTTGCCAAGTCGCAACAATACAACAGAGCTTTTTCAGTGGTTTTTATGAAAGAACTTTTAGTTTTGAAGCTTTTGAGATCGAAATTTATAAAGGTGAGAGCCAAAAGTGTTGTCGCTTTGATTTTTGTTTGTATATCTGAATAAACCTATAAAATGCAGTTAAAATTTGTAGGATTTTAGTCTTTAAGAAGAAAAAAGTTATTTGCGCTAAGTTTTGAAACATTCACAAATCGTTACGTGATCAAATTCATTTGAAAAGGTGTGGTGTGGTAAAAAAAAAGATAAATGGATCTTTTTTTTTTAATATGTTTGATATGGTATCCATGGTAACCATATGCACATTGTTCTTCGATTTGTGGCAATTTATAATTCAAAGTACGGAAACCCCGTGAGAGCTTTAACTTGAGACAGATGTTTGCAAGCCAATGCAACCAGACTGAGAGGCAAACGTCCTATCTTCCCTGTACTGACAATTTTTGTTGGATAGAGTATAGTCTATTATCTATAGTCTAGTCATATCGTATTTTTACCATGCAAATTGTGGGGTAGTTTTGATTTGTTCAAAACCGTGAAGAGCAATCGTAAGAAACGACGCTGGATGCTCTCAATTCTGGAAATGTGAGTAAGTTGGTAAGGGGACCAAACTTATGAAACTGAGAGGCGTATTCTAGGAGAGGACGAACAAAAGATATATATAAAGACCGGGTAACATAGGGGTTGGATAATTCTTTGCACCATCTTTTGACGAACCCGAACGCTGAGTTTGCTTTGAGCATGATATAGTCTGTGTGAGTGAAAACATTAAGCTCTGGGTCACATAAAATGCCAAGGTCGCGAATATTATCAACGATGGGTATGGGTTGATTATGGAGCAAGTAGAGACGGGGAGGAGATTTGATACGTTTGCGTGAAAAAGTGATTGATTGGCATTCGGCGCCGTTTAGCTCCAAGCTATTTTTTAGACACCAAACTGAAAAAATGGCAAGATCTTGTTGAATAAGGGAAAAGTCATGTGTTGAGGAAATGGTCTTGAAGAACTTGGTATCATGGCGTGCAGAGAGATAGAAGAATGTTTGATTACCCTTTCAATATCGTTGATAGCGAGAATAAATAAAAGTGGAATGAGAGATTTGCAGTGGAAACTTAAGATTTCATACAAAATACTTTCGATGAGTTTGGGGGTAATGTGTGGAAGCTTAGCAATGGGACGATAGTTGTTAACATCGCTCTTCGGACCCTTTTTGTGTATAGGAGTTAAGGAAGAAATACAATAGTCGGAAAATGTGTGGAAAAGTAATGTACAAGATCATCAGTTCATTGTTTGAATCCACTCATCTGCTTTGTAGTTTTAATGGCGAGAACAAAAAAAAAAAAAAAACAAATGTAAGTGAAACTCATGGTGAATTGCAATCGATGACTCCAATGATGAATTGCATTGTAGTTTATAATTTTTTGGCAACTATAAATTCTCATTTTGTTGGATACAGTTCACAGTGACTTTCTGTAAAAAAAAGTCCATGTAAGACGAACTGAAAGAAATTGCGTTTGTCGAAACGCCAAACATTTTTGATTTGAAATGGAAACAACTTTTTGGTTTGTTTTCATTTTAAAATAAAGGGTGCATTACCGATGGGATTTAGTAAACAATACAAATGGGAGGATTTAATTGATGAAAAAGAAACTACCACTAACCTGGTGATTTCATAACTGAATTTTCATTAGATTTTTCATCGAAATTATTGAACTGATGAATAAGCTAAATACCCGTATGTAGTGAATTCACAGATTATGCAATCAAAATGTTTTTCATCACCTGGGTCGGTGAATAAACAACTTCCATTGTAGTAGTGAATTCGTTAGTGAATTTTCATCGAAAAAGTGGCATGTGCTTCCCACCAATGACACGCCCATGTTAAATTCATCAAAGGAATAAGCTGAAAAGTGGCAGGTACAGCTTCAATTCCTCAAGGAAAAAGCAGGTTTTTCCTCAATGATTTTTTTAATTTTTCCCGCTGGGATTGAACAAACAATTACATGTTTACATTTTTTTTACTTTGAACCACTTAAGTGCATTATGGGTGACTCATGAAACTGACGTTTTGGAAAGCTACTTTTCGGTCGGTTTTGATATAAGCTTCCGACAGCTTCCGCCTATTATAGTTCTTCCTTTATGAAAGATGATTTCCATATCTGAGGAGACTGTCCTTGATTTAGGGAAAGGCTGAGAGAGGGAGAGAGAGGGTAGAAGTGCATTTTTTTAGAAGTATGGCAGGGATACCATCTGGACCCGGACTAAATTCATCATTTAATTAATTCAATTTATATATTCGATGAGTTAGGGTTTGACAGTTCGAGGAAGAAGCGGTCCAAGAGAAGCCAATATAATTGTTTTTTCTCAAGATATCCAAGCCGAAATACTTTTTCAATAATTTGCAGTAACTTTTGTTATTTAAAAAAAAATTTAGGTAGATTTGTTTTTATATTTTTAAAAATTTTTTACTGTTCTCGAGATATTCGAGCTAGGGTAATGAAATTTAACAACATTTTTTAAAAATTGTTTTAGTAATAAAATGCTCATTGAATTTTCTTGAAAGTTCTTTCTGTCCGTATAATGACACTATCTATAAAGTGAAAACGATCCGAAGTCTATATGTTTATTCGTTCATGATTTTGTGAATTGGTATTGTGAACGAAAAAAGTGGTGGAACTAACGAATGTACGAACGTATAAATTATAAACGTACGATCGTACGTACAAACACAGACATCTCTTATGTCTTATACACATGATTTTATTTTAACGGCGGTAGGATTAATCTTCCAGAGGGCGCAAAACAAGAGCTCTACCAATAAAAAGACAAGTATTTTTGTCGAAAGTCCATAGTAAAAACTTTAAAATATGTTTGAAGCGTGTTTTTTTCCAGAACCAGGGGGGAATGTCCCCCTTGCTATTCTCTAGGTTCCTATATGTTCCTATTATGTACTTACGATTCCACCGTTAGTACATGAGTACCGTACCTACTTGGTCGTTCATTTCATTTACCCGTTAGCGTTAGCGAGGCTACACAATTTAGACAAACAATAACATTAATACAAATAATAACAATTTATGTATTCATATTCATAGACACCTATAGGGTGGCAAGGTGGGTAAATGCCCCCCCTTGGCTCAAGAAAATACCAAGCTTCAAAAATTTTAAAGTTTTTGCTATGGACTTTTGACAAAAAATACTTGTCTTTTTATTGGTTGAGCTCTTGTTTTGCACCCTCTGGAAGATTCATATTCCCCCCTTAAAAAAAATCAAGTTTTTTATGTCAGTAGTGTATAAGTATGTATAAGTAGAGTGTGTGAATTTAGCCCCCCTTTTTTTGAATTTGTTATTTTTGAAAGTTGTTCCCGATTGTTCCCGATATGTGGCGCATTTTTCCAAATTTTTTTTTGAAAAATATTCAAAATGGGGTCTTAGACCCAAAAAACCGTTTTGGTATGGGTTGATTATGGAGCAAGTAGAGACGGGGAGGAGATTTGATACGTTTGCGTGAAAAAGTGATTGATTGGCATTCGGCGCCGTTTAGCTCCAAGCTATTTTTTAGACACCAAACTGAAAAAATGGCAAGATCTTGTTGAATAAGGGAAAAGTCATGTGTTGAGGAAATGGTCTTGAAGAACTTGGTATCATGGCGTGCAGAGAGATAGAAGAATGTTTGATTACCCTTTCAATATCGTTGATAGCGAGAATAAATAAAAGTGGAATGAGAGATTTGCAGTGGAAACTTAAGATTTCATACAAAATACTTTCGATGAGTTTGGGGGTAATGTGTGGAAGCTTAGCAATGGGACGATAGTTGTTAACATCGCTCTTCGGACCCTTTTTGTGTATAGGAGTTAAGGAAGAAATACAATAGTCGGAAAATGTGTGGAAAAGTAATGTACAAGATCATCAGTTCATTGTTTGAATCCACTCATCTGCTTTGTAGTTTTAATGGCGAGAACAAAAAAAAAAAAAAAACAAATGTAAGTGAAACTCATGGTGAATTGCAATCGATGACTCCAATGATGAATTGCATTGTAGTTTATAATTTTTTGGCAACTATAAATTCTCATTTTGTTGGATACAGTTCACAGTGACTTTCTGTAAAAAAAAGTCCATGTAAGACGAACTGAAAGAAATTGCGTTTGTCGAAACGCCAAACATTTTTGATTTGAAATGGAAACAACTTTTTGGTTTGTTTTCATTTTAAAATAAAGGGTGCATTACCGATGGGATTTAGTAAACAATACAAATGGGAGGATTTAATTGATGAAAAAGAAACTACCACTAACCTGGTGATTTCATAACTGAATTTTCATTAGATTTTTCATCGAAATTATTGAACTGATGAATAAGCTAAATACCCGTATGTAGTGAATTCACAGATTATGCAATCAAAATGTTTTTCATCACCTGGGTCGGTGAATAAACAACTTCCATTGTAGTAGTGAATTCGTTAGTGAATTTTCATCGAAAAAGTGGCATGTGCTTCCCACCAATGACACGCCCATGTTAAATTCATCAAAGGAATAAGCTGAAAAGTGGCAGGTACAGCTTCAATTCCTCAAGGAAAAAGCAGGTTTTTCCTCAATGATTTTTTTAATTTTTCCCGCTGGGATTGAACAAACAATTACATGTTTACATTTTTTTTACTTTGAACCACTTAAGTGCATTATGGGTGACTCATGAAACTGACGTTTTGGAAAGCTACTTTTCGGTCGGTTTTGATATAAGCTTCCGACAGCTTCCGCCTATTATAGTTCTTCCTTTATGAAAGATGATTTCCATATCTGAGGAGACTGTCCTTGATTTAGGGAAAGGCTGAGAGAGGGAGAGAGAGGGTAGAAGTGCATTTTTTTAGAAGTATGGCAGGGATACCATCTGGACCCGGACTAAATTCATCATTTAATTAATTCAATTTATATATTCGATGAGTTAGGGTTTGACAGTTCGAGGAAGAAGCGGTCCAAGAGAAGCCAATATAATTGTTTTTTCTCAAGATATCCAAGCCGAAATACTTTTTCAATAATTTGCAGTAACTTTTGTTATTTAAAAAAAAATTTAGGTAGATTTGTTTTTATATTTTTAAAAATTTTTTACTGTTCTCGAGATATTCGAGCTAGGGTAATGAAATTTAACAACATTTTTTAAAAATTGTTTTAGTAATAAAATGCTCATTGAATTTTCTTGAAAGTTCTTTCTGTCCGTATAATGACACTATCTATAAAGTGAAAACGATCCGAAGTCTATATGTTTATTCGTTCATGATTTTGTGAATTGGTATTGTGAACGAAAAAAGTGGTGGAACTAACGAATGTACGAACGTATAAATTATAAACGTACGATCGTACGTACAAACACAGACATCTCTTATGTCTTATACACATGATTTTATTTTAACGGCGGTAGGATTAATCTTCCAGAGGGCGCAAAACAAGAGCTCTACCAATAAAAAGACAAGTATTTTTGTCGAAAGTCCATAGTAAAAACTTTAAAATATGTTTGAAGCGTGTTTTTTTCCAGAACCAGGGGGGAATGTCCCCCTTGCTATTCTCTAGGTTCCTATATGTTCCTATTATGTACTTACGATTCCACCGTTAGTACATGAGTACCGTACCTACTTGGTCGTTCATTTCATTTACCCGTTAGCGTTAGCGAGGCTACACAATTTAGACAAACAATAACATTAATACAAATAATAACAATTTATGTATTCATATTCATAGACACCTATAGGGTGGCAAGGTGGGTAAATGCCCCCCCTTGGCTCAAGAAAATACCAAGCTTCAAAAATTTTAAAGTTTTTGCTATGGACTTTTGACAAAAAATACTTGTCTTTTTATTGGTTGAGCTCTTGTTTTGCACCCTCTGGAAGATTCATATTCCCCCCTTAAAAAAAATCAAGTTTTTTATGTCAGTAGTGTATAAGTATGTATAAGTAGAGTGTGTGAATTTAGCCCCCCTTTTTTTGAATTTGTTATTTTTGAAAGTTGTTCCCGATTGTTCCCGATATGTGGCGCATTTTTCCAAATTTTTTTTTGAAAAATATTCAAAATGGGGTCTTAGACCCAAAAAAACCGTTTTGGTATGGGTTGATTATGGAGCAAGTAGAGACGGGGAGGAGATTTGATACGTTTGCGTGAAAAAGTGATTGATTGGCATTCGGCGCCGTTTAGCTCCAAGCTATTTTTTAGACACCAAACTGAAAAAATGGCAAGATCTTGTTGAATAAGGGAAAAGTCATGTGTTGAGGAAATGGTCTTGAAGAACTTGGTATCATGGCGTGCAGAGAGATAGAAGAATGTTTGATTACCCTTTCAATATCGTTGATAGCGAGAATAAATAAAAGTGGAATGAGAGATTTGCAGTGGAAACTTAAGATTTCATACAAAATACTTTCGATGAGTTTGGGGGTAATGTGTGGAAGCTTAGCAATGGGACGATAGTTGTTAACATCGCTCTTCGGACCCTTTTTGTGTATAGGAGTTAAGGAAGAAATACAATAGTCGGAAAATGTGTGGAAAAGTAATGTACAAGATCATCAGTTCATTGTTTGAATCCACTCATCTGCTTTGTAGTTTTAATGGCGAGAACAAAAAAAAAAAAAAAACAAATGTAAGTGAAACTCATGGTGAATTGCAATCGATGACTCCAATGATGAATTGCATTGTAGTTTATAATTTTTTGGCAACTATAAATTCTCATTTTGTTGGATACAGTTCACAGTGACTTTCTGTAAAAAAAAGTCCATGTAAGACGAACTGAAAGAAATTGCGTTTGTCGAAACGCCAAACATTTTTGATTTGAAATGGAAACAACTTTTTGGTTTGTTTTCATTTTAAAATAAAGGGTGCATTACCGATGGGATTTAGTAAACAATACAAATGGGAGGATTTAATTGATGAAAAAGAAACTACCACTAACCTGGTGATTTCATAACTGAATTTTCATTAGATTTTTCATCGAAATTATTGAACTGATGAATAAGCTAAATACCCGTATGTAGTGAATTCACAGATTATGCAATCAAAATGTTTTTCATCACCTGGGTCGGTGAATAAACAACTTCCATTGTAGTAGTGAATTCGTTAGTGAATTTTCATCGAAAAAGTGGCATGTGCTTCCCACCAATGACACGCCCATGTTAAATTCATCAAAGGAATAAGCTGAAAAGTGGCAGGTACAGCTTCAATTCCTCAAGGAAAAAGCAGGTTTTTCCTCAATGATTTTTTTAATTTTTCCCGCTGGGATTGAACAAACAATTACATGTTTACATTTTTTTTACTTTGAACCACTTAAGTGCATTATGGGTGACTCATGAAACTGACGTTTTGGAAAGCTACTTTTCGGTCGGTTTTGATATAAGCTTCCGACAGCTTCCGCCTATTATAGTTCTTCCTTTATGAAAGATGATTTCCATATCTGAGGAGACTGTCCTTGATTTAGGGAAAGGCTGAGAGAGGGAGAGAGAGGGTAGAAGTGCATTTTTTTAGAAGTATGGCAGGGATACCATCTGGACCCGGACTAAATTCATCATTTAATTAATTCAATTTATATATTCGATGAGTTAGGGTTTGACAGTTCGAGGAAGAAGCGGTCCAAGAGAAGCCAATATAATTGTTTTTTCTCAAGATATCCAAGCCGAAATACTTTTTCAATAATTTGCAGTAACTTTTGTTATTTAAAAAAAAATTTAGGTAGATTTGTTTTTATATTTTTAAAAATTTTTTACTGTTCTCGAGATATTCGAGCTAGGGTAATGAAATTTAACAACATTTTTTAAAAATTGTTTTAGTAATAAAATGCTCATTGAATTTTCTTGAAAGTTCTTTCTGTCCGTATAATGACACTATCTATAAAGTGAAAACGATCCGAAGTCTATATGTTTATTCGTTCATGATTTTGTGAATTGGTATTGTGAACGAAAAAAGTGGTGGAACTAACGAATGTACGAACGTATAAATTATAAACGTACGATCGTACGTACAAACACAGACATCTCTTATGTCTTATACACATGATTTTATTTTAACGGCGGTAGGATTAATCTTCCAGAGGGCGCAAAACAAGAGCTCTACCAATAAAAAGACAAGTATTTTTGTCGAAAGTCCATAGTAAAAACTTTAAAATATGTTTGAAGCGTGTTTTTTTCCAGAACCAGGGGGGAATGTCCCCCTTGCTATTCTCTAGGTTCCTATATGTTCCTATTATGTACTTACGATTCCACCGTTAGTACATGAGTACCGTACCTACTTGGTCGTTCATTTCATTTACCCGTTAGCGTTAGCGAGGCTACACAATTTAGACAAACAATAACATTAATACAAATAATAACAATTTATGTATTCATATTCATAGACACCTATAGGGTGGCAAGGTGGGTAAATGCCCCCCCTTGGCTCAAGAAAATACCAAGCTTCAAAAATTTTAAAGTTTTTGCTATGGACTTTTGACAAAAAATACTTGTCTTTTTATTGGTTGAGCTCTTGTTTTGCACCCTCTGGAAGATTCATATTCCCCCCTTAAAAAAAATCAAGTTTTTTATGTCAGTAGTGTATAAGTATGTATAAGTAGAGTGTGTGAATTTAGCCCCCCTTTTTTTGAATTTGTTATTTTTGAAAGTTGTTCCCGATTGTTCCCGATATGTGGCGCATTTTTCCAAATTTTTTTTTGAAAAATATTCAAAATGGGGTCTTAGACCCAAAAAACCGTTTTTGACCTAGCCCCCCTTTTTTGAAAATCAAAATTTTGAAACTTGTTCCAGATTGTTCCAGTTGTTCTGAACATTGTTTCAAGTTTTTGGACCTCTATGCTCAAAATTTCAAAAGTTATGGCCAAAATTCGAAAAAATTTTAGCTTCCCTTTTTTTGAAATTCTGACTTTTAAATTTTTTTTTTTGATAAAGAAAAGTGTTCTAAACATTGTTCCAAAAAATTAAAACTTTTTTTCAAAAATTCAAACTACCGCTCCCCAATATTTTTTATTTTTTTTTTATTTAAAATTTTTCATATTTAATAATATATACATGTGTTGAGAAATGATGGTGCTCTATCAGAAAATAAATCAGCCTAAAACCGAGCTTTAAAAACAGTCTTCGAGTTTTTGAATTTTGTAAAATTTTTATTGTCCCCCTTTTACAAAATTCGAAAATCCAAAAGTTGTTCCAAGTAAAACTCTGTTTTTTCTACCATATACCAAAATTTCATGCAAATCTATACATACATAATTAAAGGCATAATCTAACTAACACAATTTTATCACTTTTTTATTCCCCACAGACCCCCTCTCAAAATTTCAAAATTTTTTAAATTCAAAGTGATTATTCGAGCTATTATTTAAAAGGGTTAAAAATCCTGGTTCCATGAAATATATTTTAAATATTCAAATTTTCAAAAAACACCCCCACACCCCCCCTTTTAGAAAATAAAAATTTTAAAAAATACTTTAAATAGGCATTCACATTCATCTTCTTGTTCCAAAAATTTTATTCTAAAATATGAGTAAACAAAGAATTTAGAGCTTAAAAACACTATTTACGATATTAAATGATAATCCTCATTATGCACCCCCATTTTCGAAATCAATGGATTGAAAATAATCAACATTTTGTATAGGTTTATATTCATTGCGCCCTTCACAAAAAACAAAAAGAAAATTACTAAAGAGAAATTGTTATTCTTTTAATTTTGCCGCATGCAAAATCATTTAATTAGTGTTTCTACCATCTTTCTACGTTTTTATTATGTTTAAGATCAAATTCTTTTTATAAGGTACCATTTAAAATTTAAACGGCTGTTCTCTTTCTCTTTCACAATCGACCATCGTTTGTTCCATTGTTGTTGAAGTAAAATGCACGACTCGATCGCACATACTTGCTCTTATGTTCACGTTAGTTGGAACTTAAGATTTTTTAAAATTTGCAAGTCATAATAGAAAAAATATATACAAATTAGAAAAATATAAAAAAAGCATCTAAATCATTCTTTAATATTGTATAAATGGCTAGTAAAATAGTTTAGCGCTCCTCAAAACCATGTATGCACTTGAAACAAGTTTTAGGTTTTCGATTTTGGAAACGGGGGTCCGGGGGGCATTTTTTTTGAAAGTTTTAATACTAAAAATCAATTTTAAGAAACGAAAGCTCGGAACAATTTAGAAGAGCCCTAGAACAACCTGGAACAAGTTTTTGAATTTTGGATTTCCTAAAAGGGGGGCCAGAGCAAGGATAATTAGTATTTTTTCATTTAAAGTGTTTTTTCGGTTTAAAATTTTGGGTTTCAAGAGCTTTTTGAAAAAAGTTCTTAAGTATTTTTTTTTAAGTTTAAGATATGGTTATTCAAGAAGATTCCTTTGTATCCTGGTTTAATTTTTAAAACCTTTTCATTCGGTAACGCGGACCTAAAATATGAATTTCAGTTTCCTTTTAATATCGTAAGAATTCTATTTTAGGTTTAAGAGCTTTTGTTTGTTATGTTTGTGTTTCAAACTTGCTAGCATTGACATGGGGGTGAACAAATTTAGAGCCCATTTTTATTTTTCAATTTTCTTAAGAGGGGGTGAGGGGGGGGGGGGGGTAACAATTTCTCTTTAGTAATTTTCTTTTTCTTTTTTGTCAAGGGCACAATGAATATAAACCTATACAAAATGTTGATTATTTTCAATCCATTGATTTCGAAAATGGGGGTGCATAATGAGGACTATCATTTAATATCGTAAATAGTGTTTTTAAGCTCTAAATTCTTTGTTTACTCATATTTTAGAATAAAATTTTTGGAACAAGAAGATGAATGTGAATACCTATTTAAAGTATTTTTTTTAATTTTTATTTTCTAAAAGGGGGGGTGTGGGGGTGTTTTTTGAAAATTTGAATATTTAAAATATATTTCATGGAACCAGGATCTTAAACCCTTTTAAATAATAGCTCGAATAATCACTTTGAATTTAAAAATTTTTGAAATTTTGAGAGGGGGTCTGTGGGGAATTGCCTTTAATTGTGTATAGATTTGCATGCAATTTTGGTATATGGGAGGAAAAACAGAGTTTTACTTGGAACAACTTTTGGATTTTTGAATTTTGTAAAAATTTTACAAAATTCAAAAACTCGAAGACAGTTTTTAAAGCTCGGTTTTAGGCTGATTTATTTTCTGATAGAGCACCATCATTTCTCAACACATGTATATATTATTAAATATGAAAATTTTTAAATAAAAAACAAAAAATAAAAAATATTGGGGAGCGGTAGTTTGAATTTTTGAAAAAAAGTTTGAATGGCTATTTCTTTTTAGATATACACTCTACAGCTTTAATTTTTTGGAACAATGTTTAGAACACTTTTCTTTATCCAACAAAAATGTAAAAAGTCAGAATTTCAAAAAAAGGGGGTTTTTCGAATTTTGGCCATAACTTTTGAAATTTTGAGCATAGAGGTCCAAAAACTTGAAACAATGTTCAGAACAACTGGAACAATCTAGAACAAGTTTCAAAATTTTGATTTTCAAAAAAAGGGGGGCTAGGTCAAAAACGGTTTTTTGGGTCTTAAACCCCCATTTTTGAATATTTTTCAAAAAAAAATTTGGAACAATGCGGAACAAATCCGGAACAATCTGGAACAACTTTCAAAAATAACAAATTCAAAAAAAGGGGGGCAAACTTCATACACTCGTATAAGTATCGTTTTTATGCTTTTAGAGCTCACAATTAGCTCCCCATTGGATTATTTGCTATTTTTTGAAAACTATATGTGATTTCAATTTCTTTTAAATAAAATCTTGTGAAAAATATAATAAGTATTATTTACCAAAGTAAAAAAAATGTTTTGGATTTAAAAAAAATTCAAATAAGCTCCTATAATATTGCATAGCAAATATTTCAAAAAAGAAATTTTTGAATTTTTAAAAAAAGCTGCAAATTTTGCTTTTTTGAAAATTCGATACCTATCTCAAAAACGAGTTGAAAAATTTTTCTTAAAGAAAATTTGTTTGCAAACAAAGCTCGAAAAAAAAACATTAAGCTGTAGAATGCTTTTTGTTTCATTTCAATACGACCACTCATCTCAAAGATACCTACAGCTATTCAAAAAACATTAACAAAAATGTTTGTCCCTTTATGTTTTGTGACTAGTGTATTAAAGGAGTTGTTTTAGCTTATTTAGCTACATATATGTAGTATTTCATGCTTTTAAAAAAATTTCTTTTTTTTTTCTGAGGCTCTTGAAAATAAGAGCAGGCACTTGCGACCCCAGTCGTGAATTTAGTTAAATTTGCTGAAACAACCTTAAATATACCATGATGAAACTTAGACCCTAATTTGGCTTAAAAATTACTTCCCTTAAAAAACATAGAAATTGTTAGGTTTTTTCTAAGAACAAAATTTAAAAAAAAAGCTCCAATTGCATTTTCTGAAGAATCAAAATTTTTGCATCAATGCCCTAAACCACGTGCGATTTTTTCCACGAAAATTTCAATTTTCTACCAGATTAGTTTGTTGTTCCTAGGAACTCAAAAAATATTATTTGAGTTTGAATATTCGACATAATGAACTTCAATCATGGCAAATCTTTTCTGTCTCTGTTCCAGATTGGTCTAGTAGAAATGTTCAAAACGTTGCCTTTTGAATAAAAGATAACAGCAACATGTGTGACTTTAATCACTTAAATCACATCGAACGAACGAAAAACGTCATTTACACAGCATCAGTTCAACTATAAAGACTCGCCTGGTAGTATAGTCCCCGTCCACTTGTCCATTCTAATAATTTTGTCTACATTTTCATTTTCATTTTCAAAATCATGAAGTGTTTTCCATATACCCTCTATGAATTCGATTTGATAGGTTTTACAATGTAGGATGGCTTAAAGCTTTTGTGTACGCCTAGTACACCAAATACCAAATGCGACCCGGCATGTCCTGTCCTCTGTCCTTTTGCAAAATTTGTTCTGCCGTGAATTGGCATCAAATAACATTGTTAATGTGATCACAGTGTGATTCTGAGAATGTTCCTACATCTACATACGAGTACATTATGTATATTATCCTTCGTGCTATTGAAGTAGGTACATATTCCAGTTCGAATGGAGTAAAGATTCACAAGTGCTTATAGACTTCATCGATACTATAACAGAATTTAAAATGGATATGAATGGTTCACACACAAACATTTGCGATTACAAAATTTTAAATTAATTTTTAAGGACATTACATTTCTCCTCCTCCTTGTCCTCTACCACCGCGCTGAATGTTAACTGGATGTTTTGTGGTAACTCGCATCCTGCCGCTGCTCCACAATAACAACACTGCCAAGCCAATAAGCATGAAAATTTATATAGAAGACTGTTCGGAGTGGTAATTTGCATATCGATTTGAAAAAGCGGATCAAGTCTGAGTATAGCGTGAATCGAGGATATATCTATAAAGTTTATCTAACGCATCAGTAAGATTTTTGTATTATTTGTTGTCTTCCGCATTTGAATTCATTGAAGATGGAAATTCTGGAGTTGAGTAGGGAAGAAAATGTCTCCATTATCCATCCATATATAGTGGTACCTATCTATACTGGTTCTGGCTTAGGCAATTCAAGTCCTAGAGCTTAATAGAAATGTTTTTTTTTTCAAAAGATTTCTTCTTCTATTACTTCAAAATAAATCAATGATTGAAGGTACATACATACCTAAATCAAATCAATTTTATCAAAGAGTTGATTTTGATTCATAAAAAAAAAGAAAAAAAAAAGAAGAAAATAAAATCCTCTCGTTTTATAATGATGGATGCTTTTAAAATCCTTATAGATCCACTTTGCCAAACGATTATTATTATTTGTTCTCAGTTTTTCGATAGATTCGCAAAAAAAAAAAATAAAAACAGCTTTGGAAAAGGCATAGTAAAGCTGTTGTTTTGCAATCAATTTTCATGGAGACTACGCCCATCATCAGAACAGTACCACACCACAGGCATTTTATGATGTTCACTGCAAAATACTTTTACTACAATTTGATGGGAAAATAAAATTTAATCCACTTAGAGCCACTTAGAGTCGTTTAATGGCTAGTGATTATTTGAAGAATTATTGATTAAATTGATTTTGTTTAATTACCTTAGTCTCTTACTTCCTTTTCACTTAAAATAAAATATTCATTATTGACATCATTAAAGAGCTATTAGTCCAGGGAAATAAGGCCTTCCAATAGTAAAAATTTAGGTACAGGGTTTTCTTTTTTTGTTGTTGTTGTTGAATTAGTTTAATTTCTGCAAGATTAATTGCAAGGATTTAAAAATCCCAAAGTTGTGTTTTTCGTTGATACTTGATAGGTCACGCAATTTAAGAAATTAGTTTCGGGAAATTATGGAGGGGATGGGGGGTATAAACTGGGCTACGATCTGTGGTCTTGGCGAGTCTATGATAGGAATCAACCAAAGCAAAACTGAACTTATATCTACTGTTTACTTATTACTTAATGTGGTGCTACAGTCCAGAACCGACAAGATTCCTCCAGCCTACTTGGTTTCTTGCAAGCAGTCTCCAATTTCGCAAGCCAAGTTTTGAGGATTGAAGTCCACTTCCACTTGCGTGCGCCTCCTTTTACGCTGTCCACATCTATGTTCCTCGCTGCCCCACGGGGTTGTATTCAAAGACCATCCGGGGCGAGCATTGATGTCTTCGATCTAGGTAACCCAGCTATCTCAGTTATTGGCTTTTCATTTTTGTGGCTAGGTCAGTGCCGAAATACAGCCCCTTCAGTTCATTGTATCTTCTTCGCCATTCCCAGATTTACGGATGAGCTGGTTCATACTTATAATAATTAATTCATCGCCAGCTGCTTTGAATAGCTCAGCCACAAGGCCATCAGCTCCAGCAGCCTTATTGGACTTAAGTTTATATATAGCTATCTTTACTTCGTTGAGATCGGGTAGACGGAATTGTTGGCCTACGTCGTCATGGTGCAATCTGCATGGTAGTGGAATTCGGTTCGTCATCACCGTTTTACAATTTGTAGAAAAGATTTTTCCATATCCTCAGCACCGACTGCGATTCTACTACGATGTTCCCCTGTTCATCCTTGCAGGCTTCGGTCCATGCCTTGTAACCCTGGGAGGTTCTTTTTATTTTTAGGTAAAACTTCTGAAACTCATTCCGGTAATGGCATCGCTCTAATTTCTCGTTCGCACGCTTCTCATGCTCTTTTTTTCCTTCTTAGAAGCTTGTGTTTCTCTCTCCTCTTGTGCTCGTAGATCTCGCGAACAGCTCTAGTCCGTCTATGCAGCGCCGCACACTGGGACCTCTTGTATGGAGAGCGCGCTCAAAATGCAAAATTGAAACTAAAGGTTTCGAATAAAATTTTAATGTGGATTCAAAGTTGACATGATTGCTTATCAATATGTCAAGTTTTGAAGTTTTGGGAGACAGAAATGTAAGAGAAAATAAGCGATAAAAGCAGCAATTCATGTATATTCTAAAATCCATTGCACAGTTGTTGGTCATTTGAAAATTCGAAAAAAATAAATTCGTGGTGAATACAAAAATATAAAAATATATTGGCATCAAATGAAGGTCAGTAAAAATAAAAAAAATGTTTTTATCAAATTAGATCAACATATTTCACTTGCATTTTAAGAAAATTGAAAAGTTACGTAGAAAATGTTCAAATTTTTTTTTTTTTGATTTTGCGCACGATACTTTTAAAACTGAATACGTGGTCTAGTAGTATCAATATTCCTCTATATGAAACAGAAGTCAAAAGTGAGAGCATGGTGCGCAAAACCGAAATAAGATTTTTTGAATATTTTCTACGTAACTTTTCAATTTTTTTAAAATGTAAGGGAAAAATGTTTTTCTAATTTGATAAAAATATTTTTTCATTTTCCACTGACCTTCATTTGATGCCAATATATTTATTATATTTTTGTATTCACCGCGAATTTATTTTTTCCAAATTTTCAAATGACCTACAACTGCACAATGGATTTTAGAATGTAAACGAATTGCTACTTTTATCGCTTATTTTCTATTACCCTTCTGTCTCCCAAAACTTCAAAACTTGACATATTGATAAGCAATCATGTCAACTTTGAATCCACATTATAATTTTATACGAAACCGTTAGTTTCAATTTTGCATTTTGAGCACGCTCTCCATACAAGAGGTCCCATTGTGCGCCGCTTTGTATGCCCGTTGTTTGGCTGCATGTATTTGTCGGCATTCTTCGTCGAACCAGGGGTTTCGCTGTGGTGGTCATGCAAGGCCAAGCACGTCAAAGGCGGCATCCCTGATGGCTTCCTGGCAGTTTTTCCACTGGTTCCCGGTATTTTCACTTGGCGGCAAAGGACTATTGAAGAGGGTGCGAGAGACTCGATCGGAAAAGGATCTGGTGATTTCTTGCGACTGTAGCCGTTCGACGTCGAACTTCCTCACAGTATTTCCTTGTTTTGGCTTTGATCGGGATATCCGTAGCATTGACTTTGCTACAACGAGGTAGTGGTCGGAGTCAACGTAGGCTCCTCGGAACGTTCGGACATCCTTTATACTGGAGGAGTGCCTTGCCTTACGTTTAGCCCCGCAGCCAAATCAATTAACCTGAGACCGCTATCGGAGGTGGTTTCATGCAGGCCGTATCTTCCGATTGTGCCACCAAAGACGTCTTCTTTTCCTAGCTTGGCATTAAAATCACTCAATACAATTTTAATGTCATAGCTAGGGCATTGCTCATATGTCTTGTCCAGGAGCTCGTAGAAATCGTCCTTGGTGTCGTCAGCTTTCTCCTCTGTGGGGGCATGCGCGCATATGAGGCTGATGTTGGCGAGCTTAGCCTTGATGCGAATTGGACTTCTTGCCTAAGTCTGCCTCTAACAACAAAACCACATCCAAACAGACGCTGCAATTGTGGTCGGTAACAGTTACCCTAGTAGATATCGAAGTCTTTCAGCTTTCTTTTGCCTGACCCATCCCATCGCACTTCTAGGATGGCGGTGATGTCTGCTTTGTAGCAGTCTAGGGCTTCCACTAAATGTTCAGCTGCACGTGGTCTATTGAGAGACAGTTCATTCCACGTGCAGATCCGAAGTTCGTTGTCCTTATTTCGTTTGCTTGGTTCGTCAACAGTAAATCCGTCCGTATCCGAGCTTTGTTGTTGCTTCGCAACTAAATAGCTTAACGTGGCTGGGAAGTCACCCTGACGGCATGACCCCCAACCTGGAGGACCAGACCCTTAATTTAACTCCAAGGTCGGGGAGCCGGATTAACCGCTCCTTATAGGCCTGAGCTCCGAATATGTCGTATTAGCCCGGTTTAGTTGTTCACTAAGTAGTTCAGCCTAACTGGAACTGTAGACGCCACCGTTGATTCCATCATGAGAATTCTTCCGCTGCCACCTTGATAAAGGAGAAGTGCCTTAGTGGGATCACTCCTCCCCCCCCTCTCTTTTGCTGCCGCCAAAAACCGTCCACAGGGATCTTCAGTTAGAGGCACCCGATGTTCACCATACTTGGAGGTGAGAGTAGAAGTTGATAATCAGAGGTTCGCTTTGAAATAAAGCTTGTGGACGCTTGTGTCCTCTTGAATGCATCGTTTGAACACTCTATATATTAAAAAAAAATCTTAAATTCAACATGGTGGTCAACGTTGAACAGCTGGGTGGTCGATAACTTATTTATAGGCTCCTTATACCCTACAGTTTAAACGAAAAGAAAAAAAAGTCAAAACCTTCACTAATAAGTTCACTGAAATACAAAAGCATAATTCCTTTTTTGGGATTAAGTCGAAAAATATCGATCGTAGAGAAAAAACTATTTTGACCAAATTTGTAGATAATTAAATTTTGAACAACTTTTTATTAAGTACACTTGTAGCCAAAAGTTAAAATTAATGCAATTTGGGTACCTTGCGTTCATTAGCATAAAGGTACGTTTCCATTTGAAACCAATTTCACTATAAAACTGTCGAGAATGATACTCAAATAGCTTTGAAAATCTGGGGACTGCCAGGTTGCTGTATATCTTTGAATCAATTCGCGGTTTTCGAATAAGGTGGTTCTAACCTTGCCATTGAGTATAGAAAATATGAGGTTTTTTTTTAAAACAAAACAGTTTTGAGTTTCTTCAAGAAAATTGGAGCATTCTTCTTCGTTTTCATCCAGTTAATCACTCGATATTTTTACACGTTAAGGCTTAAGTCCATTACCATTTAATGTAGTCTGAGAAAAACTCCCATTATATCTGGTAGTAAAAATAAGCTCCCAACTATATAATGTTTATGTGAAACATAATTTTTATTTGATTAACTGTTCGACAGTTATATAGTAAGCTTTTATTAAAAGTCATTGCTATAAAATGTGTGTTTTGTTTTGCCATGTACAATTTGTCAGCAAAGAGCAAAAACTCATTAATGTCGTTGACGTCTTATACCAACACGGCAAGCAGAAACAATTTCGTTCAATTTCTCCCTCAGTTAATTTTCCAACCACAATATACAAATGGACTGTGTCTATTGAAAATTGCAATTGAATTGGAGTTGGAAGGACGTCTTGCTGTGAGTGAGAACTAATGGCGATTTCGATTGGTAATAATGAAGAACTTTTCGATTCCGGTATCCGGGCACCCAGGGATGTATTTAGGATCTCTCTGTCTCTATACAAGACGACTAGACCTTATGGACTCAGCCTGTGATGGCGACCCTTTATAAGTAGGGAAAATACTATTTTTTAACTACTACCTACATATATACATATTTATGTACACAATTTTATAAAAAAAAATTAATTCCTAGAAGAAAAAGGAAGTTTAACTTATTTGATTATAGGTACTATGCATACAAACATAGTAATAGGAGCAAAAAATTTCATACTAAAAAAGCGACTAAGTCGATTCTTGGTATTCTAAATTCAATTTTCACTAATCTGAGAATCCCCCTCCTTAACGTCGTCGTGTAGCGCAATTAATGGAAATTGATTTCCCACTGGCTCTGGATACTGCCATGCCCAGGCGGACGCCATTAGCATAGTAGCTTAACTTTTTATATGTTTGAATGTAACTTTATTCTATTAAAGGCACTTTCGAATGAAAAACAAATTTTATGCACCATTTTTTCCACTAAATTCTGATAAGTCCTATTTAATTTTCACCTTTAAGAGCTTGCATACAGAATATCAGAATTGTGAGTACGCCAATACGAACGCATAATGGTGCATAGTCCTGTGGATGTGTATAAGCAAACAAAATTTCCGCATATGAAGTGCCGAAAATCCTCACGCTTACACGAGCAATCATTTGCAATCATTAAAATTAACTGTCTATGAAAAAAAACGCTTGACGGTAATATTAAAAACAAAAACAAAAAATTAATCCAGAGGAACACCCCAAAGAGGGAAGATCTATCCGCTTCTTTGGACATTAGCTATGAAGGAAATTCTAGTAAAATAAAAATAAAGTGAAGTCATAGTTGTACCCTATGCAGATGCGACTACTTGCGACAGGAAAATGTCCATCCTTTATTAGTGGACAAATGGAGTTTGCCTTGTCAAAAGTCAACACGTGGACAAGAACTATGGTCTAATAGTTAGTCTATCGAAAAAAGAACTGGTTCTCTTCACTAAGAGAAAGAAAATAACAATACTTAGAATACCGCTCAAAATCTCGGATCAGGCCAGAAACCTTTTGGTGTGCTCCTAGATAAGGAAACTGAGCTGGAGTCTCATCACTAAAGAAAGAGCAAATACAGCTATGGTCGCATGTTATTCCTGCAACAGGATTTTTGGAAAATCCTGAGGATCCAAGTCAAAAATTATAGGGCGGATGTACACGGCAATAGTTAGACCATAATAATTATCTACGGTTATCTAGCCCTCTAAAAGTACTTGAGAGTGCTAGGACAAAAATCTGAGCATGGAACGTTCGATCCTTGTACGGCGAAGGTAGATACGAGCAGGTTGAGCGTGAAATGCTTCACCTTAAGATCAGTATCCTGGGCAGCAGCGAAACTAGGTGGAGAGGAAGAGCCGAATACAGAGCTGACTCTGGGCAAACGAGAATGCTGTATTCCGGGGAGGATGAAAGAGAGGGTGGCCAAAGGCTGCATGGTGTCGAAATTATGTTGAACGAAGAAGCGAGGCGTAGTCTTATATCCTGGTCGCCCATTTGTGCAAGAATAATGACGGAAAAGTTCCGTTCAAAAATTCGCAACGTCACAATAATTCAGTGCTACGCCCCCACAAATGAAGCGACCGAGGAAGACAAAACCGATTTCTACACTCATCTTAACTCAGTTTACAGTGGTGTTCCAAGAACCGACATCATAATTGTCATGGGAGATCTCAATGCCCAAGTCGGATCAGAGAACTACGGTCTGGAACGCGTCATGGGGAAAAATGGCTTGGGGTCACGAAATGAAAATGGCGATTTGCTGGTCGATTTTTGTAACGCTAATGGTCTTGTACTGGGTGGGACTGTGTTTAAACATAAGACTTGCAACAAAATCACCTGGGTACATCCGGATGGTCAAATTGAAAACCAAATTGCCCACATCATGATTCAGCAGCGATGGAGGAAGTCAATGTGCGATGTTCGAATCATTAGAAGTGCCAACATGGGAAGCGACCACCATTTGGTTCTCATGAGTCTCAAGCTACGAACTGCAGCTGTACAACGTAAATCACAGGGTGCAGCAAGGAATTCGAAGTTCAATACAAATGCTTTGAGTGATCCCAACATATGTCGTAACTATGTCACCAACCTTAACGACAGAGCTTCGTCATTAAACGGAATTCAACATTCAACAATTGATGAGATGTGGGGTGATATAAAAAGTGTTTTTATGGAGTGTATTGCTGGATCTGAAACTGTACCCAAGCAGTCAAGAGTTAGAGACTCTTGGATATCCCAAGACACCTGGGATAAAATCGAGCTTCGCAAATCGTTGAAGATGCAAATAAGTGCCGAAGCGGATGCTCAACGAAAGGCTGAATTGCGAAGAGAGTATCGCTTAGCACATATGATGGTCTATCGCTGTGTGAAACGTGACAAGAGGGTGAGGTTAGACGGTCTCGCAGAAAATGGGGAAAACGCTGCAAGAAGAGGAGATATGAGGGAATTGTACCAAATATCCAAGGAAGTTGTCGGGAAGAAAAGCAACACCAATCATCCTATAATTGATGTGGATGGTACACTTTTGGTATCAATCGAGGAACAGCTGCGCAGGTGGAAGGATCACTTTTGTGCCTTGCTTAAAGAGGATTCTGTCGAGCAGAGTGCTGAAGTGCCCCAGCTTAACGAGATGCGTAGATCATATAGGGGTATTGACATCGAACCCCCTACAGTACTGGAAATTCATTCTTCGATAAATCTTCTCAAAAACAAAAAAGCAGCTGGACTTGACGGTATACCAGCCGAGTTCCTGAAAGCTGACCCTGTCAGAACGGCTAGTATTCTACACCCGTTGATACAAGCTGTGTGGGAAAACGAAATCTATCCCAGCGACTGGAAGGATGGTGTAATTGTTAAGTTGCCAAAGAAAAGGTGATCTTAAGAATTGCAACAATTGGCGAGCTATTAAAGTTTTGTCCGTTTTTCCAAAACTAATGGTAACCATCATTCTGAATCGAGTCTACACTCAAGAGGCATCAAGCTGGTTTCCGCAGTGGGCGGTCTTGTGTCGACCATATCAACACTCTGCGTATGGTTCTTGAGCAGTCTGCGGAGTTTCAATCACCGCTTTACCTCATGTTCGTGGATTTTGAGAAGGCCTTTGACCGAGTCAACCGTGAATGTATATGGAGATCACTTCTTGGTAGAGGAATTCCCCCAAAAATTGTTGCCATTATAAGAGAGTCCTATAACAACGCAAGATACTTTGTTTTACACAATGGGCAGCTATCCGACTCTTTCGAAGTGCGGCAGGGTGTGAGACAGGGAGATGTTCTATCGCCAATTCTCTTTCTACTGGCGATTGATGATGTTTTGACGGCCAGCGTTGGAACAGCAGAGAGGCAGGGCATTCAATGGAGACCGTTTGAAAGGCTTAGCCACTTAGACTATGCCGATGATATATGTCTTTTGGCAAATAACATCAGCGGGCTGAACGGGATGTGTCAAGCTCTGAAGGTAAAAGGAGAGGCGAGTGGTCTTAAAATAAATAGCAAAAAGACAAAAATAATGCTCACAGGCCGCTCCACACATCAGCGTATTTTAATACAGGAGACGCCAGTTGAAGAGGTTGAACAATTTAACTCCCTTGGAAGTATTGTTTCAGCAAATGGTGGTACTGATCTGAACGTTCAAAGTAAAATAAATAAAGCTCACGCAGCCTTCGGTTCTCTCTCCCAAATTTGAAAATCATGTCAAATCTCCTTGCGCATAAAGTTGAGATTCTTCAAATCCAATGTCAAATCCGTGCTGTTATATGCTTGCGAAACCTGGAAAGTCACGACTACCATCTCAAAGAAATTGCAGGCTTTTGTGAACCGTTGTCTACGCCATGTTCTAAAAATTCGCTGGCCACAAATTATATCAAACGAGGAATTGTGGTGCAGGACAAGTCAAGAGCGGCTGGACGTTGACATAAGAAAGCGTAAATGGCAATGGATTGGTCACACACTGAGGAAACCAAGCGATGAAATTGCAAAGCAGTCATTCGAATGGAATCCTCAGGGTGCACGGCGGGTTGGAAGACCAAGAACAACATGGAATTCAACAGAAGCAGACTCCCAGAGAAAGACGTGGCAACAGTTATAATATCTATCTGCAGACCGTGAAGAATGGAAACGATTTGTTGGCGCCCTATGCCCCAACTGGGGTTACAGGACTTTATGATGATGATGATCCGGATGGTCAAACCGAAAACCAAATTGATCATATCATAATTCAGCAGCGATGGAGGAAGCCTATGTGTGATAACCGGAGTATAAGAAATGCCGATGTGGGAAGCGACCACCATTTGGTTCTGATGAGTCTCAAACTACGAACGGCCGCCGTACAAAAACCAGCGCAGGATGCAGCAAGGAGCTCAAAATTCGTTACTTATGCTTTAAATGACCCCAACATATGTCGAAACTATGTCACCACCCTTAACGACAGAGCCTCGTCATTAAATGGAATCCAGAATTCAACAACTGATGAGATGTGAGGTGAAATTAAAAGTGTTTTTATGGAGGCTGGATCCGAAACTGTACCCAAGCGAACGAGACGTAGAGACTCTTGGATATCCCAAGACACCTGGGATAAGATCGATCTTCGCAAATCGTTGAAAATCCAAATAAATGCCGAAGCAGATGTTCAACGAAAGGCTGACTTGCGAAGAGAATACCGCATTGCACATAAGATGGTCTATCGCTGTGTGAGACGTGACAAGAGGGTGAGGGTAGATGGACTCGCAGATAATGCGGAAATCGCTGCCAGAAGAGGAGATCCGAGAATTGTACCAAATAGCCAAAGATGTTATCGGGAAAAGCAATACGAATCATCCTGTAATGGATGTGGATGGTACACTTTTGGTATCAATTGAGGATCAGCTTCGTAGATGGAATGACCATTTTTGTGCCCTGCTAAATGAGGATTCAGTTGAGGAGAGTGCTGAAGTGCCCCAACTAAACGAGATGCGCAGGTCCTATAGGGGTATTGACATCGAACCCCCGTCAGAATCGGAAATCCTTACATCAATAAATCTCCTCAAAAACAACCAGCTGAATTCCTGAAAGCCGATCCCGTAACAGCGGCTAGTATTTTACATCCGCTGATACAAAGCATTTGGGAAAACGAAAGCTATCCCTGGGACTGGAAGGATGGTGTGATTGTTAAGTTGCCAAAGAAAGGTGACTTAAAGGATTGCAACAATTGGCGTGGTATCACCGTTTTGTCCATTTTCCCAAAACTGATGGCAACCATCATTCTCGAGCGAATAAAGGATAGAGTCGAGTCTACACTTAAGAGGCATCAAGCTGGCTTCTGCAGTAGTTGATCGTTTGTCGATCATATCAACACCCTGCGTATCGTCCTAGAGCAGTCGATGGAATTTCAATCACCGCCTTACCTCATGTTCGTGGTTTTTGAGAAGGCCTTCGATCGAGTAAACCGAGATTGTTTATGGAGATCGTTGCTTAGTAGAGGAATTTCGCCAAAAATCGTTGCCATTAAAGAGTCCTTCAACAACGCAAGGTGTTTTGTTTTACACAATGGGCATCCATCCGACTCCTTCGTAGTACAACAGGGTGTGAGACAAGGGGATGTTCTATCGCCAATTCTCTTCCTGCTGGCGATGGACGATCTATTGACGGCCAGTGTTGGTGCAGCTGAGTGACAGGGCATTCAATGGAGACCTTTCGAAAGCCACAGTCATTTAGACTATGCCGATGACATATATGTCTATTCGCAAAGAAGATAATTGGGCTGAACGGGATGTGCCAAATACTGCAAGTGAAGGGAGAGTCGAGTGAGTGGTCTAAGAATAAACAGCAAAAAGACAAAAATAATGCTCACAGAGCAGCGTACTATTCTACAAGAGACGCCAGTACTTACTTACTTACTTAAGGTGGCGCTACAGTCCGGGGTGGACCAGGGCCTCAACCAACAAGCTTCTTCCAGCCGGCTCGGTTTCTAGCTAGCTGTCTCCAGTTTCGCACGCCAAGTTGGTTGAGGTCCTCTTCCACTTGCGTGCGCCACCTTTTACGCTGTCCACCTCTACTGCGTTGTCCCACGGGGTTGGATTCAAAGACTTTCCGGGCCGGAGCATTGGTGTCCATTCGCTCTAGGTGACCCAGCCATCTTAGTCGTTGGCTTTTCACTTTTGTGGCTAGGTCGGTGTCGCTGTACAGCCCATACAGTTCGTGGTTGTATCTTCTCCTCCATTCCCCATCTATGCAGACGGGACCAAAAATCACCCGGAGAATTTTCCTCTCGAAACAGCCTAACGCGTTCTCATCCACCGTTAGCAGTGTCCATGCCTCTGCACCATACATCAGGACCGGGATGATAAGCGTCTTATACAGGGACAGTTTAGTTGCTCGAGAGAGGGCTTTGCTTCTCAATTGCCTTCTTAGCCCGAAGAAACAGCGATTGGCAAGAGTAATTCTTCGTTTGATCTCAGCACTGGTATCGTTCGCTGAGTTTATAGCGGATCCTAGGTAGACAAAGTCTCTGACCACCTCAAAATTATAGCTGTCTATAGTGACGTTCTGTCCTAGACGTCGGTGTTGGGTGTCCTTTCTTGTTGAGAGCATATACTTCGTTTTGCTTTCATTCACCGTTAAACCCATCTTCTTGGCTTCCTTCTCAATGCTCACAAAAGCACCACTGACATCACGCTTTGTTCGTCCCATTATGTCAATGTCATCAGCGTAAGCGAGTAATTGGACGGACTTTTGAAAGATTGTGCCTCTAGTGTTGACGTGAGAGTTTTGCACTATTCTTTCAAGAACCATGTTGAAGAAGTCGCATGACAGCGCGTCGCCTTGCCTAAAACCTTTTTTGACATCAAAGGTGTCGGTGAGGTCTTTGCCGACCTTGATGGAACAGCGTGCATTCTCCATCGTCATCCTGCACTAACGGACGAGTTTGGTAGGGATGCCAAAACTAGACATTGCTCTATATAGCTCGTCTCTATAGATGCTGTCATACGCGGCCTTGAAATCGATAAAAAGGTGGTGGGTATCGATTTGAAACTCCTGGGTTTTCTCCAAGATCTGCCGTAGTGCGAATATTTGGTCGATGGTGGACTTCCCTGGCCTAAGGCCACACTGATATGGACCTATCAGGTTGTTGACGAATGGCTTCAGGCGTTCACAAAGTACGGCAGAGAAGACCTTGTAGGCGATATTAAGAAGGCTGATGCCCCTGTAGTGGGGCAGTCCAGAGGATCGCCTTTCTTGAGGATCGGGCAAACAATGCTGAGGTTCCATTCATCGGGCATGCTTTCCTCCGACCATATTTTACAGATGAGCTGGTGCATACTCCTAACCAATTCATCGCCAGCCGCTTTGAATAGTTCAGCCGCAAGGCCATCAGCTCCAGCAGCTTTATTGGACTTAAGTTTAGATATGGCTATCCTCACTTCATCAAGATCGGGTGGACGGAATTGTTGGCCTACGTCGTCCAAGTTGAATGGTGCAATTTGCATGTTAGCGGAATTCGGTTCGTTATCGCCGTTATACAATTTGCAGCAATGATTTTTCCATATCCTCAGCACCGACTGCGATTCCACCACGATGTTCCCCTGATCGTCTTTGCAGGCTTCGGTTCGGGCCTTGTAACCTTGGGAGGTTCTTTTTACTTTTTGGTAAAACTTCCGAACTTCATTCCTGCAGTGGCATCTCTCTAACTCCTCGATCGCGCGCTTCTCATGCTATTTCTTCTTCCTTCTAAGAAGCTTGTGTTCCTCTCTCCTCTTCTGCTCGTAGAGCTCGCGAGCAGCTCTGGTCCTTCTATGCAGCGCCGCTTTGTATGCCTGTTGTTTGGCTGCATGTACTTGCCGGCATTCTTCGTCGAACCAGGGGTTTCGCTGTGGTGGTCGTGCAAAGCCCAGCACGTCAGAGGCGGCATCTCTGATGGCTTCCTGGCAGTTTTTCCACTGGTTCTCGATGTTTGCAGTTGGCGGCAAAGGACTAGTTAAGAGGGTGCCAGAGACTCGATCGGAAAAGGACCTGGCGATTTCCTGCGACTGTAGCCGTCCGACGTCGAACTTCCTCACAGTATTTCCCTGTTTTGGCTTTGGTCTGGATATCCGTAGCATTACCTTTGCTACAACGAGGTAGTGGTCGGAGTCAACGTTGGCTCCTCGGAACGTTCGGACATCCTTGATACTGGAGGAGTGCCTTGCGTCGATCGCAATGTGGTCAATTTGGTTGGCGGTTGATTGACCAGGAATTCGCCATGTCCCCTTATGTATATCGAGATGCGGGAACTGCGTACTAGCTACCACAACGTTTCGCCCCGCAGCAAAGTCGATTAGCCTGAGTCCGTTATCGGAGGTGGTGTCGTGCAGGCTGTGTCTTCCGATTGTGCCACCAAAGACGTCTTCTCTTCCCAGTTTGGCATTAAAATCACCCAAGACAATTTTAATGTCATAGCTAGGGCATTGCTCATATGTCTTGTCCAGGAGCTCGAAGAACTCGTCCTTGGTGTCGTCATCTTTCTCCTTTGTGGGGGCATGCGCGCATATCAGGCTGATGTTGGCGAATTTAGCCTTGATGCGAATTGTCGTGAGGCGCTCGTTCACATAGTTGAAACTCAAGACTTCTTGCCTAAGTCTGCCTCTAACGACGAATCCACATCCAAAGAGACGCTGCCCTTGTGGTCGGTAACAGTCACCGTAGTAGATATCGCAGTCTTTCAGTTTTCTCTTGCCCGGCCCATCCCATCGCACTTCTTGGATGGCGGTGATGTCTGCTTTGTAGCAGTCTAGGGCCTCCGCTAAATGTTCGGCTGCACGTGGTCTATAGAGAGACAGAACATTCCACGTGCAGATCCGAAGTTCGTTGTCCTTATTTCGTTTGCTTGGTTCGTCAACAGTAAATCCGTCCGTATCCGAGGCTTGTTGGTGCTTCGCAACTAAGATAGCTTTACGTGGCCGGGAAGTCACCCCGACGGCACGACCCCCAACCTGGAGGACCAGACCCTTACAATATAACTCCAAGGGCGGGGAGCCGGATTAACCGCTCCTTATAGGCCTGAGCTCCGAATATGTCGTAGTAGCCCGTATAAGGTGTTCACTAAGTAGTTCAGCCTAACTGGAACTGTAGACGCCACCGTTGATTCCATGTTGACAATTCTTCCGCTGCCGCCTGGATGAAGGAGAAGTGCCTTAGTGGGAACACTCCTCCCCCCTCTCTCGTTTGCTGCCCCCTAAAACCGTCCACAGGGATTGGAACCCCATCTTCAGTTAAAGGTACTAGGCACCCGATGTTCACCACTTGGAGGTGAGAGTAGGAGTTGGTAGACAGAGGTTCGCTTTGAAAAAAAAGCTTGTGGACGCTTGTGTCCTCTTGAATGCACCGTGTCTACCCTTTGAACATCACAAGAGACGCCAGTGGAAGAAGTCGAACAGTTTAACTACCTTGGCAGTATTGTTTCTGCAAACGGTGTGTGGTATGTATCTGGACGTTAAAAGTAGAATACTCTATCTCAAGTTAAGAAATTCAGTAAAATCTCTTTACGCACTAAGTTGAGATTCTTCGAATCCAATGTCAAATCCGTGCTGTTATGTGCTTGTGAAACCTGGAAAGCCACGTCTACCATTTTGAGGAAATTGCAGGCTTTTGTGAATCGCTGTCTTCCCTTCGCCACATCCTAAAGATTCTTTGGCCACAAATAATATCAAATGAGGAATTGTGTTTGTGGCGCAGGACAAGTCAAGTGCGGCTGGACGTCGACATAATAAAGCGTAAATGGCGATGGATTGGTCACACACTGAGGAAACTAAACGATGAAATTGCAAATCAGTCCTTTGAATGGAATCCTCAGGGTGCACGGCGGCTTAAAAGACAGAACAACATGGAAATCAACTGCCTTAGCGGAAGCAGAATCGCAGAGAAATACGTGGCCACAGCTAAAATACCTTGCAGCTGACCGTCAAGGATGGAGACGCTTTGTTGACGCCCACCTTCCCAGTCGGGGTTACAGGACACGATGATGATGATGATTGATATTTTCGTTTACAACCTGAGATTTATTTCCGCGAGAACAATTTCTTTTATTTAATATAAGTTAAAATAAATTTTGAAGTCATTGAACTATGGTCACCAATCAATCCTTCAAAAAAGTCATAAAATCACTTCATAAGAATTTTTTTAGCTGTCTTCAACTGAATACTGAAATACATACAAACGATTTTATCCTTTCAAAAGGTGTAATGTAATGTCATTCAATATGGAAAATCTCATCATAGTTTTCAATCGAAAGCCTATTATATTTTGTATCTCTATCATCACTCACCTACCAAATAAATAATTCATTCTTTGAATTATTCATTATGTTAAAAATGTCTATATGTTTATGTGTGTGTGAATTATCTACCTTTTTCTATAACTCAAAAGATTTCAAGTCCTCTCTATAATAACAACTTATTCCATAAGAACTCTATAAGAGAATCGACTTCATAATGTGTAAAAGAGAAATGTTTTATGTACCTACCTCTACCGAAATCAATGCTTGTTGTCTATTTCAATCATTTCCATATTTCAACACTCCCCACCTCTTTATACTGTCAATGGTTAAACATCATCATATAGATGAAATGTCCTTTTCGAAACAATTCCCATTCACAATTTGACATATCCTTTTATCGCACCAAGTTGACACATCATTCCCTTTGGATCAAAAGTGAAAACAAAATAAAATATAAAGCAAAGTGTGTGTGCGCCCACAGAAGGAGCGCCCCCACCCACCATATACAGATAACCAATTCTGAGGGTAATAAAAGTGTCAGTATTTTAATCCCCTGGCTGGGTATATGGATAAAGGCACTCGTATATAATATTGTACATTGTGTTGCAAACAATGATTTAATAATTTACACTTCTCATTGTTACGGAAATGTGTAAATCATACTATTTGCTCCCGGGTACACACATTCTTCATTCGTCCCGTTTTTATTATTTAGTGGTATAGTGCTGGGAAATGTTAATATTTAATAATCGACAAATATAGCCAAACTGAGATATCCTGCGGTTAACTGCTTCCGCTGCTGTTTGCGTTCGTTCTAGTTTAAATAATGCATTGCGATCGAGGTAGAAAGTTCAAGCTATAAATTTCGTTTACAAAACAAATACAAAAAAAATTGATAGTACTAGATATATTTATACATAAATGTATGTGCATATACCTACCAATACCTGCATAAATGCTAAATGCATGCTATGAAGTTTGAATCGGAAATAGTTCCATTTTTTTTTTCAAATTGAAATTCAATCTCCCCCAAAGGGTAAGACTATGTATATATTGCAGTGAATCACCATTCACCACCCAGACACTAACCATTACCAATCCAAGTAGCCAGCATCAAACTACATCGCACAGAGTTCCCACTTCAACCTAATATCTTGATGTTGTCTTTCTACTAGGATGTTTACCATTTACAAAATAAAAAACATATATAAACCTTTTTGCGAGGGTCAGTTTGACAAAAGTTGATCAGGAATCTTTAAAATAATTGAAATTTTTATCAAATAGAGACAAAAATTGCTCAGAGAAAAAGTAGAAACCAAATTGATTAGCAACAACAAACAGCATTGACAAATAAGGTAATGATAATGATTAACATATTTCTGCAAAAGGGAAGCTGATGGTATCTCATCTAAGCCAATGATGTAGGTATTGAAATTTTTAGGGTAAGATATGCATTTTATAATTAAAAGCCATAATCAGCCAAGTGAAAACGTGATAAAATTATGTAAATCATTCTTATAATTATTCTTTCAACCTCATTAATGCAAATAATGTACTTTTTGTTTCAATAAACATTATTAATTCAAGAACTTTTTTCTTTTCAGGTAAGAGATTTGAAAATTCACCAAAAAATCATTTGGCAAGTACTTATTTTATTATTTTTGATAATAATATAATTTAATTCGAATTTCAATGTATGTATGTACTTTTGACCAGGCGCGGCTACATGGTGGGGGGGGGGAATGTACCAATAAAATTAATTAAATTAAAAAATCAGAAAATGTTTTTCGTTATACGTTTGTAAAATTTAAGAGGACTTTCACACTTCCATTTTGCTGATTTTCCATTTCACGAAATTATTTAATACTTTTTGATGAAACAACCATTGTATATCACCTCTCCCAGCTGAGCCTTACCTTAATGACTAAAACACAAGTGCAGCTTTTTTTTATGCAGCGAAAGTGAATAAAAGAGGTTCTTATCAGAGCAGACAAACTCCATAGCCATTGTCGAAGAAGGGGGGGGGGGGGGGGGGGTCGTCTACGAACATTTATAGGAATAATAAAAGAAGTCAACTTTATGTTAGGCAAGGAGCCGCCTTGGACTAATCAAGAGGTTTTCGAAAGAATTTAATGATCTTCATATCTCAAAAATCCTGTACTGTTCACTTGTCCGTCCCATCTTAGAGTACTGCAGCTGTGTGTGGTGTCCTGTTTACGATGTTTCTATTCACAAAATTGAAAGTGTTCAAAAACAATTCTTATTATTCGTCCTTCGTCATCTTCCATGGGATCCTACACAACATCTTCCATCATATGAAACGCATTTAAAGCTGCTCAGTATTTCAACGCTAAAAAAGAGAAGGGAAGTGAATAATGTCCTTTTCCTCTTTCAACTTTTATCGGGATCTATCAATTCGGAAATCATCCTAAGTATGCTGAACATTAATTCTCGTCCGAGGTTAACACGTAATCCTGATTTCTTTTATACATCTTCCGCCAGAAATAATTATGGATTAAACTCAGCTTTAAATGTATTGTGCGCTGATTTTAATAATTAATATCACTTAATTGATTTTAACTTGTCAAAAAATGTTCTAAAACAAAAATTACTATCCAGTTAATATTGTTCATATCATTTATATTTTCTTCTTTAATTTTTTTTTTAATCTTTTATTTACATTTAAATAATTTATTATTTTGTTATAATATTGTATTCAAAATCTTAAGCAACTTAGACATTAGTCTGCAGTTGAAATAAATAAGTAAATGAATAAATAAACTTTTATTTTAGCGTAAAAATGATTTTGAAATTGGTTTGATGATTTTGTCAAGATTGCTGAACACAAAATAAGACAACAAATAGGCTTTTTTTACTGATTCCTTTTAACCAAAAATTAAATCGAATATTGACATGATTTTAAGTTATCAATTTGATATACCTAAAAGGCCCAGGGGATTTGAATCTTTTAACCTTGTATGTATGCAATTTCAAAGGTCACTAAATGGTCATAAAAAGTCAGCTACAGTTTCAGTAATTGGTCAGGTATGAATTTCTTTCAGGAATTTCAAAAACAAATTCCATACCACAGTATACTAAGTCATACTGATGTATGGACTTTCGGATGATAAGTGAACGATTTTTTGCGAAAACCCATAAATCAGGTGCCAAAAAACCACTATGATATTAATAAAGCTTTGAAAATATATTGAATGAAATAAAATGCACGACTGGATCGCTCGTACTTGCTCGTACTTACATGGAAATCGTGAAAGAAAAATGTAGAGAATCATGAAATACGACATTTAAATTGGCTAAAAACAACTGTTTGGACAGTTTGAGGTGGAAAAAAATGCCATCTTAATTCTTGATTGAATATGCCTGGCTACAAGGCCAGAACAGAAGCCTGCCGAGACGAGAGTGGGAATATGGTAGTAGACACACAGTCGGTGCTGAGGATCTGGAAACAACACTTGTCTAGACTGCTAAACGGCAAAGATGACCAAAATTCCGCTGTTAGACAGAATAATCCATTCAACCTGGACGATGATGGTCAAAATTTCCGTCCACCCGACCTAAATGAAGTGCGATTAGCGATAACCAAGCTTAAAGCGTACAAGGCTGCTGGTGCAGATGGCCTTCCAGCCAAGATTCAAAGCAGGAGGAGATGATTTGGTAGGGAGTATACACCAACTTATCTCCAAAATTTGGTCGGATGAAAGTATGCCCGATGAATGGAACTCGGTATAGTGTGCCCCATCCACAAGAAAGGAGATGCTCTGACTTGCGCCAACTACAGAGGTATAAGTGTCCTGAACGTCGCATACAAAATCCTGTCATCTGTGCTGTGTGATCGCTTAAAACCGTTTGTCAACGACCTGATCGGCCCTTATCAGTGTGGTTTTAGGCCCGGAAAATCAACCGTCGATCAAATGTTCACACTTCGACAGATTCTGGAAAAAACCCAGGAGTTCCAAATCGATACACACCATCTCTTTATCGATTTCAAAGTCGCGTATGATAGCGTTGATAGAGAAGAACTATACAGAGCCATGTCGCATCTTGGCATCCCTGCCAAACTCATCCGCTTGTGCAGGATGACGATGGAGAAATCTCGCTGCTCCGTCAAAGTCGGCAAGAACACCACCGAACCATTTGATGTCAAGAAAGGTTTGAGGCAAGGCGATGCGTTATCATGCAACCTGTTTAACATCGTACTTGAAGCAATTGTACGCAACTCGCAAGTCAACAACAGAGGTACAATTTATCAAAAGTCAGTTCAACTACTTGCTTATGCAGATGATATTGACATCATTGGGAGAACGAAGCGAGCTGTAACCGGCGTATTTGCAAGTGTTGAATCGGAAGCGGCGAAAATGGGTTTGGCTGTTAATGAGGACCAGACGAAGTATATGCTATCATCGAGAAAAGAATCTCAACATCGTCGACTCGGCCAAAACGTTACGATGGATAGGTACAACTTCGAAGTCGTCAAGGACTTTGTCTACCTGGGCTCCACTATTACATCGCAAAATGACATCAGTGCAGAGATCAAACGGAAGAATTACTCTTGCCAACCGCTGTTTCTTCGGGCTAAGAAGGCATTTGAGTAGTAAAGCCCTCTCTCAAAGAACCAAGGAGACCTTATATAAGACCCTCATCATCCCGGTTCTGCTATATGGGGCAGAAGCATGGACCCTGTCAAAAACGGATGAGAATCAGCTTGGGAGCTTTGAAAGGAAAATTCTTCGGTGATCTTCGGTATGTATCGATGGAGTATGGAGGAGAAGATTTAACAACGAGCTTTATGGGCTTTTAAGCGACGTCGACCTAGTCAAAAAGCTGAAAATACAGCGGCTGAGATGGCTGGGACACGTGGAGCGTATGGACACCGACGCAGCAGCCCGACGAGTCTTCGAATCTACCCCTGATGGTCTACGCAGCAGAGGAAGACCCCACCTTAGGTGGCGCACACAAGTGCGTAAATGGAGGCAGCTAGCTAGGGACCGAGCTGGCTGGAGAGGTTTGTTGGTTGAGGCCGTAGTCCACCCTGGACTGTAAGCGCCATCTAAAGTAAAAGTAAGAATATGATTGTATGGGAAAACAAAATTAAAAATCGGTTGGAGCGGTTTTTTAAAAAAATATTTTTTTAAATATAAAATTCTTAAAATATTTTTAAGAACAAATTTTGGTATGCAAATCTGAAGTACATATATATTAATGTGTACATACATATATAAAACAAAATTTGAAAAAAAAACTGTCAACTCGTTTTTGAGATATCGAATTTTCAAAAAAAATTTTTAAACTTTTTTTAAAAATCCAAAAACTTTCGTTTTGAAAATTTTGATATGCCATATTATTAAATTTTATCTGAAATTTGTAAAAATTCATCTCAATCCGTTTAGCCGATAACGAGAATATTCAAAATAAAAAAATACTTTGCGGTTTTTTAACTTGTGTATGGAAGGTACCGTTATTTTTTCATAAATGTAAAGTTTTTTCTAAGAATATTTTAGAGAGTACTAAAAATCTCTTAAATATCGAGTCGCGAAAAAATCGATCATGTCATTTTCGAAATATTTGATTTTCCAAAAAAAAATTTTGAAACATTTTTTAAAAATCAAAAAAAAAAATTTCAAAAATTTTGGTACACAGAACTATTTATATTTTTTGGAAGCTTCTGTATATCAAAAAATATAATTGAAATCGGTAATACTGTTTAGAAGAAAATCAAAAATTAGAAAAATGTTTCTTTGGCAGGTACATACCATTAATAACCATTTTTAAAAAATGGTTTTACCTAAATAAATTTATTGATTTTTTTTTTAGAAAAGTTGTCGAGCCGTTTTTGAGAAAAATACGATTATGTAAAATTGCTAAAAAAATTGTATGGTAGGTAACCTTATTTTTGGTTCTAAGAAAAATGAAAAAAACGTGTGAGCATAATCACCAAAAACCACTATGTACCAAGTTTGAAGAAAATTGATCTAGCCGTTTAGGCTGTAGACGAACAGACAGACAGACAGAATTGTGCCACCCACTTTTTTGGTGTTCCCTGTAATCATGTTTGATTGTTATCTCAATTTTTTTTGCACGATTCCAAAACTTGCTTTATGTACCTATGTCGCAAGTAAAAATCAATGCCTGATGACCAATTACGACTTTTATACTAGTACTCGTTTTCTAAGATAACATAAATGACATAAACTATTTTGTTAAATTACCTTGAGTGGCCTTTAAAAAGCTTTAAAATTCATTTAAAAAAATACAAGAAATATAGAAATGAAGTAACACAACCTTACATAAAGATCATATAAAAATTTAACAGGATGACTATTGAAGTGAAAAGCTCCTTGGTCATTTCATAAAACCAATAAAGTGAGATTAAAGAAACATTGGTACATCACTTCTATCAAGCTTTTATAATTTGTATCTGAAAATATTTAAGGAATCAGTTATAGTCCAATAGCGTAGTTACTTCTCGTCAGAGGGGTAACAGGAGCTTTTTAGCAAAAAATAACACTTTAATGTAGAAATGCGAAGCAATTTTGTTAGTTGGGAACTAAACTGTCAAAATCGGTTAGTTAAAATTGTTGACTCACATAGGAATTTCCGTTCACCGATTTCGGCGAGTTAAATGAGGTTCAACGATAGTTCAAGCATGTAATTGGTTCTTATCACAAATATATGTAACGGATCCTTTAACCAGAAATCAGAGAGTAAAAATTGCTGAACCACGTTGTACAAGTGGCCCTTAGGGTCAGTTGTACACTCGTGGTTTAAGTTTTGATCCGTGGTTCAGCAATTTCAGCTCACCGATTTTGGCGTATTAACTGGACTTCAACGATGGTTCAAGGTTCAAACATGTAAAAACAGCCATTCTTGAGCCATGCATTGTTAATCCACAGTTAACTCGCCAAAATCGGTGAGTTAAAAGTACTCAACCACGATTAAAAATTGAATTTACATTTTAGGAATTTAAATTTTTTTGCGTAACTAATTAATTGGTTCTCAATTACCAACATTTTTCAGCTCGCTTATCTTCATTTTTGAGAAAGTTGTCCTGCTAAGTTCATACAAAGTTAGCAGGACACCCATTTTTTCGCAAACCAAAAATGCAATTAAATTATTTTTTTGCGTAGATAACTAATTCGCAAATTAAGTATAGCAACTAATGATAAGATAGTTTTTAACCTAAATTTCCAAAACTGTCCTGCCAACTTTATATACATAAAATTCTGGGTTGTTGGTTCCTAAAAAAACCTGAAATGTCAAACGAAAACGTGAAATGTCCGTTGTGAATGGTTTTCGAGTTTTTGAAAAGTTTGCGCTGAAAACCGGTTTTGGGGTCCGGTGTGAATAGCGTATTAATACTACAAACTAACGCCACCGCAACCGCAACTGTAACAGGCAACCACTTTTTCTAATTGGAAATCGCACCAGTAGCCCAGGAAAACTAGACGAACAAATGGCAATATTAGGAACAAATTCAGACAAAATTGAATTTTGATGGAAAGCTGTGTGTATGTCTTACTATGTTACTGAAAGAACTTCATGGCCAGTTAAGTGGAAAAACTATTCAAATTAAATTTATTAATGTATCGAAAAAGTGTGAGGGCTGTTGATTTGTTTTCTAATCACTCATTCAAATTTTATTTAACAACAAAATGACGATATAATAACCTATTAACAAATTCGCTTTAAGCTGATGGTAAGTCTCAAAGTTGAATCGTTTCATAATTTGCCTTTTGATTTTGTACCGTAAGGGGATACAAAATATTTGTGCAAATACATATTTCTCAAAAACTTTTTACTAAAACAACTTGATTAAAAAAAAATGATTGGGATATTAGCTTTCAAAAAAATCTTCTATTTTTGTCGTACGATGCATGAGTCACGAGATATTTGATAAAAAGCGTTTTCTGACCCCACCTCAGATGTATGAACTATTTCTAGACAAAAATCGCAGACAATTGTGTAAAATTTCAGCAATCATTAAAACATACAAAATTAATAGAAAATTGAAATTTGTTCACTGAGTACTAATCCCAAGGCGAAAAAAAATACAGAAAAACTTGTGAGTGCTTATACATGCTCTGGGTTCCAAACGGACGCCTGTGTCCAGGTGGCAGCTTCCGAGGCGCCAGATCTATGTGCCTCTAAAACAATAAGGAGAATTGTCGCTTAATGAAATGATATTTGGAAATAGATTTTTAAACTGTATTTCTCCGTCAGCTTATAACAGTGTTTTCTACCATTTCATCATTCAAACTTAAAATTATTTCAAACTACCTACACTCAGAATAAGTTTTGTTTGCTTTTTGTGCAACATCTTTAATTTTTGGCTGCAGGATTTTTCAAATTCGATGTGTATTGTCTGTCATTTGTCAAGCATTATCTATTGACTCATCATCATGGTGTCCTGTAACCCCGGGTGGGGCATAGGCCGTCAACAAAACGTCTCCATACTTCACGGTCTGCTGCAAGGTACTTTAGCTGTGGCTACGTCTTTCTCTGGGATTCTGCTTACACTAAGACAGTTGATTTCCATGTTGTTCTTGGTCTTCCAACCCGCCGTGCACCCTGAGGATTCCATTCAAAGGACTGCTTTGCAATTTCATCGTTTGGTTTCCTCAGTGTGTAACCAATCCAACGCCATTTACGCTTTCTTATGTCGACGTCCAGCCGCACTTGACTTGTCCTGCGCCACAATTCCTCATTTGATATTATTTGTGGCCAGCGAATCTTTAAAATGTGGCGAAGACAGCGATTCACAAAAGCCTGCAATTTCTTCGAAATGGTAGACGTGACTTTCCAGGTTTCGCAAGCATATAACATTGGATTCGAAGAATCTCATCTCAATTTAGTGCGTAAGGAGATTTGACTGAATATCCAAATTGGGGACCGAGTACCGAAGGCAGCATGAGCTTTATATATCCGTATCACCGTTTGCAGAAACTATACTGCCAAGGGAGTTAAACTGTTCGAATTCTTCCACTGGGTGTCTCTTTTAGAATAATACGCTGCTGTGTGGAGCAGCCTGTGAGCATTATTTTTGTCTTTTTGCTGTTTATTCTTAGACCACTCGACTCTCCCTTCACTTGCAGTGTTTGGCACATCCCGTTCAGCTCACTGATGTTATTTGCTAGTAGAGAATATTCAAAATAAAAAAATACTTTGCGGTTTTTTAACTTGTGTATGGAAGGTACCGTTATTTTTTCATAAATGTAAAGTTTTTTCTAAGAATATTTTAGAGAGTACTAAAAATCTCTTAAATATCGAGTCGCGAAAAAATCGATCATGTCATTTTCGAAATATTTGATTTTCCAAAAAAAAATTTTGAAACATTTTTTAAAAATCAAAAAAAAAAATTTCAAAAATTTTGGTACACAGAACTATTTATATTTTTTGGAAGCTTCTGTATATCAAAAAATATAATTGAAATCGGTAATACTGTTTAGAAGAAAATCAAAAATTAGAAAAATGTTTCTTTGGCAGGTACATACCATTAATAACCATTTTTAAAAAATGGTTTTACCTAAATAAATTTATTGATTTTTTTTTTAGAAAAGTTGTCGAGCCGTTTTTGAGAAAAATACGATTATGTAAAATTGCTAAAAAAATTGTATGGTAGGTAACCTTATTTTTGGTTCTAAGAAAAATGAAAAAAACGTGTGAGCATAATCACCAAAAACCACTATGTACCAAGTTTGAAGAAAATTGATCTAGCCGTTTAGGCTGTAGACGAACAGACAGACAGACAGAATTGTGCCACCCACTTTTTTGGTGTTCCCTGTAATCATGTTTGATTGTTATCTCAATTTTTTTTGCACGATTCCAAAACTTGCTTTATGTACCTATGTCGCAAGTAAAAATCAATGCCTGATGACCAATTACGACTTTTATACTAGTACTCGTTTTCTAAGATAACATAAATGACATAAACTATTTTGTTAAATTACCTTGAGTGGCCTTTAAAAAGCTTTAAAATTCATTTAAAAAAATACAAGAAATATAGAAATGAAGTAACACAACCTTACATAAAGATCATATAAAAATTTAACAGGATGACTATTGAAGTGAAAAGCTCCTTGGTCATTTCATAAAACCAATAAAGTGAGATTAAAGAAACATTGGTACATCACTTCTATCAAGCTTTTATAATTTGTATCTGAAAATATTTAAGGAATCAGTTATAGTCCAATAGCGTAGTTACTTCTCGTCAGAGGGGTAACAGGAGCTTTTTAGCAAAAAATAACACTTTAATGTAGAAATGCGAAGCAATTTTGTTAGTTGGGAACTAAACTGTCAAAATCGGTTAGTTAAAATTGTTGACTCACATAGGAATTTCCGTTCACCGATTTCGGCGAGTTAAATGAGGTTCAACGATAGTTCAAGCATGTAATTGGTTCTTATCACAAATATATGTAACGGATCCTTTAACCAGAAATCAGAGAGTAAAAATTGCTGAACCACGTTGTACAAGTGGCCCTTAGGGTCAGTTGTACACTCGTGGTTTAAGTTTTGATCCGTGGTTCAGCAATTTCAGCTCACCGATTTTGGCGTATTAACTGGACTTCAACGATGGTTCAAGGTTCAAACATGTAAAAACAGCCATTCTTGAGCCATGCATTGTTAATCCACAGTTAACTCGCCAAAATCGGTGAGTTAAAAGTACTCAACCACGATTAAAAATTGAATTTACATTTTAGGAATTTAAATTTTTTTGCGTAACTAATTAATTGGTTCTCAATTACCAACATTTTTCAGCTCGCTTATCTTCATTTTTGAGAAAGTTGTCCTGCTAAGTTCATACAAAGTTAGCAGGACACCCATTTTTTCGCAAACCAAAAATGCAATTAAATTATTTTTTTGCGTAGATAACTAATTCGCAAATTAAGTATAGCAACTAATGATAAGATAGTTTTTAACCTAAATTTCCAAAACTGTCCTGCCAACTTTATATACATAAAATTCTGGGTTGTTGGTTCCTAAAAAAACCTGAAATGTCAAACGAAAACGTGAAATGTCCGTTGTGAATGGTTTTCGAGTTTTTGAAAAGTTTGCGCTGAAAACCGGTTTTGGGGTCCGGTGTGAATAGCGTATTAATACTACAAACTAACGCCACCGCAACCGCAACTGTAACAGGCAACCACTTTTTCTAATTGGAAATCGCACCAGTAGCCCAGGAAAACTAGACGAACAAATGGCAATATTAGGAACAAATTCAGACAAAATTGAATTTTGATGGAAAGCTGTGTGTATATGTCTTACTATGTTACTGAAAGAACTTCATGGCCAGTTAAGTGGAAAAACTATTCAAATTAAATTTATTAATGTATCGAAAAAGTGTGAGGGCTGTTGATTTGTTTTCTAATCACTCATTCAAATTTTATTTAACAACAAAATGACGATATAATAACCTATTAACAAATTCGCTTTAAGCTGATGGTAAGTCTCAAAGTTGAATCGTTTCATAATTTGCCTTTTGATTTTGTACCGTAAGGGGATACAAAATATTTGTGCAAATACATATTTCTCAAAAACTTTTTACTAAAACAACTTGATTAAAAAAAAATGATTGGGATATTAGCTTTCAAAAAAATCTTCTATTTTTGTCGTACGATGCATGAGCCACGAGATATTTGATAAAAAGCGTTTTCTGACCCCATGTCAGATGTATGAACTATTTCTAGACAAAAATCGCAGACAATTGTGTAAAATTTCAGCAATCATTAAAACATACAAAATGAATAGAAAATTGAAATTTGTTCACTGAGTACTAATCCCAAGGCGAAAAAAAATACAGAAAAACTTGTGAGTGCTTATACATGCTCTGGGTTCCAAACGGACGCCTGTGTCCAGGTGGCAGCTTCCGAGGCGCCAGATCTATGTGCCTCAAAAACAATAAGGAGAATTGTCGCTTAATGAAATGATATTTGGAAATAGATTTTTAAACTGTATTTCTCCGTCAGCTTATAACAGTGTTTTCTACCATTTCATCATTCAAACTTAAAATTATTTCAAACTACCTACACTCAGAATAAGTTTTGTTTGCTTTTTGTGCAACATCTTTAATTTTTGGCTGCAGGATTTTTCAAATTCGATGTGTATTGTCTGTCATTTGTCAAGCATTATCTATTGACTCATCATCATGGTGTCCTGTAACCCCGGGTGGGGCATAGGCCGTCAACAAAACGTCTCCATACTTCACGGTCTGCTGCAAGGTACTTTAGCTGTGGCTACGTCTTTCTCTGGGATTCTGCTTACACTAAGACAGTTGATTTCCATGTTGTTCTTGGTCTTCCAACCCGCCGTGCACCCTGAGGATTCCATTCAAAGGACTGCTTTGCAATTTCATCGTTTGGTTTCCTCAGTGTGTAACCAATCCAACGCCATTTACGCTTTCTTATGTCGACGTCCAGCCGCACTTGACTTGTCCTGCGCCACAATTCCTCATTTGATATTATTTGTGGCCAGCGAATCTTTAAAATGTGGCGAAGACAGCGATTCACAAAAGCCTGCAATTTCTTCGAAATGGTAGACGGGACTTTCCAGGTTTCGCAAGCATATAACATTGGATTCGAAGAATCTCATCTCAACTTAGTGCGTAAGGAGATTTGACTGAATATCCAAATTGGGGACCGAGTACCGAAGGCAGCATGAGCTTTATATATCCGTATCACCGTTTGCAGAAACTATACTGCCAAGGGAGTTAAACTGTTCGAATTCTTCCACTGGGTGTCTCTTTTAGAATAATACGCTGCTGTGTGGAGCAGCCTGTGAGCATTATTTTTGTCTTTTTGCTGTTTATTCTTAGACCACTCGACTCTCCCTTCACTTGCAGTGTTTGGCACATCCCGTTCAGCTCACTGATGTTATTTGCCAGTAGACATAAATATGTCATCGGCATAGTCTAAATGACTGAGCCTTTCGAACGGTCTCCATTGAATGTCCTGTCGCTCAGCTGTACGAACACTGGCCGTCAATACGTCGTCCATCGCCAGCAGGAAGAGAATTGGCGATAAAACATCCCCTTGTCTCACACCCTGTTGCACTTCGAAAAAGAGTCGGATAGCTGCCCATTGTGCAAAACAAAACACCTTGCGTTGTTGTAGGACTCTTTAATAATGGCAACAATTTTTGGTGGAATTCCTCTACCAAGCAACGATCTCCATATACATTCTCGGTTAACTCGATCAAAGGCCTTTTCAAAATCCACGAACATGAGGTAAAGCGGTGATTGAAATTCCATCGACTGCTGGAGGGCGATACGCTGGGTGTTGATATGGTCGACACACGATCGACGACTGCGCGAAGCCAGCTTCTTGCCTCTTGAGTGTAGACTCGATTCTATCCTTTATTCGCTCGAGAATGATGGTTGCCATCAGTTTTGGGAAAATGGACAAAACGGTGATACCACGCCAATTGTTGCAATCCTTTAAGTCACCTTTCTTTAGCAACTTAACAATCACACCATCCTTCCAGTCCCTGGGATAGCTTTCGTTTTCCCAAATGCTTTGTATCAGCGGATGTAAAATACTAGCCGCTGTTACGGGATCGGCTTTCAGGAATTCAGCTGGTTTTCCTTCCAGTCCAGCTGCCTTGTTGTTTTTGAGGAGATTTATTGATGTCTGGATTTCCGATTCTGACGGGGGTTCGATGTCAATACCCCTATAGGACCTGCGCATCTCGTTTAGTTGGGGCACTTCAGCACTCTCCTCAACTGAATCCTCATTTAGCAGGGCACAAAAATGGTTATTTTATCTACGAAGCTGATCCTCAATTGATACCAAAAGTGTACCATCCACATCCATTACAGGATGATTGTTGTTGCTTTTTTTCCCGATAACATCTTTGGCTATTCGGTACAATTCCCGGATATTTCCTCTTCTGGCAGCGATTTCCGCATTATCTGCGAGTCCATCTACCCTCACCCTCTTGTCACGTCTCACACAGCGATAGACCATCTTATGCGGTACTCTTTTCGCAAGTCAGCCTTTCGTTGGACATCTGCTTGGGCATTTATTTGCATCTTCAACGATTTGCGAAGTTCGATCTTATCCCAGGTGTCTTGGGATATCTAAGAGTCTCTACGTCTCGTTCGTTTGGGTACACATCTCATCAATTGCTGAATGCAGGATTCCGTTTAATGACGAGGCTCTGTCGTTAAGAGTGGTGACATAGTTTCGACATATGTTGGGGTCATTTAAAGCATTAGTAATGAATTTTGAGCTCCTTGCTGCATCCTGTGCTGGTCTTTGTACGGCAGCGGTTCGTAGATAGTTTGAGACTCATCAGAACCAAATGGTGGTCACTTCCCACATCGGCATTTCTTATACTCCGGACATCACACATAGACTTCCTCCATCGCTGCTGAATCATGATATGATCAATTTGGTTTTCGGTTTGACCATCTGGATGCACCCAGGTAATTTTGTTGCACGTTTTATGCTTAAATACAGTTCCAGTCCCACCTATCACAAGACGATTTGCATTACAAAAGTCGACAAGCAAGTCACAATTTTCATTCCGTGACCCCAAGCCATTTCTTCCCATCACCCGTTCCAGTCCGTAATTGTCTGAACCGACTTGGGCATTAAGGTCTCCCATAACGACTATGATGTCAGTTCTCGGAACACTACTGTAAACCGAGTTAAGATGGGTGTAGAGTTTTGTCTTCCTCGGTCGCTTCATTTGTGGGGGCGTAGCACTGAATAATTGTGACGTTACGAATTTTTGAACGAAACCTTACTGTCATTCATCTCGCAGAAGAGGATGCCCAGGAGATCAAACTACGCCTCGCTTCTTCGTTCAACATAATTCCGACACCATGCAGTCTTTGGCCACCCTTTCTTTCATTTTCCCCGGAATACAGCATTCTCGTCTGTCCAGTGTCTGATCTGTATTCAATTGTATATGTATGTTGGCAGTACTTATCGATAGTTCTTTGATATCTACATACCTACATTTGATTTTAAATCTGTTCTCAGAATTTTTCACAACTTGACAACTTTTTTATAACTGTTTTTTTCTTTAAAATAAATGGGTTTCCCCCCTTTTACCCTTTTCTTATGAAATGGCAACGTTTTTTGAAACGGAAAGTATTTTTTTCTTAGTCTATGTCTAAAAATCTATAGAAATCAGTCAAAACATTTTCGGTTTTTTAAACTTAATTCCAAAAAATAATAACTGTGTGTGGGTGTGTTACTCCTTTTAATACTGCCGACGACTTAGCTCCGCTCTCCAGGTGGCAGTGGCAGGCATGGTTTTGCTAGTAGTTTAAATGTTGGACTATCGAATGACATCAATTCCATCCTTTATCAAATATTTTTGCAACTTTAGGCTGCCGGCAGGACTATTTTGCAGTGGGGCCAGGTGGCAGGCATGGTTTTTTTTTTTTCTAAGCTCAATGCCAACTACTATTTCCTGGTGGTTTCATCCTTTATCAAATATAACATGTCACCCCGTTTTTTTTTACATCTTTCAAAATTCGCCAAAAATAAACGACCCACTGTCCAGGTGGCAGACATCGATTTTGTTGCTTAACTCAAGTAGTACAACACATTTAATAACATTTCATCCTTTATCATTCACCGAAAGTGTCGCCACCTCCCGGGCTATCATAATCACCACTAATCTGATTTTCGCTCCGAATTGAATCCGTTGTCGAAATTGATTCTCGCACGTAACAGTTTGCCATGCAGTGGTACTAAAATTCACACCAAATTTTCATTTTAATTCAGGTATTAGTGATCAGTTTTTTAAATACATACATACATTAGTGTATATGTATAATATGTATATGGAAATAAAAGATAAAAAACTCTTATCATTAATATCATATTCCTCAGAACTATTTTTAATTTCTTATTTTATTGGTATTCTACTCAAAGTTAACAAAACAATAGTTTTATTTATACCTAATAAAACTTTTGTTTTTCCATTGAAATGGGAACGCTGCTGTTTATACTGTAACGTTACATTGACCATCAGACCAACCTCCCACTATGCAACCATAAATCCTTGCAAAGTTGGCAGCTTGTTAACTCTTATCTGGAATTATAGTTTTCCTTCATAAAGATAAATACAAACCATATAACCGACATTTGTATACTCGTATACCTACCTACCTAACCTAGTCGTGTGTATAATCAGAAGGGAATCAAACTAAAAATTGCCCAAGATTATCCCTGAGATTTGAATTCTCCACGACTGTTTTTGTGCAGAGACCGTTTGATTGCGGCCAGTTAAAAACAAGTGCAGCAGCAAAAATGGCCAACAAAGTGTAGGCCATAATATGAAAGGAGCATCCTTCTGAGTTCAGAAACCACTTTCAAATTGCTGGAATGTGGTTTGCTATATAAGCCTTTCTCTATACTTTCACCCTACCCGTCCTCGCAGCCACCTTGCGCTTGCTGCACTCAGCAACGCTAAAGACAACCAGCCACGAGGCCAGAATACCAGCCACCACCACCAGTGCAGCGGATGGACGATGAGAGAAGGCACTCAAAGTAATTTGTGGAAAATTTACTTCTTCTCCTCGTAGCATTACCGCATCACAAGTTCTCCATATCACCAGGACCAGGACCAGCACCAGCACTAGCACTAGCACCCCAACAACAAAACAAACCAACGTTGTTTCCATCGCTAAACTTTAAAACAAAAAGTTTGCGGAAAAAAAGCAAAACCGCTCCGCTGGAAGAATAAAAAAAGAAAGAACAGTAGGAAACAGGAACTATTAAGCAAAAAATCGAGTTAAACAAACTTTCACCTGAGCACTTCGGATGGTTGTAGCGCTAGATATCGGTGAGTTTTCTAGGTAAGGCTGTATGGAAGCACTATGGAGAACAGAGAGGTGCAATCAGGAGTTATTAAAGTATAGGCATGAAAATTCATGACTGAGTCGTTTGTACTTGCTCTTAGGAATGGAATAAAAACGCATATTAATTTAAGATGAGAAAATATTCAGGTCAATATTTACACTTAACAGAATGACTCCAACACGATGTGACACGTATGTAGATAGGACGTGTAGGCTGGACTAGTCGCGAGTCAAAAGGAGGAATTTCCTGAATAATTTATATCAATTGGAGAAATACAAATAGTTAGCAGCCAAAGTGGGGGCAAAACTGCACATGGGAGTGGGAGCAAAACCATTTCCGTATTTTGCGTATGAAGCAATCAATGGCAATGATTCTGCAAACATACGTGACTAAGGAATTGACACATCACAATCTGCCAACGTATTGTAATTCGTTAAGGACTTGAAGCAGTTATGGTTATGATTTGTAAGTAAGTTGTGGTATTCCAAGTTGAAACAAATAGTAATTGTTTCTTTTTTTATTATTGAAAGGAAAAAGGAAAAACTTAAGCAAGAAGTCTTGGGCTTCAGAAATGAAAACGAGCACCTGGTCACAATCCACATCAAACCAAAATTCATAAACATCACATTGATCTATGACCACGCCACAACGGAAGACAAAGATGAATCAACCAAGGAAGACTTCTATGATAGGGGCCCGAAGTACGATATCATTCTAGGCAATATCAACACCAAAATTGGAAAGGAGGGCATCTTTTCTTCGATAGTCGGAGGACACAGCCTGCACGACAACACTTCCCGTAACGTACTCAGGCTGATCAGGCCCATTACTTGGTTATAGCTCAAGTACGTATACGGATAAGTATGACGCCACAACACCGAGCAGATGCTGTGAAAGGATTTGATGTCGAGAATTCAAAACTTTTGCTGACCAGGACCCTCTTAGCCTTTCAGCAATTCCACTACCAGCACCAACTGCAGAGGACCAGTGAAAACACTGCCAACAAGCCATCAGATGTGCCGCCTGAGGCGCTATGTGCAGGGTTTCAATAAGCGACAACAACGAAACCCCTGGTTCTATGAAGAATGCCGGCTGGCGCATGCAGCCCCTAATCAATTAAACTAGAACCAGAGTTGCTGAGAGAACATCCTTGGAGCTCCACGGGCAAAAAAGAAGGAAGGAACGCCGAAATTTCAGGAGGAAAAAGAGAGAGCATGCGAAGCGAGCGGTCGAGTCTTTTGAGGACTGTAGCGGTAGGGGGGATGTTTGAAAGTTCGACCGAAGCGTGAGGCTATCTACCCAGGGCTATGAGGCCAGAACGGAAACCTGCCGAGACGAGAGTAGGATTATGGTGGTAGACTAGACACACAGTCGGAGCTGAGGATCTGGAAACAACACTCTTCTAGACTGCTAAATGGCGAAGATGACCAAAATTCCTCTGTTAGAAAAACATTCCATTCAACCTGGACGATGATGGTCAAAATTTCCGTCCATTCGACCTAAATGAAGTGCGGTTAGCGATAGTCAAGCTTAAAGCGTACAAGGCTGCTGGTGTGGATGGCCTGCCAGCCGAGCTATCCAAAGCAGAGGGAGATGATTTGCTAGGGAGTATACACCAACTCATCTCCAAAATTTGGTAGGATGAAAGTATCCCCGATCAATGGAACCTCGGTATAGTGTGCCCCATCCACAAGAAAAGAGATACTCTGACTTGTGCCAACTACAGAGTTATATCGTATACCTAAGTCTCCTCAACGTTGCATACAAAATCCTGTCATCTGTACTGTGTGATCGCTTTAAACCGTTTGTCAACGATCTGATCGGCACCTATCAGTGTGGTTTTAGGCCCAGCAAATCAATCGTCAGTCGATCAAGTGTTCACACTCCGAGAGATTTTGAAAAAAATCTTGAAACTCCTGGGAAAACCCAGGAGTTTCAAACCGAAACACATCACCTCTTTATCGATTTCAAAGTCGCATATGATAGCGTTGATAGAGAAGAACTATACAGAGCCATGTCGCATCTCGGCATCCTTGCGAAACTCACCCGCTTGTGCCAGTTGACGACAGAGAAATCTCGCTGCTCCGTCAAATTTGGTAAGAACACCACCGAACCATTTGATGTCGAGAAAAGTTTGAGACAAGGCGACAAACGTGCTATCATGCAACTTGTTTAACATCGTTCTTGAAGCAACTGTGCGCAACTCGCAAGTCAACGGCATAGGTATAATTTTTCAAAAGTCTATTCACCTACATCTTATGCAGATGATTTTGACATCATTTGGGTAACGAAGCGAGCTGTTCCCGGCGCGCTTGCAGGTATTGAATCCGAGGCGGTGAAAGTGGGTCTAGCAGTTAATGAGAACAAAACGAAGTATATGCTATCATCGAGAAAGGAATTTCAGCACCGTCATTTCCGGCAAAACTTCACGATGGATATGTATACCTTTGAGGTTGTCAAGGATTTTGTCTATCTTCGCAAAATGACATCAGTGCAGAGATCAAACGGAGAGTTACCCTTGCCGAACGCTGTCTCTTCGGGCTAAGAAGGCATTTGAGTAGTAAAGCCCTCTTTCAAAAGAAGAATCAAGGAGACCTTATATAAGAACCTAATCATCCCGGTCCTGCTGTATGGGGCAGAACATTAACCCTGTCAAAAACGGAAGAGAATCTGCTTGGGTGCTTTGAAAGGAAAATTGTTCGTGATCTTCGGTCCAGTCTCTATCGATGGAGTATGGAGGACAAAATTTAACAACAATCTTTACGGGCCTTACAGCGACGTCGACTAGGTCAAAATGCTGAAAATACAGTGGATGAGATGGTTGGGACACGTGGAGCGTGTAAACACCAACTCATCAGCCCGACGAGTCTTCTATAGTCCACCCCTGGATGGCCTGCGCAGCAGAGGCAGACACTACCTAAGCTGAGGCACCAAACTGGAGTACGACCTCAACCAACTTGGGGTGCGTAACTGGAGGCAGCTAGCTAGGAACAGAGCTGGCTGGAGGGGCTTATTGGTTGTAGCTCCCTGGACTGTGAGCGCCATCTTAAGTAAAGTAAGTAAGCAAGTAAGAAAGGAATCAAAGGTAAAGTTCGTGCTTTAGTACGGAGTGCTCCTGGGCCCATGCTTCTGCTCCATAGAGCAGGACCGGAACGATGACAGTTTTTTACAGCGTCGCTTTGGTACTTTTTGATAGGACCTTACCCCTTAATTGCTTACTACGCTTCTACGCTTGATTTCCACGCTGATGTCATTTTCAGAGTTCACAGCAGTGCCCAGGTAGACAAATACACTGACCACCTCGAAGTTATAGATATCTATCTATATTCTATAGTCACGTTCTGACTAATTCTGAGATGGGAATCGACTCCGTTTGATGATGCATATACTTCGTCTTCTCCTCATTGATAACAAGACTGCTTCTGACTCCATACTAGAAAATACATCCGTAATTGATGTCATTCCCTTTATGTCGAAGTCATCTGCTTATCGAAGATACTGTCTGAATTCTTGCAAGTTATGTTGGTCTGGGTCTAGCGTACTATTCTCTCAAGAATCATATTGAAACTTGTCATATAGTCTTATGTCATAGTGGTTTCCAATGTTTCGGTAAATCGCTACCAATTTGTATGGAACATCAATCTCTCTCCAAAGTCATCCTGATAAGACGCATCAGTTTGGCAGGGATTCCTTTAACTTTACATAGCATTGTACTGCTCCCTGTTAATCCTGTCATAAGGTGGTGAGTATCGATGGTAAATTTTTAACTATTCTCCGGGATTTGGTGTAGGTAGTATGAAGGCTTTTCAGGCCTAACACCACACTGATAAACGCCAATTGGTTCGTCAGTAAACGGCTTAAGTACTTGAAAAGTTTCAGCTGGAGACCATCAAAACCGGATGCTTTGTTCGATTTTAGCTAGGTGATGGCTATGGTGGTTTCTTCTGATTGCAGTCTTGATGTTGATGTTCGCCTAAAGCTTCCATGGATATTCACTCGCGCAGCTTGGCATCAACCAGGTAATGATCCGAGTCAATGTTAGCTGACCTGTACGTACGAGCTCATTTTAGACACTCACATAGTACGTTGGATAGGATCTTGTAGGCAACATTAAGCAGGGATATGCCTCGGAAGTTTTTGCGGGACATAGGATCGCCTTTTTTGTAGATTGGGCATATGGAGCTATTTGAGCAGTAGTCGGGCATACTTCCCTCCTCCCACACTTGGTTGATGAGCTGGTGCTTGCACCCTACCGACACCTCCTCCATACTTGAAGAGTTCAGCAGGAAGGCCATCCGAGCTGGCAGATTTGTTTTTATTAAGCTTGTGGATGACTTTCTTAACCTCTTCAGTACTGGGCGCTTGGACTAGATCTGTATTTACTGGTCTCATGCTTCTTTGTTCCCCTGTCGCTTCCTCTACAGTCTACATAACGCCTAGTAAGCAATTGCAGGAAGTGCTGCTTAAAGACGTCTACATTTCCCTGTGTTTCGGTGACTAGGATCCCTTTTCTGTTTCTAAGAGCTTGCGTGCCAATCCTTTTACCAGATTCCAGTAGCTTAGCTGTTTTGTAGAACGGGAGGGTGTTAGTGGCGGTGCTAAACTCCTCGAGATAACTGAGCTGAGAGACTGCGGATGCTCTTTTCTTTCTGCGCAAAGTTTTTTTCTTCTTCCAAATCTTTTCATAGTTCTCCTCTCTTGCTGCTCTTATTTTCCACTGCAGCATTTGCATTCATGCATTTTCCGTCTCTTGCTTCAGTACCGCGCATTCATCATCATACCACGTGTTCTTTTTCCTGGGTGGTTGATAACCTATGGTGGTTCCACTGGTTTTTGACGCTTGTGGCTCGGGGTATTGCAAAGAGCTTCCCGGTCAGTTACTCACTGTAATCTCTGGCTTGCTCAGATGTGCTAAGGCATGCAATATTGAATTTCTTCCCTTGGGTGGTCTTCGTTTTTTTTTCGTTGGCCCGTCGGGCTCTGAACTTTGTCACAACAAGAAAGTGGTCAGAGTCCACGTTTGCAAATCGGAAAATTCGCACGTCCAAAATTTTCGATGCGTGCCTTGCACCAATTAGCACGTGGTCTGGTCGATTTGGTTGGTGCCTTGGTGGTTCGATCATTTGGAGACTGGAGTTCACCAGGCTTCTGTGTGTATCCTTCGCCTGGGAAACCTAGTGCTACTTATCACCATAATTACGAAATGCAGCAAAGTCGATTAGTCAAAAGCCGGTATGTGTTGTCGTTTCGTGGAGGCTGTGCTTTTCAACTAATCCGACAAAGATATTTCCTTCCCGACTTTAGCATTGAAGTCTCTGAGCACGGCTTTGACATCGTACTCCGGACAGACTCCCTTTAGGACGTACAAAAACTGCTCCCCATAAGGCTCCACAGTTTCACCGGTAGGGGCGTGAACACATATTAGGCTGATGTTTTGGACGAAAAGAGTTATTGTTGGGGAGATATTTCTTAAAACACTTTTGGTGTGTTTTAACACCCAGTAAAATTGTTAGTGGCACTCATATCGATGGGGACTTTTTACAGTTTCTTAAGAATGGAATGAGGTGGCTATGTGCTAAAATTCAGTCCGCCATTTAAATTTTTTCCGAAGCAAAAAGCTTGAGTGACTAGACTACAATTAAATTATAATTAAAAAGTTCAAATGGGCTCAACTTCAGTCACTCCTACAAAGACGAACTTTCTTGTCTTCATGAATTCAGTTTTGCCGAAAGGCTTTTTTACCAGCCCTGTTTTTAGGGGTACACTGCCTCTTGTGAGGTAGTGACAAATCCTCCAAGAGTAAAAAGAAGTATCACTTGTGTCCTTATATAATGGGTTCCTCATCTTAGCCATTCGGATTGGGCAAAAAACTGTAGGAATTTTTAACTCAGGAATTTTATTTATTTTATTTGGATTTTCAACGTTCAGATAAACATATTAAAATTAATAAAACCCTTGAAGCCAAACATTTTGTCTTCTTACCCTTAATTTCTGGTTTATTTAGAAGCCTTTTCAATAAAAAAATAAAAATGAATGCCCCATCGTCCTACATCAAATTATGTCAATTTAATAATAATCTAATATCCATTGGGGGTCCTCAAAACTTGACGGCCAGTGCTATTGTCCACTCACTCTGCTCTAAAAAAGACCTTGATTTATTATAACGATTGTATTTGGGTCGTTTGTTTTTACTTTTAGTTTTTTTTTTAATTTGTATTCGCAACCCAAATGTCGTTGTGCGGTTGCATCGCCCAGAAGTTAGGAAGTAGAAGTAGGAATTGTTGAAAAGGTGAGGAGTGATGTTAGGACAAAATAGCACAAGGATCCTCACCTCTTTGAAGAGGAATAAAAGAAACTCTCATAAAAGGAGTAGAAGCTCCTGTCAGTCAGTCAAAAGGATTTTGCACTTTAATTATCCTCCGTCAATTGGGTGATCAATGGAAGGCTTATGCGCTGTGCAGCCACTCAGTTTTAAGACATCATTACGTAAAAGGAAGGAGCTTCGTGATAAATTGAGATGAAAACATATAAATGGATACAGAGTGCAGTAGTTAGACGAGTGGTCTTAACTGAAATGGAAGGCGAATGAAATTTATTTCTATTTAAGAAAAAAATGGTTTAAGTTAAAAAAGAGAAATACTTTTTGCATAAAAAAAATTGGAAGTTGGTATAATAACGCTTGGTAACGACATGAATTTTAATAAGGTATCTGAATTGGTACCTGTGGGATGCACTTTTCCATTAAAGAAATCTCATTTTGAATGTTTGTAGGTATCCAGGAAGACAGTTCCTATCAAACTATGTTCATAGGTACCTTTTTAAAAATGTAATTATACACTTAAAATTCTGTCTTATTGATAGTGAATACCAATGACAACTTGATTTTAAAAATACTCAATAAAAACAAATTATTTTTTCTTGCTTTAATTTAAGGACACTCTTACTAAATTAAAAATGCTATTGAAAGGGGTATGAATTTGAGGCAAAAAAAAACAACGGAAAATGAGGGTTATAAAGGAACAATAAATTACGTTCAAGGGTTTTTATTATTGAATATGTTTGCCTTTAAAAACGTCAAAAACGACCTAAGCAGCAATTTTTAAAAGCTGATAGAGCTTAAAGTAAAGTATTTCCTTTTAAATTTATAAAAAAACATAAAATTCAACATTTAAACTATTCCACTGTAGGACGAAAATATAATTCTTGTTAAAGATTCTTGTTTACAATATGCACCCAGATTACAGAATCCGACGAATGAGCTGCGGAGGGAATCAGACTCAATTTTGACATTTTTACTATGAGCCAAATGTCAAAATTGAGTCAGAGTCCCTTCGTAGTCCATTCGTCGGATTCTGTAATCGGGGTGATTATTTTGAAAATTTGAGTTTTTCAACTGAAATTTTTTTTAAGTAGGAATAATTTTGCTTGCCACATACTTTTTATATAATTAATAATTTTTAAATGGTTTTTAACATTTTATAATAATTATAATATTTCCAAAAAATATAGCCTGTCACATTTTAGTTTTATTCTGAAACATGTTTTCTTTATGAAAAATTAACTTAAATTTTAAATATCATATTACTGTAACTAACTTTTTAGTTAATTGAAATTTTTAAAGGAGGTAAGCTGAGAGAAATCAATGAACAGTTATAAAAAAAGATCTCTAAGAACAAAAAGAAACACGTTTTACAAAGAGTAGAAAAAGTTTTTTTCTGAGGGACCATGGACCTGATGGGTGCCTGGAAATTCATTCAAAATCGAGTTTGGTGAAAAAAAAAAAACAGTTTTCAAAGATGAACAAGTTTTTTTCTGGTGAGGTGAGACCATGATCAATAACTTTTTTTGGAAAGAGGTATCAAAATTTTTTTGTAAGCAAAAGTTGTAGAAGATATTTTAACGTGTGATAGGGGCTGAGAAAATCGAATTCACGCTTTTCAAAGCCTTTTTCAAAATGGCTGACAACGCATGGGCGGTTTTTGTTCGAACCTTGCGGATTTACACTCTCCAATTAGTACTCTTTAAAAAAAAAATGGACGAAGTATTTTTTGTAGATGTAAAATGCTAATTTCACTGAACTAATATTATTGAAGATTTAAATAAAATGCACGACTGGATCGCACGTACTTGCTCTTATGTTCAAGTTGTGTGGGGCTTAAGAACTTTAAGAAATATTCAAGTGATTATAGAAAAAGTATAAAAAGCGTTTAAATCGTTCTTTTAATTGTATAAACGGTCTGATAAATAACTTAGAGCTCAAAAAAAGTATGCCATTTCATTACTTGAAAAAATATGAATATATGAAAAAAAAAAATTAAAATCGTTGGAGCCGTTTTCTTAAAAATTAATTTTTTATATATAAAATTTTTGTTACATTTTTCATTTTTTTTTTTTTTCTTACTTAAAGGTACATCATATCTACAATAATACACTGATTTTTTTTTATCAAAATCTTTGGAGCCGTTTTTGAGATAAATAAGCTTTTCCTTAACGGTTGTATGGCAAGTACCGTTATTTTTTGAGCTAAAAAAAAAATTTCAATTTCCCCTCTGGAGAGTTACAAAAAAACCTTAAGTTCAAAATTTGAAGAAAATCGCTTCAGTGGTTTGGGCTGTAGGTTGAGGTACATACAGACAGATAGACAGACAGACAGACAGACAGACAGAATTGTGCCACCCACTTTTTTCGTGTTCTCTATCATCGTAATGTAATGTTTGATTGTTATCTCGAAATTTTTTTCTTGCACGAATCCAAAACTTGCCCTATAGTACCTATATCGCAAGTAAAAAACAAGGTTACATAATTTTGTTTCATCTACCGGTAAGTAGGTACGAGTAGGTTGTAGGTAAGGTACATGTCATTTGTCTAACGGATTGTATTCAAATTTGGTAAGCGATTCCGATTACCTTAGAGCATTTTAAACATAGAAACATTTTCCGCAAAATGTTTTTTCTATTAAGAAATTTATTAAGCAAATATATGAAGAAATTAATTAATTTGGAGTTTATTGTTATCAACAATTATTGTGTCAACAATTACTCTAACAATTTTGATTAAGGAAAGTTGTTGAAAATTTTTGAAAAGGGTAACATTACATAATGTATACCTATAATTTTAGGAGCTGTACCTATTACCCTTTCCAAGCTTACTAATATTTTTCAAAATTTATTTCTATTTTCGCAATCGTTTTTCTCGATAAATACCTGTCAGAAATGTTTTTCCTGGAAATGTTTGCTACCTGTGACGACTGGATCGCACGTACTTGCTCTTATGCTCAAGTTGCTTAGAGCTTAAGAGCTTTAAAAATATGTATGTAAGTAATTATAGAACAAATATACAAAAAAATATTAAGAGTATAAAAAAAGTATTTAAATAGTTCTTTAAATTCTATAAACATCTATAGTAAATCCGTTAATGACAAAATCGAAAATCAAAAAACAGTTATGTATATGACAGGTACCTACCGTTAATAACAGTTTTTGGTAATTTTTTGTTCTACCAAAATGTACACCATGCCAATAACGCCCCCGCTCGCAGGTATCAAACATTTCCAGGAAAAAAAATATTTCTTACAGGTATTTATCGCGAAAAAAGAACTACTTTGTACAGGCAACAACGGTGAGACAAATAAGGACAATCAGACAAAAAGTTATGTTGTCTTCAAAGTTTGAGTGCAGTTCTGAAGAAGGGCTACTTCTCAGCAAAAATCTCAATTTGCGTCATGTTTGGTTTTGGTCTAGTGGGCGTCCGCCATCTTGGAAAAATGACTTCTTTTGATATTTTGTGTTTTTCTCCCTTCCTGTGCTTTTTTATGAAAAATATATTATATAATTCTTATTTTTAATCTAAACTAACTGTTACCCACTCGCTTCACTGGGTCATCACTGCATTTATTTTGTCCCCCCGAACACTGTTTTCTTCTATTGTGAATCTCATCAGGAACACATTTTCTCGAACAAAAACAGCTTAAAATGTATTCCCCATACTCATAAGTTCCGATAAAAGCTAATAGTACCATTCACGCAACCAAAATGCGAAGGATGTAAACTTTAACAGGGAAATTTTACCCACTTGTTGTCCGTGAGCGATATCTTTTAAGGGCGAGATATAGAACTGTGAATATTTTTTAAACAGTCAAAATAACAACCGTATGTTAGTCAAGTAAGTCTATAATTTGACCCAAAACAAATTGTTTTGTGCTAGTTCACTGGTAGGTACTTAGGACATATCCAAAATTTTCCAAAATAAGCTCATTGGACCATTTGCTTTTAGCTGTATCTATAGTATGTCCACCTATAGCAGATGACAAAATGTATTCCGTTACAAAGCAGACTTGTGATACATCTACATATATACATATGTATAATGATTTTTCACCCTGATTCGAACTTTGGTATCAGTTTTTAGCAAAATTAATCTTCAGACCACCAGACCCCTCTTTGTTTGCAACCTACATCCTCTCTCCAGTCATTGCATCTTATGCAAAACCCCCTCTATTTGAATAAATGCATTCAAATTTAAACCATTTCCCGGTGGTGGACTGTGTCTAGTTTTGGATTATGTTGTGGCACGTGTCATAAAACCTAACGGCAAACATTTTTTTTTAAGCTTCAATTTCTTTAAGATTAGCCTATGTTTATTTTCCTTAGATTTACTTTATTAATTTACTTATTTAAAAATGCGAGATCAGGTAATTACAGATTTTCGCTCCCGTTGTATTAAGGCTCTCCTAAATCAACGCGAAATCAAAGCGAATCATTCACAAAGACAGTTATTTTTTTTTTGTTGTTTAGCATTGTGTATCTTTCATATTTTGTATTATTGTGAATGATTTCGCGTCGTCAGCGAAATGTTCTTCCAAACAAACGCGAAAGATTCGCAGACTGCAGTTTTTTGTTGTTGGCGTTGTGTATTGTCATATTTTGTGCTATTGTGATTGTGAATGACTCGCTACGAATTCGCGTTTGTTTGGGAGAACCTTTACTCTTATTTTTTTTTACCAAAAATAACTGTAGGTAGGTACTTGCCATTCAATCTTTTTTAGAAACTTGGAACATTTGTATCTATCCTCAACACCAAAAGCAGATCGAGAAGTCACTTGTTTTATGTAGATGGCCTGAACTGATGCTTATACTGCCAAACGTAGGTATCTATCTACCTTTTCAAACCTTCCATAGATCCCAATAATTATATTTGAAATTCCTTTCCAGAGAAACCAAAATTAGCTACAGAAAACAGAATCCTCTTAAATGCTGAAAAGTTTTTTTTTCAGTTCTTACCCAGCACAGTATGTATGTGCATTTGGGTGGTCCTTATATTGGGTTTTTTTGAAATTCCAAGTTGGATAGGTGTCAAATGACTCTAAATAGAGAAACAAAATTTTCCTAATTATTTCAGATTTTTATTTCACCCCCCTGGTCTCCCTTTTTTCACTTCAAGGTACAAATAATGGGGTTAGGGTGATTCTTAAAACACGCGAAAAAAAAATCTGAACTTATAGATTAGATTCAGACGAAAAAAAATCCTATCGGAGGGGGGGTCTATTTCCCCCCTTTCAGGCGGGAGGGGTAATTTTCTAAAAATTGTACCCAAAATATAAAAAAAAATATTAAAAAACAACGGGACCACTTACAACGGCATGCTATAGCTTTTTTTAAAGCCATGAATCCAGTCTCTAATATGTTTTTTAATGTGTTGCAACTTGTTCGTTTGACATTCTGGATCGGAGAGCTCCGGAGGCTTCTTCTGGAATACCAAACGAAAATGCTAGAAGAAAAATAAAGCTAATGTATGTGCACTCATGAGTTATCACTTACATGCAAAAATAGCCCAATGTTAAGTGCCGTAGATGAATTGGTAACAAATACAATCAAACTTCGTTATAACGGACCCTCAAGGGCCAAAAAATTGGTTCGTTATAGTTTATAGACAAGTTTAAGGGGCCAGTTATAGCGATCAGGAAAATCCATCAGGAAAAGTTGAAGTAGTATAAAAGTGAATACTTTTTCCTGATGGTCGTTTATAGCGAACAGGAAAAATATGTCAGTTGGCAGGCTGAAAACATGTGAATATATGCACACATACAACCTACCGCAAAATTTTCCTGATTGAAAAGCATCCGAAAAATTTTTTCGTCCACAATTCTGTCGGTGGAACAGGAAAAAATTGGAACTTAAATCATTGGAACGATTTGTTCCATTTTGTTTGATATGTCAATCAGCTGGCACGAAAAATGAATTTACATCAGGAAAATAGATAAATTCATTTTAAACAAAAAATAATTAATCAATTGAAAATGTTTTTAGCTAAAAAAATTCTTTGAGTTAATTGCCATTGATTAGTGTAGCATTTCTGTTTCAAATCGAATGACAACATCGTAAATAATCCATTCGAACATTTTTCCTGTTTCGCTTTCCTGATCGCTATAACTGGCCCCTAAGGCAAAATTCGCTATAAGGAAAATTCCTTAAATTATTGAAATTATTATTTTTTTCACATCAGATAATCAGGCAATGTATGTATGTTTCTGTGAATTAAGCATATAGTTTATACAAACAGTTTTTATTCTTATAAATATACAATCTTTTTTTTTAGTACAATTTTAATGAAAGTGAAAGATATATGTAACGCATAATGCAGGGACTTTTCCCTCTTGTTTCACAGTTATGGAAGCAGAACTTGGGCTGTTATTACGAGTGTCTTTCTTACAATTACGACTAATCTTTTTTAACCAAATTTTTCGTTAACAGTTCACAACGAGAAATTTCGTTCACGATTAAGATTTTCAATATCAAAATTATTTTTTTTCGATGATCGATTGCGACAAAGGTCGTTTATTGAAAGCAAAAGACCCTCGTTAAAGGCCCTTGGTGAAATCAAAAAGATAAGCGAAACTGACGTTTGGTGAAAATTCCGAATTCAATTTTTGAATTGTTGCCACACATTTTCTATTCTATCTAAGTAGGAATAGGAAGACGGGCGCACTTACCAGCAAAGATCTAGTACAAAATCGGGAATTCCCTAATGCCGAAATGGATTTATTTGCAGAAAATTGTAAAAAAAAACATTGCTTCGTTCCATTTTTTTTAGGAGCGAGAAATTGCATACAAATTTTTTATAGAGTTTGCTTAATAAAGAAACAGACATGATGATGGTTTCCAGGAATTATTTCTTTGTAAAGAGAATATCGTTATAGAGAATTTCGTTATAGAGAATTTCGTTATATGGAGACACATTTGTAGAGAATATTTTTTTAGGGGACGGGGACAGAGTGGCAGTTCGCAATATAAAGATATTCGTTATAGGGAAGTTAGTTATAAAGAAGATTGACTGTAATCAAATTCTCTCGAATTAAAAATTGGCAAATCAAATTGAATTTTTGTTTTTCAAACTTTGATATTAAAATGAGAAATAAAGCTCAGTATTTTTGTCTAGGATACAGCTTAGTTATAATTTTAGCTTGTCATGCTTTTACCTCCACTACATTGCACTTTACAAAATAAAAACACGGAAAGAATTGAAAAATCACCAACTGAAAAATTTGCAGTTGCAATTTACGAATCATGTTTAATTCGTAAATCAAGACATTTTAGTCCAAAATTAATACAAAATCTGGTAATTTAACAGTCAAAACGTAGCAATTTACAAAATTTGGTTCTTCGTTATTTGCAATTAAAATCCATGATTCAAGTTTGTACTTTTCATAGCAAAATACAACTGTTTTGGCGTAATTTACTCTCCAAAAGCATAATTTCACAAACAGCATTTAAAAATAATAGGGGTATTCATGCAACTGCGTAAAACACTAGATAAGTTTACGATTTGGTTAATTTTATCTTTTGGTTAACTGTCAAATTTTGTATGGGAAATGGTTTACACAATTTGGTTAATTTTATCCAAGGATTTAGCTGCGGAAAATTAACCAAATATTTGGTTAAACTTATCCAAACGTCATTGTGACTTTTAGAGATTGAATTAGGCGTGTTTGTGACTTTAAGAATCAGGCATGTTTAGAAACATGATATAAATGATAATATCTCGGAGAACTAAAAAAGTTCTGAATGTGTTCTGTTATTATTGCATTGCAATTAGTTGGTGATAAAAGTTGTGAATTAAAACGTAGTTTACACAAAAAAAAATAATTAGAAGGTCCACATTTACTCAACGATTAAAGGCTCTGCCCAACCAACGCGAAATTATAGCGAAGCATTCACAAAGACAGTTTTTTGTTGTTTTTTAGTATCGAGATCATTCACTTTAATTTCGTGTTGGTTTGGGATAGCCTTTAGGAAAGCTACTTTTCGTAAATTATTAAGGTAGAACTAGAAATTCCCACCCAAACCAATGCGATTCTTTCGTTGACGACGACGAATGTGTTATTTTCATTTACAACAACGTGTTGTTATTAATGTTTTTGTTGTGGTCAACGAATGATTTGCACTGGTTTGGAAGATTCTGAATAGTCGGAAGCTGTTAGAAACAGATTTCATTAGCCAATGCAAAGTATCTTTCTAAACTCTCAAAATCAGAACTAAGCCATAATTCACTTTTTCTCTTTTTTTCGTTCCTACCTCAACAAATTTCTGTTTCACTTTCGTGAAGTGTACTCGGGGGCGCTCTATTCACTTCCGAAAGCAAAAGTTAACGAAAATGAAGAAAAGTACGTTATGGGCGTGACATATGATTTGTTTGTATTCGCTGATTTTCGTCTGACCACTGTCGTGAGCTTGCGACTAATATATTTCTAACTTACAACGCGACTATTGTCATGAATATTAAGGTAGAACTATAATAATTGTTGATAGTTTACGGAAGTGGTCGGTTGAAAATGAGCGAATACTTGAAAACCATACCAAAAAGAATGGCATTGATGTATTTATTCCAATGCAAAACAAATATAATTGAATTAACAGGACTACTTACTACACGTATCTATTAAAACAAATATATATTTGTACAGGTAGACACACATGCAAATAAACAGACCATAATGCATTATCTGTAAAACCAACTCCTCGACCCAAGCCGAACGCACCCAAATATTTGACGTTTAACGAACAGCTGATTCAATTACACAGCATTTAACCAAATTAATAAAAAGGTCGTTCATGCAAACTTTTTCGTAAACTTATCATTTTACACAATTTGTAAACTTACGACGTTGCATGAATACCCTTATTGATTTGCCATAAATATTTAGTAATTAACATGGCACAGTCACTGAATTACGTTTTTTTGTCGTAATTTGCAACTTCATGAGAATAGTTGCAAATCAACAACAAAAAATTCCCAAATCACGACTTTCTTGTCGCAATTTACTTCTCGAAGAAATAAAGCACTACGACATGGCAGGTATCTAATCATCAATGTGTGACACCAACGATCTCTAATGCAAATTGGCCTGGTGGTTACATGCTCGCTCCGCAACTGGAGGGTTGCGAGTTTAAATCCAAGTAGAGTAAGCGTTGTTAAGTATTTATTTCAAATAAATTAAATTAAATGTGTATACCTGCAAAATGAAGGGCAGAGCAGGATTGATCTTTCCAAGTTGCAATATCACGAATAAAAGTGGTGATCACAAATCTTTTTTGCAAATTTACAAATTGTGCAATTGAGGAATATTTGGATCAAATTGCGATTTGTTGTTCGCAAATTTTGTTTTCTCTCGATAAAATAATTGATACTTAAAGAGGGTTGATTGACATTTTTGAGTATCAATATCTTCATTTTGCTCAGTTTTGCAAATTGCAAACAAATAGTCGTAATTTACGAAATCCTGAGCCAAGGTATAAATCGGGACTCATTTTTCGTAATTTGCAGCTCATTTTTCGTGATATGATCCAAGAATTCTTTCCGTGAAGTATGTAACAACACGCCTCTAATCCAATTATACATTGGGGCATATTCATAGATGTTGTTTAAGCTGTTGCTAGCAAAAACTGGAGTTTTTCTAATGAAATTCCCATAGGAAAAACTCCAGTTTTTCCTAGCAACAGCTTAGCCAACATATGAATTGTTACAAAATTTCAAAGTAATCAGATAAGAACTTTCAGAGATCCTAGGTTTTGCACGTACATATATGTACGCATTTACATTTTTATTTATATAGATTATCTAAAAATATAATATACAAATAATAATTCTGATGTTGATATAGGCCAGGAAAAATGGGTTCAGAGGTTGAAAAATTAATTCATGAAATATTAAAATTGGAATCGACGCAGAATTGCAACCTCTATAACATATCCAAAGTCCTCCAAAATACCCGCATTGGCTTTTTGTGTAGATGCATTTGAAGAGGTGCAGACGGGGAGAACTTGAAGGTCTATCAAACTAAAATATTTGTTTTGGTACAACCTAACCATATGATTCAATGCCATAAATGTAGTTTTTGATGCTGAACCTAATGAAAACAATTTCAAAATCATACGACCACCCAAAACGCACTAAGAATCAAGACAGTCCCTAAAAATATCCATGCTGGAAGGGTGTTTTTTAAGGGGGACGGGCAAGTGTAGAATGTTTACCATAACACCCATGAAAAAACTCTTACACTCATGACATTCGCCAAAAATATTAGATTTGTCATGGCAATCAAGAATAAAAATAGTCCATACAAATATCATTGGTCTAATAGTGTTCTTGTGACGGTTACATTTTGACCTGTTCTACGGAAAATAGGATTTCAAAAATTGATTTTAGCTTGAAAAGGCCCATAACTTTGTTTAAGATGCTTGTATCATTTTACTTTTGCTTTTATTAGATTCAGCGTTAAAAAATACCCTTAAATCATACACCACATTTTGTGTATATATGTACCTCAATTACACCAAATCGGAATTTTGGCTCAAATCTTCCAACTTCTTCCCAGATTTTCCCTATCTTTAATAAAAAACCCCCAGAACAAATATACATATTTATGTGGACTATATTGATTCTTGGTTGCCATGACAAATTTAATATATTTGGCGAGTTTCATGAGTGTAAGAGTTTTTTCATGGGTGTTATGGTAAACATTCTACACTTGCCCCTCCCCCTTAAAAAACACCCTTCCAGCATGGATATTTTTAGATACTGTCTTGATTCTTAAGCCTAGTACGCTGCTGATGCGAAACGAAAAATCCCATACAAAAATGACACAACGAAATCAGAAACTAAAAATTTAGTTCTACTTTTCGTTCTGCAGTACGCTGTTCGATGAACGAAATTGAAAATTGTTGCATACTTTTTGGAGAAGTCTACACTCTTTTTTCGCACACAATTAGTTAAGCCTAGTACGCTGCTGATGCGAAACGAAATTTTTAGTTGGTCTCCAACAAGACAACGAAATGCTTACGAAAACGCAGCGAAAAAATATTCATTGACAGTTACACCAATTCAAAAATTCAAAACCAATGCAACTGAAAAAAAAGAACAAAGACAGCCACGCTGTAATGAAAGAAACAACAAAATACACACAAATGTCATTTTTCCGCACACAATAAATAGCCAGGGTAATTAATTGTGTGCGAAAAAAGAGTGTAGACTTCTCCAAAAAGTATGCAACAATTTTCAATTTCGTTCATCGAACAGCGTACTGCAGAACGAAAAGTAGAACTAAATTTTTAGTTTATGATTTCGTTGTGTCATTTTTGTATGGGATTTTTCGTTTCGCATCAGCAGCGTACTAGGCTTTACCCAGGCCATTTATTGTGTGCGGAAAAATGACATTTGTGTTTTTCGTGTGTATTTTTGTTGTTTCTTTCATTACAGCGTGGCTCTGTGTGCTCTTTTTTTTCAGTTGCATTTGTTTTGAATTTTTGAATTGGTGTATCTGTCAATGAATATTTTTTCGCTGCGTTTTCGTAAGCATTTCGTTGTCTTGTTGGAGACCAACTAAATATTTCGTTTCGCATCAGCTGCGTACTAGGCTTTAGTGCGTATGACAAATGGAACATTTATTCCAAATTTCATTATCATACCTTTATTTTGAAAGGGCTTTCGGTAATATTTTACCTGTTGTACCTGAAAAAAGTCATCATTACATAAAAAGGTCTATAACTTTTTTTGGGTGGTCGTATGATTTTGAATTTGATTTGATTAGATTCAGCATCAAAAACTACCCTTACGGCATGTATCATATGGTTAGGTTGTACCAAAACAAATATTTTAGTTTGAAAGACCTTCAAGTTCTCCCCGTCTGCACCTCTTCAAATGCATCTACACAAAAAGCCAATGCGGGGATTTTGGGGGACTTTGAATATGTTATAGAGGTTGCAATTCTGCGTCGATTCCAAATTTAATATTTCATGAATTAATTTTTTCAACCCTGGAACCCATTTTTCCTGGCTTATAAAGAAAATAGAAGCTAACCATTACATTAGAGGAAGTTAGGGTAATGTGGTATACATGTTTGTATTTTTGACTTAACATAAAAAGTAGTGACACGAATGCTCCCAAATTTGGCAAATTTTAGCACGAACATATAAGCTACAACGTTTACGGTTTTTGTCGGATTCTAACAGTAACTTTCAAAGATATTGACACAATAATAATAAGACCTCGAAATCGTCACTTTTGAAAAGTAGTGGGTAATGTGGTACACCTTGCTGTCTAATGTGGTATACCATACCAAGTGGTCCTCCGAATATCTTGAAGGCAAATATCATCGATCATCATAGTACAAGTGGGTCTCTGCATATCTTTCGGGTCCCATTTTCCAATTTCACCTTTTTGAGCATTTAAAAAAAAACTTCATAGCAAAAGCACAAAAGTCAGTTGACGCAGGTATAAACTTTAAGGTTGGGTAATGTGGTATACTATACCTCATTAGAAATACTATACCACATTAGCCCACTGCTAGTATGCCACATTAGCCGAAACTCTATATTTTTACCAAAAATAAAAAAAAAATTAAAATAAAACTTTTTAAGCAAAACAAACAATTAAGTAACGTTAATAATTAATATATTCTTCGGATGCATTGACAAATTGGTTTGGAACGCAATTTTTCAAAGCTCTCAAACACTTTTTGTTCCACCCAAAAAAAAAAATCAGCTGCACACAATTACGGATTTCAACAATTTGGGCGAATTAATGGACGATTTTAGATTTGTTTAAATACGCATTACTTCTTTTATCATAATCACCGTCTGCAGAATCAAGAACCGTTGTCGAAACATGCTTCGTTTTTGAAATAACTGCCTATACCACATTACCCACATATACCACATTACCCTAACTTACTCTAATATGTCATGTTTTCTTAAAGTTTACTAAAATATATGGAATTACCCAAAAAGTTTATCTCTGTCTTCTAATGTGTTGAATAACAAGTAAAGATTGCTCATACCTATTTCTTCTTTTCTCTGGAGATCTGGGGGAAGGGGGGGTTCATCACCCCCATGACCCCCCTCCCCCTGGATCCGTCACTGCTTTCACCCATACGCAAATAGCACCCAGACAGGATTTTGCAGTTCTTATGCATTTTTTTTGCATTACTATTCCCGATTGCTAACTTTACTGTGCAGTTAGCAGGTCACATCGTGTATCTCAGAAACCAACCATGCCAGGAACTTACAGTAAGTCTCCTAATTTTCAGTTTTTTTGCATTTCAACGATAGGTTCAGTTCAAAATTTTAAATAGTTTTTTGAACATGCAATATTTAAGCCTTTACATCTTCTTTATTTTATCTTAGCATGTCTTGAGCCTATCTTTGCTCCAAAAAAAGTTATGCGCAATTTATTAAAAAAATAGAAAAAAAACTTAAATTTGATATTGTGACCATTCTCTCTGAAGCGCATAAGATTGAACTTAGTAGCATTTTCAGATTTAAGGCTTATTCCCCAAACAAACATAATTCAATACATAATAAAAACCCTAGAGCATTTTTAAAAAAGGTATCTCCACTCCCCCAAAAACAATTGAACCTATACGAAAAGAAGAACTAAAATACATATGTATGTAAAGCAAATAAAATAGATTGGCTTCAATGAAGCATGCACTCCTCATTGCATTAAATACTTTAAAAAATGGAACAATTTATTTTTCGTTACAATTTTCGTTTGAATTATTCCAAAATTATATTATAATAATTAATATAAAAATCCCTTGACATGCGTTCTTAAAAAAAGATGCACAACAGGGTCAAGCTTCATTGCTGAGTTTATAATCTTTATTTTTTTTTAAAGACAAAACCGCTGGAAGACATTGTTAAACGAGAAATATTTTGAGCGTTATAATGCTCATGCTGACATTGGCTGCTTTGAATTTAACAGAAATTAAAATAAGTATCATGCAACAAAAAAAATTAATACGCTTTTAACATTTTTTCTAAAAATAACTTGGACAAGGACGATGACATACTAGCTTTATTGTACGACATTGAGGATGTCACGATGAATAATTTATTTCCCAGCTTTATTCAGTTACTGGGAAAGCCACAAGACAGTTCTTTTGGACAATATTGCCGTCCATATTTTTTTTTGATTTTTTTTAATATAGCTTGACATTGTTGCATAAAGTGGTAGCCGCATTAATACAACACCACAGTACTGCAGACCAAGCACTAGAGAATTAAATAAAATTCAATTGTCCTTAAAGTTGTTATCCCCCTCGCACACTAATTTTGCCCCATTTCACCATCAGAGAGTTAGTCTTTACTCTAATAAATTCCCTTGACGCGATGGCGGCAAACGTTTTAATGCCCCCAACTATTGGCCTACCTTCCAAGCCAAGCCATCACTATCCACATCTCTACTAACAATTTTCGTGCGCTTCGTAGATAAGTCCTTTTCCATTTCATATATACCGTAACGTGAATATTCACCACTTTCAAGGGGACTAAGCGCCATCAGGATAAAAAGAAAACGGATGTGGTATGGTTTTTTCGGAACCAAAACTAGAAAAGTGCCATGGAAATGGGGATTTGGAAATGGCAAGGCAGGGCAGAGCAGAGCAGGGCAGAGCAGGCCAAGAAGTCCAACGTTATAAAATCATATAATAAAGTTATAAATTTTAAGTGGATACAAGTCAAGTTTTATAGTTTGCCTTGAGCATTGAATGCGAAATTATTGGATTAGAGTGCGCGCCTGTCGCGGCGCTTTTTCGTTGCTCGTTGCTGGTATTTGTTGTTGGTTTGGGTATTATGCGGAATATTTTTCTCTTTAACTTTCATGGTTGCCGCTATTACTGTTTTAACTGTTATTGTTTTTTGCTGGATTAGTTTCCATCTGATTTTTGTTTGTTGAAGGTTTTTCATGCAGAGCATTTTATTGTTATGATTTATTCACATTTTAGATAGATAGATTTATACATCAAAGAACTGTGGGCTTCGTTTAAGATTAAGAAGATAAATGGGTCTGTTTTGTGCTTATATTTGAATAAATTAATTGCCTACAAACTGGATGACTGTGATTGGCAAATAACAATAAGAAGATAAGAGCCTTATCCTTATCATCGAGTCCTTTGACCTTGGCTGGGACTTTATATGACGCCATAAAATCTTCTCCATCGTTCACGGTCTACAGCCAGGTACTTAAACTGTATAGCCAAGTGTACTTCTGGGAGTCTGTTTTTCTTTAGACAGTTGATTTTCTTGCTTATAAAAGTAGGTATAATACCTACTAATCACCATTTAAAAAAAGGTTGGTTTTTCGTCCATTAATCAAAGATACGGTGAATGATATCGAAAACAACTTTAATCAAAGTTTGCAAACCATGTAACCCTATACAAAAAAAACACATATTTTTTTCATGAGCGATAAATGACTGCCTAAATAGGCGGAAAAAGATTCCCTCCGATATCGTATATATTTTCGCTGGAACCGAACCTGTACGCCCTCCTTGTCCTATATCTTTTGCAAATCACCGTAAAATACAGAAATATTTCCACGGCACACAGTGGAAGTGGTCATCGGCTGTTTTTTTTTTTCATACGATGTTTTCATACATTTTAAATTTGTGATTAAGTAAGTATTTAAGAGAAAACTTGCCAAGTAAATCCACCAAATTTTAATCAGGAATCATTAATTACCAAATTACTGTCATGATTTGGAATTGTTTCGATATTACTCTACTTAAGATATTTGATATTAAACTGCATGAACTTAAAACTTGGCATATATTTTAGATCTCATTACTTTTTTTGGCTGACTTTTTACGCACAGGTTTCTTTTACACATAAGAACTTGGCTCCTTTTTTAACATTTATGTTTTTGTTGTGATTTCACTCCTTTTTGCAAAGATTTATTTTGCCAGGTGAAAGTCAAGCCCTACCGCTCTACAAAGTCTCATGTCATAATTCTACGACAACCGAAAGTGCTCCATACAAATAATAGCAATTCTGATAAAAGGGTGGATGGCACCCCCCCCTGAATGGACAATTCCAAATTTTCGATTTTTTTCCTTTCTAAGTACTTCAAGTCCTACCGACCTACCAATTTTCATCGTTCTACAACAATCGAAAGTGCTCCATATAGTTTATAAGAATTTTTAAGAATGTGGGTCGATGCCACGCCCCCTGAACTGAAACTTCCAATTTTTCGATTTTTTTTCTTCTAAGTACTTCAAGGCCTACCGACCTACCAATTTTCATCGTTTAACAACAATCGGAAGTGCTCCATATAATTTATAAGAATTTTTAAGAATGTGGGGAATTTTTAGGAATGTGGTTATGCCACGCCCCCTGTAAGGAAAATTCCAATTTTTCAATTTTTTTCTTTCTGAGTACCTTAAACCCTACCGACTTACCAATTTTCATTGTTCTAAATACAACAATCGGAAAGGCTCCATATAATTTATAGAATATTTAAGAAAGTGGGTGTATGCCACGCCCCCCGAATAGAAAATTGCAGATTTTCGACTTTTTCCTTTGTATGTACCACAAGGCCTACCGTTGTGCGAAATTTCAAGTTTCTACGATGTCGAGAAGTGCTCCATAATTTTGATGATCTGTCAGTGAGTCAGTGAGTAAGAGCCTGATTTCACGATTCGTTTTTTCGGACGTTTCGTTTTTCGTTTTTTTGACAGGTACGTACCTTCGTGATTACACACAACGAAAAAAATCCATTTGTGATTTTGACGTTCAGAAAATTTGAGGTTCATTTATTGAAAAATAGGCAGTAATAATAATTAAAAATACTTTTACATCACTTCTTGTTCAAATTTATAAATATTTAATTAAGAAAAACAATTTTAAATCTCACTATTTACATTTCTTAAGCATCCCCCGCCTCTACTCGTTTGTCAAATCATAAACGTCAAAGTTCAACCAGAAAAAGTCTTGAAACTTTCATACGTGCTTTCGTCTTTCCGTTCCCCTTACGTTTCTACACCCCTCACCCAATGTGTCAAAAAGACGAAACACGTAACGTCCGAAAAAACGAATCGTGTAATCAGGCTCTAAGTGAGTCAGTGACTCAGTCAGTCAGTTACGGTTTTTGCGAATTTTTAAGTCCCTTATCTCGGGAACTACTAATGCTACAGAGTTGAAATTTGGTGATCCACCTGTGTTTGATCAGCTCAGCAAATACTGCGGCTTTGAAGTTTCTGACTTTATTGGTACTGTAGAGGGGGGTTGATAATCGCCTGAGTTTGTTCCTGTAAAAAGGGTGTAGTGGCGCGAACTTGGCTGGGCACTACCGTGCCCTTTCATTAGTTTAAACAAGTTATAGAAGAGTCAAATAAAATATTTGTTTAGTCGACACCACTCATTCTTACACTTGCTTTTAAAAAATAATATTTAGAACTTCCAATGAGCTTTGAAAAAAGTGCTGCCATATGCTAGCTTTCTAATTCATCTTAGTCGAATTTCATTCTTTTGGTGAGTACGTAATATTTACTAAAAATTGGATCCAACTGGATCTGACCCTGTACCTTGACCTAGGGCCTAAGCCACTGAAGCGATTTCCTTCAAATTTTGAACTTAAGGTTTTTTGTAGCTTCCCTAATAGGTGAAATTTTGTATAGCTCCAAAAATAACGGTAATTGCCATGTAAAGGAAAAGCTTATTTATCTCAAAATTGGCTGCAATGATTTGGACACAAAAATCAGTGCATTACTTTAGGCATATTGTACTTTTTAATACAAATATTTTTTTACCAAATCCTATTACTATCGTTACCTGCCATATAACGTTCTTTTTTGATTTTCGATATTTTGAAAACTGCTCGACTGATTTTAATCCAATTTTGTATTGCGTACCGAAATTTTGAAAAAAAAAAAACAAATTTTGGTAAAAAAATACTACATTTTTTTTGAAAATTCAATATTTCAAAAATGGGTTGATGAATTTTTTGAAACTGAGTTTTGAAAAATAAATAAATCAATACTCAAAATTGACATTTAAAATTTTTCAAATGTAACAAAAATACATTCCATACAAAAGTTAAAAAAAACGTTACGGACAATATTTTTTTTCTCAAAAACTACTACTACGATTTTGATTAAACTTTTTCCGTACCTAAGCTAGAATTAGTGCGATCTACTACCAAAAATTATAAAATCTTACACTTGGCAAGAATTAGTAGTATACCTCTCTTAATCAGGGGCGGATTAAGCTATTTTGCCGCCCTGAGCCCAAATTTTTTTGCCGACAACACCCCACCCCCCTACCCATGCAGAGATTTTGAATAAACACTATAAACATAAGTAAGATCCACGATGCATAATTTTCACTATGCAGAAATCCACCATTACTGTCTTGAAATTTGACTCCTTAAGAGTATTTTTCGTCGTAGTCAACATTTTTTTGACTTATTATGTATATACCTCTGCTTATTTTTCATAATATAATAATATAATAATTGGATAATGATATACATTCAAAATGTATTGAAAAACTAATAGGCCAAGAGCCAGATACTTTTTTCTGCAATTTATGTATTTCTGAATTAATTTTTTGATGGAATATGTTCAATGGTTTCCCGCAGATGTGAGTCCAAGCTGACGGGACGGGGAGTGCGAGTGTCAGCCACCATCTTGGAAAACGCGTTTTTTTTCAAGTATATGGCGTACCGTGCATTGAACGAAAAAATTACTTAATTTTTTTGAAAGCTAATATTGCAATATGAATATATTTTTGAAAAAAATCAGCTTGAAAACAATTCATAACTTCTTTCAAAAATATTGACTTTTCAATTTTTAAAAAATGTTTACGAAAACAACAACAAAGAATGGAATATTAGGTTTCAAGAAAATTCACTATTTTTTCGTACGATGCACGGTTGACGAGATATATTTATAAATTGCGTTTTCCAAGATAGCGCCTGGCGCAGTCCACGATATATCGCGAAACCACAATAATCTTGGTATCGGTATCGGAAACCAAAACGATAGCGAGAAGATACCAGCTCCAAAGCATCTGAAACGATACCCAGCCGATACCGTATTTTATGGACCGAAATTTATCGTAACTCTCGCCCTCTCGGTGGTATGTATCGTTTGTTATCGACAGAAAAAAGAATTTTTGAATAAAATTACTATGGGTATTAATGCAACAGCGTAAAGTCGTCGCAAACGTTTATATGGAAAATTTGAAAGATTTACGAAGTTCACAACTTTAACAAGTTAACGATGACCTTACCCTGTTGCATGAATACCCTTATTAATTTATTAAAAACAAACAATACCTGTAGTTGGCTTCTCGGAAACGGCTCTATCGATTTAAATGTGAGCATCTATAGAAAAAAAAAACAATTCGAGTTTTTCCGCCGTGCGTATACTAGTACACAAAAACTGACATGAAGTCGTGATTTAAAAAAAAAAAACTTTCATTTGTGTGGTAATTGGTTTTTTGTTTGTTCTTTATGGAAAATATATAAGGGAAACCAAATACGAGAACATTTTTATTTCCTCTTAATTTTGTTCTTACAATCTTCAAAATTTGCCGCCACAGTGGGACCGAGGTGGAAAAAGCCACATATAGAATAGTGCTAAATTTAGTATTGTGATACACTTTTCTTTCAGTATTTTTACTTGCTATATATGTAGGTACTATGGGCAAGTTTGGATTCGTGCAAAAAAAAATTGAGATAACAATCAAACATGACATTACGATGATAGAGAACACGAAAAAAGTGGGTGGCACAATTCTGTCTGTCTGGTTGTACCTCAACCTACAGCCTAAGCCACTGAAGCGATTTTTTTTTTTTTTTCAAATTTTGAACTTTTTTGTAACTCTCCAGAGGGAAATTGATTTTTTTTTAGCTCTAAAAATAACGGTACTTGCCATACAATCGTTAGGAAAAGGCTAATTTATCCCGAAAACGGCTTCAACGATTTTTATAAAAAAATCAGTTTATTTATTGTATAAATGGTGTACTTTTTGGTATACAAAAAAATTTCTAAAAAACTGTTATAAACGGTATCTGCCATATAACGTTTTTTTTTTTTTTTTAAATATTTTTTTAAATGTACCTATATTAATAAATACTCAGAACTGGCAACCCAATTTTTTTTTAAATATATCTAAAATTTTATATATAAGAAGATAGTTTTCAAGAAAACCGCTCCAACGATTTTTGTTTTTTTGCATATATTTCTATTTTTTCGAGTAATACTTGGCTTTGAGCGCTCAGCTATTTTACTAGTTGTTTATACAATTTAAAGAACGATTTAAATGCTTTTTATATATATTTCTATATTATTTTTTATATTTTATATATAGTTCTTAAGTTCCAAGCAACTTGAACATAAGAGCAAGTACGTGCGATTCAGTCGTGCAGCTTAAATTTAAATTTTGAAAAAAATTATCAACCCCATTTTAAAATATTGAATTTGTAAAAAATATTTTCAAATTGTTATAAGCAATTCACAAAATACCTATATTTGTATGAAACTTTTGATATGCAATTTTAATAACACTTTTTGAAAGTTTTTATTTATTGCAATCTGAAAAACATCAAGACAAAAAAAACGTTCTGGTGGGAGGTTCTGTTAATACATAGTTCGTCTCTATAAGTGATGAAGTTTCTCTTCAATAAGAAATTTTTACAGATACAAATTTTAATTGTTATCTGGCAACCGTTTTTTAAAGTATTTTTTTAATAAAACTTTTGAAAAGTGGTAAAATCATAGTCGTCGAAGTGAAAAGGACGAAAATTTATTGTGATGATTCCCGCTGGTAAAACGCAAAAACCCAAATGTTATTCGAGCAACGATGGTGACGTTCTATACTGTAAGTACGTTGTTTGATAAAATAAAGCATTATTCTCGATGCGGTATGGGCAACGACGACATCGTCTTAGATGCAACTATCTCTCCTCTTCTTTTTTTTTAATGCGCGCTGGGTAAAAGGGCCACTACGGCAGAAATGCAAATCCTGATTCATTTTTCGTGTTCCGTATCAACTTGGAATTCTAAAGCATAACAGAGAACTTTTCAATTTTTTGTCTTTGAAAAAAAAAACTTTTTTTAGAAGATGTTTTATGAGTAGATGGACCAATATTTTCAGCGGGCCAGATTACAGCGTTCTAACGATAGCTATGCGTCATAAAAGGTTTACTCTCCGGCATGGAAAACTCCGTAAAAGGGTTGATATGGGTATTTAAGCTTTTGGTCTTCTAAGCAAAGACTTGGCTTTGAGTACATTTTGTAAAGGAAAACTTACAACTTTGGATGCAAATGAAAATGAATTATGTGTAAAAATAGGTTTTATTTGTTAGCTTTTGAAGTTAGGCAGGATTTATTGGTTTTTTTTTTTTGTATTTTTTCAATCATGAAAGTGGCAGCTATTTAAAATATGTTTTTAGAGGAGGAAAAATATTTTTTCAATGTTAAGCTTGCGATGGGACGGAAGCGTGAATATCGTTTGAACAAATTGCTTACGAGTTTTTCCTTTCATATTTTTGTGTTTAGTTGAATTTTCTAGTTCAATGCGTTTATGCTTTTACTTATGGAATAATTTACTCACAAAAATATATAAAAATTGAACATTTTGACTTGGCTTAAGGCACTCAATTTAAAAGTCAAAGCTCTTTGGGAAAAGGTTCATTTGTATTTTGGCCGTAATAATAAAAATAATAATAATTTGAATTCATCCGCAACTTACCATTATATGATGGGTGAAGTGTACATTTGAAAGGAAAGCAATTATAAAAATGTTTCCGATTTTTTTGTTCAAGTGAGAGAGCTATCTCCCTAGCACCTAAAGGGAAGATTTTCCAGGTCAAATAACTTCAGAGAGAATAAATAAAGATATCCCATTAAAATGTTGCCACTTTACCACAATTGTGGTAGATCTACCACCTTTTCTGAAGATTTGTATGATCTACCACTTCTACCACTGAAGTAAAAAATTCTACCACTTATTGCCCATCTATAACAGAAAACACAAATGTCATGTTTTCGCACACAATAAATGGTCTGTGTAATTAATTGTGTGCGAAAAAAGAGTGTAGACCTCTCCAACTAATCTGCTACGATCAGGGGACCCAGGTTGAGGGGAAAATCGCCTTTTTTGCCGATTTTCTTTAGCGAAAAGGGAAAAAAAGGGGACAAGAATAAAAGAGGGGAAACATCCAAAAAGGGGAAAAAATATGCGAGAAGTATTTCAGGAGAAATGAGAGTAAGAACCAATTAGGAAATACATATATCAAAATATCATGCTCGAGAAATGCGCCCATGCAACGTCTCACTTACATTTATTATTTAGTGTTGAATGCATTCATCCTTTTGACATTCAATAATATTATGCCAAGCTTCAAAATGTGCTCTGATTTTATATAAAACGGCGGCTTGGCTTTGTGGGTGAGTTTAAACAATATTATTTTATTTTCATTTTTGGACAAAACATAATTTATTTTATAGAAAAAAGAAGGGGACTTGATAATATATGTAAAACTTCCAAATTTGCTCTGAATTTCTTTAAAACGGCGCCGGCGGCTTGCCTTCATGGGTGAGTTAAAACTATGTTTATTTTATTTTTATTTTTGGGTAAAACAGAAAAAAGAAGGAGAATTGATTCGAGTTCTTCCAGTGAGGAGGAAGACATAAAAACACGAAAGCACAAATTATCTTAAGCAATGGGAAACTTCACCCGAATTTAAAAAATGGTTAAGCGAAGATCGGGGCTCCTCTAATAATGGTGATGTGCGTGCATTTTGCAAAATATGCAAGCAGGACCGGTCCGAGCTAAATTAGCGCTCTGCGCAAGCTTCCTCACTAGCGCCCCTAAATTGCTGTTATTGGTGGAAGAAGTCATGTTCTCATAACACAAGCTGTAGGCTTTGATACGCGATTTTTTTAACGAGACGGACGAGGTATCCCCAAGAGGCGAACAAAATCGTGCGCACTTTGCAAAAATTTTGTGATTTATTTTTTTTTACTGTGGGTGTGAATAGGAAGCTAGCATCGACTTATTTTATGAATAGTAGATATGTATCTGTCTTTAAATTCAGAATAAATATGGATATCAATATTGGTGTGACGTGCGAGCTATTAAAACAAATTGAAAATCGAAAAAGTATAGGTAAATAGTGGTAGTATGGCTTTCTTGATACTTGCGTAAGGATGGCCATTGGGTTCAGCGCCCTGCACATTTGCACCGCTTGCACGTATAGCTTGTCCGGCCCTGTATGCAAGGTACCACAAATTGCAAAAAAATCGGAATTGCAAAAACATGCCAAAACGAAAAAACATATCCGCAATGCCGATCTTTTGCTTACTAATAAGCAACCGAAAATTGCATCATTCTTTGGCACTCCCACAGAACAGAAGTCAAAAGAAGCAGAAATAAAGCTATGTGCTTTCGCCGCCGAGCACAACCTTGCGTTCACAACGTTCGATCATTTAACTAAATTAATGAAAACGATTTTTCCAGATTCGGAAATTGTCAAGAGAGTTTCATTGAGCAGTACTAATATATAATATATAATATATATATATCTTTTAAGAAACTGAAAAAATAGGGCAAGTTTTTAAAACACCTAGCAAATATTGCGTAATGGAATTTTTGTTTATCATTCAACTCCAAAAATATAAGTTAAAAATTGGCTTTGATCATAATTGCAGTTTATTTAGGTATTTCTACCAACTGGTTAGGATTTAGTATGGACAAGTTATGGAATTCTGACAGGTCATGGCCTGGTCTTTCACCAATTAAAGCTTGAAGCATTAGGTTTGGACATTCAGTATATAATTAATGTGTATAAGTGAGTATCGCATAATCTTAGATAAATGCATAAATCTGGTCGGCCAGAGAAAGTGACCAAGCTATGCCCCGGACGACCTTGAAATTCTGATAGGTGAAAGTTGCCCCTTTAATTTGATGTAGGTTTCATCCTTTAATCGATGGGTGGTAGCACCTCTATAAAGTGACCACTTCTTTTGGTCGGCCAGCCGATCTGACCAGGGTATGGGCTGGACGACTAAGCTTTTTTATATCACCTAACGAAGACAAAACGTTATGTAAGTAAAATTTTCTTTACCTCGATGGGTGGTAGCACCCTTAAAATATGACCACTTCTTTTGGTCGGCCAGCCGGTCTGACCAGGATACAGGGTGGACGACCAAGTTTTTCTATATCACCAAGTGGCAACCTAATGCAATATAACCAAATTTTTCTTTACCTCGATGGGTGGGAATTTTATATTGCTGCCTCCCGCTCTAATAAGGCTAATTCTATTGTTCAAAATGTGACCGGAGAATATGGTCTCAATAACTTGGTATCAATTTTAAAAGAGAAGTTATTTAGTATTACTATTGATGAATCAACAACCATCGATTCAAAGAAAATTTTAGTGATTGTGTGCAGATATGTTATAGACTTAAAGGTGCACGAACGTTTTCTCTCTAGTATCGAGGTTCCTGAAGCAAATGCAAAAATATTATTTGAAAAAATTAGTGATTTTTTAAAATCAATAAAATACCTTACGAAAAGAATTTAATAGCATTTGCTTCGGATGGAGCAAGTGTAATGGTAGGAAAACACAACTCAGTTTCAAAACTTTTAAAAGATGTTATTCCAAATTTGTTTATAATGCGATGTGTGTGTCATTCATCTTGTGGCAAGTAACGCTTTGAAATTCCTGCCAGACGAAATAGAAATTTGTTGCCGAGAAATATATTCTCATTTTAACTGCAGTGCAAAAAGGCAGCATGTGTTGCAGGAGTTTCAAGCATTTTGCAATGTCAAACCACATAAAATGCTGCACCCATCGCAAACACGCTGGTTAGCATTACATTTTGTTATTAAAAGACTTATTGAACAATATCAAGCTTTAGTATTATATTTCGTTGAAACTTATTTGGAGGATTCTATAAACAAAACTCAATGTGAAAAAATTTATAGGATTCTTGAGAAACCAACAACCATATTGTACCTGGAATTTTTAGACTTCTTTTTGCCTTTTTTTACGAAATTAAATCTAGAAATGCAATCAGAAGACGTAAAAATACACATTTTGTTTGAACGAGTAGAAATAACTCTTAAAACAATTGCTGATTGTTTTTTTTAAAACGGATTATTTAAATAGTCTTCCAAATATTTTTGAAATCAATTTGAATAATATTGAGTTCTTTGATGATTTGAAAAATATATATCTAGGCCCTGAACTATCATTAAAATTAGAAACTGCGTGCCTTGATGAAAGTGAAAAAGTAAACTTCAAAGATAATTGAGGAAATTTTTTAATTAGGGCCTGTCAAGAAATTTAAATTGATTTGATTTTTCATCGGGACATGGCGAACTTTTCAAACTTTTAAAATTCATAAGTCCACTTTCTCTTAAAAACAAAAATTTTGATTCAATTGGGAAGTTGTCAAAATATTTCGGACACATATTTTCTGAAAATGACTTTATTGAAATTGATAGGGAATATAGATTACTAAGAAATGTTAACAACGACAATATTTTGAGTGAAAATATTCAAATATTTTGGAAGGAAATTTTAAATAAAAAAACTTGATGATGAGGACATGTTTCCTAACTTAAGGAAACTTATAGAATTAATATTTTGTGTTCCTCACAGCGGGGCCAGTGCTGAAAATTTTTTTTCATATATTAACTTAAATAAAACGAAACTTAGAAACAAGTTATCAAATTCCACGTTGTCTGGAATCTTACATACTAAAGCTTTATTAAAGAAAGACCATTGCTACGACTTTGTCGTTGAAAAAGACTTGCTAAGGCTACACAATAACTTTATGTACAAACATAATAAGTGATAAAATATTTAACTCTCATATGTGATTTTTTAAGTTATTTTTTTTTTGTTTTTGTTATTTTTAATTTATGTTAGTACCTAGGTACATGAATGAATGAAATATGTACTTATATTTATCTTTATTTTTGTTAAATAAAATTGTTGAATAAATCATTTAAATGTTAAAAAAGAATTAAATACGTTAATTTTTTTGCGGGGAATTTTTTTTGTTAAAAGGGGAAAAACAATCGTTTTGGTGTCAAAAAAGGGGGATTTTATTTTTTTAAACCTGGGAACACTGGCTACGATTATCAATTTCGCTCATTCGAACAGCGTACTGCAGAACGAAGAGTAGAATTTTTAGTTTATGATTTCGTTGTGTCATTTTTGTATGGGATTTTTCGTTTCGCATCAGCAGCGTACTAGGCTTTACATAATAACGTCCAGTGATGCAACGAATTCTACAAGTCAATTGTGCTAATTTTACCTCCTAGTGGTTGCTATCGAATATTGTTTTTTTTCTTTTTTTTTTTTTTTTGTAAATTCATTTTTATTTTTCCATTATCTTAAAACTATTTTAAAGCTAGACAAAAATTCATAAAAACTAGCCTACTTATCAATATCTTACAACTAACTTACTGGCCCCATTCGGGCGCTCTAAGTTAAACTACTAACTTAATGCTAATGCCTTTCGGCCTAAGAACTATCTTAAAACTAGAATCCATATCGGTTTTATTTTTCACCGAGAAGAATTTATAAAAAACTCGGTATCTTTGTCTTTATTTTTTTGTTTTATATAAAACTTACAAACTAAATAAAACTAAATTAAAACTAATTAAAACTAATTATAACTAATTAAAACTAATTAAAACTACTATAAAACTACTTAAAGCTACTTACAAACTACTTACAGACTACTTACAAACAAGAACAGCCACAGCAAGCATTTTCGGGTTTTATAGTTTTTTTTTTTTTTTTGGTATTTTTATTGGTTTTATAATTTTTTTGTGTTTTTATTGGTTTTATAATTTTTTTTTTTTTTTTTTTTTGGTGCCACCCTGACTGTCCCTACTTAAAACTAACTACCTAAACCTATGTAAGTCGGCCATGGCATAGAAAAATGCAGTCGAATATTGGTCTCGTAACGAGATGAGCCAAGTCGTGATTTTTTAATCACAGGTAAACCTGTGACTGTGATTTGCAATTCAATGTGAGTTTAACCTGTGATTGTGAATCGTGAATTAAAAAATAGATAGGTATATTAGAAAATCGGGATAAGTTTTAATGACTCATTTTACTGCAGACTTTATTATTGAAAAAAAAAACTAAAAAACAAATTTCTTTTAGAATAAAAAGTTTTAAATTAATTTATTTTGCAGAGATCTATCATATTTTTATATTAAAAATAAATGTATCTTCATTTATATGAAAATACAAATTTCAATTTCCAGGCAGCTACTTATAAAATGTCAGCTCTCAAATAAGTAGGTGTGGCAGTGGGTGGATTTCTAAAAATATGCAGGTAACTTAAGCCTTAAAACAGCTTATTGACAAAAATTTAAACCCTCTGGAAAAACTGATAAGGGATAAAACTCAAATCCAAGAAAAGTAGGCGTGGCAGTGGTTGGATTTCTTAAAAATATTTACGTTGCTTTTTAAGTTCTAGCAAAGACCGTATAATACCAAGATACCGCATCTCAACCAACCACCAAAAATCAGCTTTAGATGCGGTCGGTCGGGGGAAGGGAAACATTCCCACGTATTGTATCACATCCTCATTCACATTCGAACTCACATAACACATACAGACATGCAAGCCTTTATTCGCCGCAGACCCACGACTCAGCGACCGCGCCACCGACGATTGTAAAACTTATACATAGACGGGGTTCTCACTCACACATCTATGGGGTCACCACTAGGGTCGTCATAGTACTAGCGCTTTGACTGCGAATTTTTACACTAGATGCAATATCTTGGTATTATACGGTCTTTGGTTCTAGACAACATATTTACAAATTTTCATGTTACTAAGGCAATGTATCAAGGAGAAATCTCAAATAAAGGTAAAGAGTTGTAGCAGTGGATGGATTTCTAAAAATATTATGTTAATTTTTAGGCTCTAGACAACTTATTTACAAAATATTAGCTCCCAAGCGCAATGTAATAAGGGTACAACTCAATTATAAGAAAAGAAAGCGTGGCAGAGGGTGGTTTTCCAAAAATATATGTGTTTTTCTCTAATGTGTAGACAACTTATTCACATAATTTCAGCTTTCTAGGGCAACGTATTTAGGGGAAAACTCAAATAAAAGAAAAGGAGGTGTGGCAGTGGGCGGACTTCCAAAAACGCATGCTCCTTAGGTTTTAAACAATTAAATTGTAAAATTTCAGCTCTCTAGAGCAATGAATTAAGGAGTAAACTTAAATATAAGAAAAGTAGGCGTGGCAGCAGGTGGCTGTCAAAAAATTCGCACTTGCCTTGCTGGTCAAATTCAGAATCGCCAGAATTGTCAAATTCACCCAATAGGAAAGCAAAATCTATCAAAAAATCAGCCCATAAAATGGAAAGAAAATCACGACATTGTTTTCATTCTTTATACTTTCGTCTTGATCTGCGAGATTTTTATTTTTTTTGTGATTTTATTCTGGGCGTGATTTTGTTCACATGGTAAAATGAATCACGACCACAGCTCTATTCGTGATTTGTGAACTATTCCTGTTCGTTGTGATTTTAGCACTTTTCTGTGATTAAGAATCTGTGATTTTTCATAGAATTTGAAATGAACACAGGCACATATCAAATCACATTCAAGGCGCTCACAGTTTGTTCGTAAATTGTTCACAGGTCGTGATTGTGATTTTCTAATCAAAGGTTCGAAATCACAGGTCGTGATTTTTTGCACTTCTCTAGTCTCGTTTATCCGGACTTGACTTGCTAAACTAATAAGTGCGAGTTTTAAGGTTCTCCCAAACCAACGCGAAACATTCGCCGACGACGCGAAATCATTCACAATAATACAAAATTTGAAAGATGCACAATGCTAAACAACAACAAAAAAACGCCTTTGCGAATGATTCGCTATGATTTCGCGTTGGTTTGGGAGAGCCTTTAAGCAAAACACAAAAGACAAAAATATCAACACTAAATTTTCTGTCGGAAATGACTATCTGTATAATTCGGCTGAAGTCTGAAATCTTTGACGAGCTTATCAGAAGGATTGTGTGTGGCAGATGAAAATTCAGCATAGAGAATCAACGGTGCCATCAACTTCAACATTCTTGAAGACAGAAATCGGTAGAAGTGTTCTTCTCACCAAGGCGCCTCTCCTTTTATCAAGGCGGCAGTGGAAGAATTCTCGAGAGGAAATCAACGGTGGCGCCTACAGTTCCAGTCAGGCTGAACAACTTAGTGATCACCATATACGGGCTACTACGACATAATCGGAGCTCAGACCTATAAGGAGCGGTTAATCCTGCTCCCCAATAGGAAGATATATCCTGCATGACACAACCTCCGATAACGGACTCAGATTAATCAAGTTTGCTGCGGGGCGAAACGTAGTTGCTAGTACGTAGTTCCCACATCTTGATATGTACAAGGGGACTTGGCAAATCCCTGGTCAATCAACCGCCAACCAGATTGACCACATTGTGATCGACGCAAAGCACTCCTCCAGTCTCAAGGATGTCCGGACGTTCCAAAGAACCAACGATGACTCGGGCCACTACCTCGTTGTAGCCATGGTAATGCTTCTTTATCCAGAACAAAGCCAGAAAGAGAAATACTTAGAAGAAGTTCAACGTCGGACGGCTACAGTCGGTCCTTTTCCGACAGTCTCTCGTGCCATCTTAAATATTCCTATGCGAGAACCAGTGGAAGAATTGCCAGGAAGCCATCAGAGATGCCGCCTCTGACGTTCTGGGCCTCACACGACCACCATAGTGAAGCTCCTCGTTCGATGAAGAATGCCAGAATGACATGCAGCCAAAACCCAGGCATACAAAGCGGTGCTAAACTTAAGTCGAATAAAACTGCCGAAGCTGATGGCCTTGCGGCTGAGCTATTCAATGCGGCTGGCGATAAGTTGGTTAGGAGTATGCACCAGCTCATCTGCAAAATATAGTCGGAGGAAAGCATGCCCGATGAACGGAACCTCAGCAGCTTTGTTTGCCCTCAACAAAGGTGATCCTTTAGACTGCACCAACTACAATGGCATCAGTCTTCTAAATATCGCCTACAAGATCTTCCCTGCCATACTTTGTGAATGCTGGAAGCCATTCATCAACAACTTGATAGGCCCATATAAGTGTGTCTTTAGGCCAGGGAGGTCCACCATCAAACAAATATTCTTGCTACAGCAAATCTTGGAGCAAAACCCAGGAGTTTCAAATCGATACCCACCACCTTTTCATCGATTTCAAAGCCGCATATAAGAGCATCTATAGAGACCGCATAAGAGCAATGCCCAGTTTTTGTAGCCCTCCCAAACTCGTCCGTTTGTGCAGGGTGACGAAGGAGATAGCACGCTGTTCAATTAAGGAAAAGACCTCACTAACACTTTTAATGTCAAAAAAAGTTTTTTGGCAAGGTGACGCGACGTGCTGTCGTGCGACTTCTTCAACATCGTTCTTGAAAGATTAGTGCAGAACTCTCACGTCAACACTAGAGGCACAATCTTTCAAAAGTCCGTCCAAACAAAGCGAGATGTCAGTGGTGCTTTCGTGAGTATTGAATTGTGAAGGAAGCCAAGAAGATGGTTTCAAAGCTGTATGAAGGCAAGACCAAGTTTATGCTGTCAACTAGATAGAACACCAAATACCGACGTCTCTGACAGAACGTCACTATATACAGCTACAATTTTGAGGTGGTTATAGACATTGTCTAGCTAGGATCTGGTATAAACCTAGCGAACGATACCACTGCTGAAATCAAACGAAGAATTACACTTGCCAATCGCTGTATCTTTGGGCTTAGAAGGCAATTGAGAAGAAAAGCCCTCTCTAGAGCAACTAAACTGTCCCTGTATAAGACGCTTATCATCCCGGTCCTGATGTATGGTGCAGAAGCATGGACATCTGTTTAAGATGGATGAGAGTGCGTTAGACTGTTTTGAGAGAAAAATTCTCCGGGAGATTTTTGGCCCCGTCTGTACAGATGAAGAATGGAGATGAAGATACAACAATGAATTGTACTGACTGTACAGAACCACCGGCTTAGCTACAAAAGTGAAAAACCAACGACTATCTCAGTCGGCTGGGTCAACTAGAACAAATGGATATCAATAGCCGCATTTTATTATCCTCATGACCTGTTCTTATCCGGATAAGATCATGATAAATAAAACAGACAGGATCTCAAATATATGCCTGTTGCCCGTCTGTTTTTTTACCGGTCTGTTACCTTTTGTCTTGGCACTATTGAGACACATTCACAATAGTAACATTGTTTATAAATTCTATAGTATTCTCATGAAGAAAAAAAGCTCGTGGCCATCTATGCGTCCGAATGTAACACTAATTTTTGTTAAGGGATCTCGGTAAGGCGATCACAGCGAACCTATCGACCAAATGTCTACCTACAAAATCGTGTTTCATGAGAATACTATAGATTGGATATACAATGATAGTAATTTTTGGATCATTGAAATAGATCCACATAAAAAACAGGATCCCATGTTGTTTTTGTAATCACCGTGTTAGAAATTGATCCGGATCAGATCATGTGGATAATAAAATGTGGCTAATGCTCCAGCCGGGAAAATCATTTAATCCAACCTCGTTGGACAGAGCAGTAGAGATGGACAGCGGAAAAGGTGGCCACGCAAGTGGAAGAGGGCTTCAACCAACTTGGCGTGCGAAACTGGAGACAGCTAGCTAGAAACCGAGCCGGCTGGAAGACGCTAGTTGGTTGAGGCCTTGGTCCAGCCCGGAGTCGATTGAAAATTTTTAATGTATAAGAACTTGACCAGTGAACCCACCAAATTTGAATCAGTAATCATTAAATACCAATGGTCGTTAAATTTTGTCTAACTTTAGACAGCCGTCCAACTACAAAAAGTTATTTAAGAACTTTGTTTACTTTTGTCCTAAGGGTTGCCTAACTTGGACACCGGCATAGGTAGCCTAATATTTGTCTAACTTGATATTTTATTTAAATAAATAAAGCATATACATTTTCAACAATTAAGAACTTCTAAGAAGCCGACGGTTGCCTACGTCAAATTAATCAGCTAGCAGAATTTCCATGAAAAGAACCCGTAGTACGTTCTTAGGAATTTGACGCAGAACATGATACAGAAGCTACTGATGAAGAAGCACCGTGCTGTAATGTGCCTATCTTAAGCTGCTATGTGCCGTATTTAAAAAAAACGTATAGGTACTAAGGTTATTATTTTTATAGGCTACCCATTTTTTTAGCGTGAAGCTAGCACCGCCATTTTCGAATTTCGATAAAAAAGTTTTTGTGTATTGTTCTCACTGATCAACTTGTGCACCTTTTGTGCCGTGAATAAAAAAACGCAAGTTTCCAAATTTTGCGAATGAATTTTGTTTAATGTCGCAATATCTTAAAAATGAAAGTTGTGCTCAGATTGTGCTGCCACGCGCTGAAGAGCTAAAAAAAATCGCATATTTGTAACTTTTAGGCCAAAAACAAAAGCGTTAATTTTCGGTAGTTCAAGTACAAATATGCAATTTTGTTAATCTCTACGGATCGGAATATGGCAGCACAAACTGAGCACAAAACATTTTTCATTTGCTGCAAAATTGCAAAACTTGAAAAAGTTCATTCGTAAAATTTTCAAATTTGCGAATTTTTTAAAAATATTAACGGTACAAGCAAAAATAATTTTTAGCATAAAAATTACAAATATTTAATTTTTTTTTTAATCTCTAGCACAATTTATTTAAAAAATTTAAAAAAAATTAAAACTTGAAAAAAAAAATCATAAATTAATTTTAGCCTAAAAGTTACAAATTTTTTTTTTATTATCTACGCACAAGATGGCAAAAGTTGAGCACAGGACAGCACAACCTTTTTTTGGATAGATATCGAAAATGGCGGTACTAATTTCACGCACATACTGATGTTCGTCTCAGAGCCGTTTCGTGAGTTTGGGAAAAGAAACCAAGATTTATGTTCAGCTTTAAAAACTCGTTAGGATTAACAAAGATGTCTTTAAGATAGGATTGAGCTCTCCTTCTGGCTAGAGCAGGGCTGTTAAAAAAAAAAAAAAAATCGATTGAGGTGTTAACAAGAAAATCGAAACTAGAAATTTATATTATTAGAACGTTTGTTGGTAGGTATAACGGCCTTAACCATTATGTTGGTCATATAAGAAGAACCTTATAACAGACAAAAAAAATGTGTGAGGACCGGGTCTCACGTTCAAGATTTGTAAACATACGTTTTTGCTTAAGGGATCGGGTCAAACAACGAATGGCAAAAATTGGGAATCTGTAAAACAATACACAAGCCCTCAAACAAAATGGGACACAAACGCAAAAATAGTAATAAATTTACCCATAGCTTACCGTCCCGCACTCTAATTTTGTATTTAACAAAAATCCTTCTGAAAAAAGTCCTCCGCAAAAAATCCCTCATAAATGTAAAAATTTGTTTTAATCAGTTTTTGCGATTTATCTTCCGGATGAGATAAATAATTGGCGGCCTTCCGATTTTAATTCTCAATTATCCGGATAGCTTTGCCTTTGTATATATAAAATTATAAGTTTAAAGATTTAAAGGTTCTACCTTACCTACAATAAACATAGAACAAAATGGTTAGGAGTGGAGTGGAGTTGTAAACCATATCCGCCCAACACCACTTTCAATTTTCCCCATACCGAATACCGAGCGCTTAGATGTTTACCCATCAAAAATTATTACTTAACGTTACCATTGGTGTTTATAAATATGAAGAAGGTCAAAGACTACACTCCATGTTAGAAAACAAGAAGAAGAGCTTATATTACATTGAGTAACAAATCTAGTACTTCTCCTTATATTTTTTTTTTTCAGTAAAAAGAAACGATTTCATTTAATAAAAAATGAACAAGCTGCCAAACCAATCCCCCCCCCCCCCCCCCCTACCCTGAACTTTTTTGATTCAATTTACCGAGAGTTCTGTTGAATAACATAGAAATAAGGGAAAAAAGTGTGGTTGGATCTTAGATGATACGTACATTATATCCTGTAGCTATACTTAGATTTAATAAGAACTTGATTCATAATATTTTTAAATTTAATTTAAAAATCCCTTTCAACTGAATAATTCAAGCCTCAATAACGAGAAGAAACGTGGCCTCTATTATTAGGATATCCACATTAACGATCCATTGTGAAATTCAAGTACATTTGTTTGTGAATATAATGTTACACTGTTGGGTTTATCCTACATTCAATTTTGCCATCATCATAACAATAACTCTCAATTAATAAAAAAAAAAAAATACCCGGCTTAGAAGCTTTCATCTATGTAATAGCACCAGAGACCTATAGCTATATACTCAACTCATACTCAACTCATACTCAACGTCAAGACCACCACCCGCCGACATCGCCTACCATTAAGGTCACAATAATTTCCAACAACTCTTTGAAGGATGCTTATCCTTGTATGGAGGAGTGCGATCGACCACCCACAAATTTGAACGCATATCCGCTAACATCATCGTCGCAGCCAGCCCTCCATTCAACCTCATCCGCTATCCCTCGCTCTCTCTCCACCCTCCCTTCCTCTCCAGCCCTCAGCATAAATGATGGCCCTAATTTCATCGACAATGGTAATAATGATGAGGATAAAATAAGTGGTGTGCTCGTAAACAACTTCCACGGAGGCAATAATCGTAAGCTGCTTTCGTTACGTGATTGCTAGGGTGTGGTTAATGGGGATTCTTCACGTGGGGAAGAGTTAAGCGTATATTGTTTTATGGTTGCCAGTGTAACATACATAATTATAATTAGCAACATTTAAAGCTTCCGTCAGAATGGCACCCGAATGACAACCGCCTGCAGTGTGTCAAAGTTTCCATGTCAGTCGCAGGGCCGTTCTTTTATTCTTACAGAAGTCCCAGAAACTTTTTTTTTTGTTTTTGAGGAACGAGGAATTGAAAATGTTTTCAGTCAATTTATCTTCTGGAACGACACATAAGTGACCATAAAAATTCGGTTCTTGTGCTTTTTTTTGGAGCAAAGTTGAGAAAGAAAAGTGATTCGCAACTCGCATGACTACACATAGGTGTACCAAGGTACTTTTGTGGTTCAGGCAATAAGCGGTTATATACGCATTGAAGATGTATGCCTTAATACAATATTTGATTTAATTTGGTAAGACGCTCATTTTCGGTTCAGCAAAGTATTCAACCTTCTTGTAACCTTTGCTAAAGGTTATACAGGAAGGTTGAAGTTGCTAACTAACCTTCAAGCTTGCTGACTAATTGAGATGTGAGTACCGAATCGCCTTTTACTTGCACTTAAGGGCAATAGGTAAGTAGTACTTTGTTCAATAAACTGTTTTAATCAAATCTTCATTTACAATAATTAATAGGGACGCCAAAAAAGTTGTTTCAATTAAAGTGCCAATAGGCATGAGTTGGTTTTGCATTTATATATGTATGTCCATGGAGTGTTTTGGTAGTAGGAGGGTACTATATAGGAGCCCAAAAAGATACATAGTTTTGTCACAAATTATGTACATTCACAATACTTGTTTCTAATTTCCTTTAAAGGCTATTGAATATACCTTTTAAAAAGGAACAATTTATTACGAACAAGGATTTTTATTATTGACTATATTTGATTGGCCCATAAGCATTTGTAGATAAGGTTAATGGGCTGACAGTTGATCTTGTTAACCGTCAAACTTAGATCAATGTAGATCAATTGTGAAACCCTAGGGATTGTGATCCCCATGAAATGAAACCTATGATAAATGCTATGTCATTCAACTCCGTTAAGGGTGTTGATAATTTTCAGCAGGTTATAGCCTGAAAAGCCAGTGGGTATCTATTTCTTAGTCATTGAAGAAATGTCTGTCGTCACATAATCACCTGGTTTAGGAGAGGAAGACGCCTTTAAAAGTCGTGATATTTCCTTTACCCCACTTGAGAAATCATCCCTCCACCAGGGCCATAAGAGCATGTGACTCCTTGCAAAGTCTGATAGATGAGTTTGATAGGTCAGTGGTTGGTGTATGTGTCCATCCGTTTGGTCAGGAATGCTGAATGAGTCGAAGGGGATGTCCCTATCCTCAAAACTATTTTAGTAATCTTATAGGGAGAGTTGGCCCCATCAACTGCACAGCTGTTCTAGCTGTGCGAGGTGCCAATTCTCCATTGCCGCTCCTACAAGAAACATGACGTGTGTCGATCAGCTGTTTGCGTTCGTTCTTTCATTGCACGTGTGGATCCAGGATTTCGTTCAGGGGGGGAAGGCAATTTTCGGGAGTTTCCAAAATCTTGATGAGGTCTACAGAAAATTTGAGTACACTTCATACCACCACTCTATACGCCTGGTCACACAAAGCAATGTGATTTGATAAGTTTGAAAATTGAAGAAAGTAATAAGCTCTTTCATAACTGCCGCAGTGTCTCGAACAGCGGGTACTTTGAACTTTATGAAATGAAGTTTTGCAATTTTTAGCTATAGCATGGTGTCTTTACAGCGTTTTTGAGATTCCTCTGATCTGCGTAACTCCACAATTATGATCAGAACACATAATGACACAGTGGTATGTTCCTATTCAGACAGTGAAATTTGCAGCCTCTTCCTTAGCTAGGAAACCCTAACCTAACCTTGCCAGTAGAAGGCCATTTTCGAGAACGTCATAATCGTTAAAAATACATTTTTCAGAATGTTCTCAAACACAAACTGCAAAAGCCTTCTGCTCAAAAAGGCAAATACAAGTTTTACTGCATAAGCTAAGTATTGTGTTCGATAATGCAGTTTGCTAAAGTCACATGTTCGAAAACATCATGTTTGGTGCAATTCTGCTGTAAGAAAATCGAGTTCGCAACACAAATATTGAGAAGCCGGAGAACGTGTTCATAAACGTCAAATGTGTTTCCAAGAAAATTGAAGGACGTTGGTATAAAGATTTTGTGCAAACAAAACCATTTCATTAATTTGACAATAGCTGTATTTTAGCTAAACTTAAGTTATAGATCAAAACCGAGAGCTCAGATGCCTTCGTCCATCGTTACAAAACCAAATTTTCCGACATTGAAATAAAACACAATGATTATAGTAAAAATACAAAGAAAAAACCTCTTTATTGAACTTATCCGTCCGACCTTCCCAGCGAGAAATATCGTCCTCAATGAAATTTATTGCTGAAATAATCAATGAATTCACTTGCCAAATCATAAGAGAAACGACATGCAATGATTTAGTAGGTGAAGAGTAATGCAAAGTTTCCGCAGTTCGTAGCTTTGATTATACCCCAGTGCTTTGTGTTTATGAAACGACCCTTTATTTTGGTGAATTTAAAAGGGAAAAGTATGTGATGAAAAATTTGTGGAAAAGTTATGTACAAGATCATCAGTTTATTGTTTGAATCCACTCATCTGCTTTGTAATGTGTTCATGGCGAGAGCAAAAAAAAAAAAAACAAATGTGAGTGAAACTCATGGTGAACTGTAATCGATGATTCCAACGATGAATAGTAATGCACAAAGTTGTTTATAATTTGTTGGCAACTATAAATTCTGATTTTGTGGGATACAGTTCAAAGTGACTTTCTGTAAAAAAGTCCATGTCATACGAACTGTCAATAGAAAAAACGCCAAAAACTTTTGATTTGAAATGGGAACAGCTTTTTGGTTTGTTTTCATCATAAAATAAAGGGTGCATTACCGATGGGATTTAGTAAACAATACAAATGGGAGGATTTAATTGATGAAAAAGAAACTACCATTTACCTGGTGATTTCAAAACTGAATTTTCATTATAGATTTTCATCGAAATTATTGAACTGATGAAGAAGCTAAATACCCGTATGTAGTGAATTCAAAGATTATGCAATCACCATGTTTTTCATCCCCTGGGTTGGTGAATAAACAACTTCCATTGAAGTAGTGATTTCGTTAGTGAATTTTCATCGAGAAAGTGGCATGTTCTTCCCGCCAATGACACGCCCATGTTAAATTCATCAAAGGAATAAGCTGAAAAGTAGCAGATACAGCTTCCATTCCTCAAGGAAAAAGCAGGTTTTTCCTCAATGAATTTTTTAATTTTTCCCGCTGAGTTCTCGGCTAAGCCTTATCGATTGTGACAAACTTTCGTTATACATTTCATTAGCAATATACCTTAGGTGCCGTCACACTACTGTGCAAGTAAATTACTTGCAGCAATTGCTTTAAAAATTTCGAATTTGAAATATTCGTGCAAGTACTTGCAGAGAGCAGTCACACCAGGCAAGTAAATTGCTTGCTCAAACTACTTTTTACTTGCTTGCAAAACAATCTTGCCGCAAGTACTTTTCAGGTCGTCACACCGAGCAAGCAAGTACTTGCTGAAATTAGTTGCTGAAAGTACTTGCTGCAAGTAATTACTGAAATTACCTACTTGCTGACATTAGTTTCTGAAAGTACTGTGATGCTTTTTATTCGAGGCTGAGGTAGGCTCGTCGCACAGTGAGATGAGAAGTGATTCTAGCGCGCCAAAAGTGGTATAAAAAATGGTCTCCAAAATGTGTAATTTTTTCAGGGAATGTTGTCAATACCTGGGCGTAAGAAAATCGAGAGCTAGTTTTTGTAAAACGTCATGCACTTTTTTTTTATTCCTCGTTTCTTAGAAGGTTATGAATAATCATAATTATGAAGTCAAATTACTGCTTTTTTAAAATGTCGATATTGATCCTATTTAAGGATGGATATCTGCTAGATTTTTTTTCTTGTTTACCTATAGTGTCATTATTATAAACAATCAATTCCAATAAAATTAATTCACTGGTTGTTTGTTATATAAATCATTTTATTTAAACAATTTTTATATCATTTTTTTTTTTGTTTGTATAGTCTGCCGAAAATCCGGAACGTCATGGAACCTCTTACCTATACTTCCATTAGCTAGTCCAATATGTATACTTACACTACTATAAAAATCGCTACCAACTACCACCAACTAACAATTTTATTTAACTTTTAATGAGAGATAACGTTAGCCACGAAAGTCAAACTGCTCTCTCTGGTGACTCAAGGTCGGTAATGTATTCCGTTATAATAAGTTGTCGCGAGTGTTTTCTGCGCTTTTTGGGTTGTTTTATTTGATAAACACTCAAATTTGCTTAAAAATAATACATATTAAATAAATAATTAAATTTTATCCACCGGAAGATCGGTTATTAAAAAAAAAACTATAAATCCTATTAAAGTGTGAAAGAATACGTGCAGAAAAGAAAAGACATTCAAACTGTTGCTGTTGTTTTTTTAATATTTGTTTGTCTATTTCAAGTATTTTTTTTTTAGAAAATTGCCCCTCCCACCAAACGGGGGGAAACAGACCCCCCACTTCATACAATTTTTTTAGAACCGCCTAAGAATCATTTCTCAAATAATCCTGCATTAAGGGACACCCTTTTTCCGAACACTGATAGAATTTTCTTTTGCCACTTTCTTGTCCCTAATTTTTGACATCACCCTGGAAAAATATTAAAAACAGCTGCAACGTCCTCAAAACTATAAAAGCTCATCAAAATTAGGTCTTTTTTCCATATAATTACCCCAGGAATACTTTTGGCGCGCTAGAATCGCTTCTCATCCCACTGTGCGTCGTAGTCCAGAGTTTTCCCGAGGAAAAGCAGATAAAACTCGGGTTAAGAAGGAAAGAACTCGGGTTTAACACTAGCTTTATAATATGTTATCTTTATTAATAAGAAAAAGAGGTTTACAATATTACAATTTTGGTTCCTTCTGTCTTAAGATAACTAACACAGTATTTCATATGAATATTACAATTTCGGTTTGTCTTATGATAACTAACACGGTATTTCATATAAATCAAAGCTGGGTTTTGTAGAGCTACAGGAGTAGACTCTGCCCACAAAATCCACTTGGAAGAAGCGAACCGGGGATTAAACGGTAGGAATCTGATTCCAGCCCAAGGATAGGCCAAGGGAGAACAGCGGGTATAGCCCTGAACCAACTCCAAAGAGCAAGCATGGAGAACAACGGTAGGAATCTGATTCCAGCCCAAGGATAGACCAAGGGAGAACAACGGGTATAGCCCTGAACCAACTCCGAAGAGCAAGCAGGGAGAACAACGGTAGGAATCTGATTCCAGCCCAATGATAGTGCAAGGGAGAACAGCGGGTAAAGCCCTGAACCAACTCCAAAGAGCAAGCAGGGAGAACAACGGTAGGAATCTGATTCCAGCCCAAGGATAGTCCAAGGGAGAACAATGGGTATAGCCCTGAACCAACTCCAAAGAGCAAGCAGGGAGAACAACGGTAGGAATCTGATTCCAGCCCAAGGATAGTCCAAGTCCAAGGGAGAACAGCGGGTATAGCCCTGAACCAACTCCAAAGAGCAAGCAGGGAGAACAACGGTAGGAATCTGATTCCAGCCCAAGGCTAGTCCAAGGGAGAACAACGGGTTTTTAACGGCGGATGCCAAAAAGTTTTTCTTTAAATGATACACGGATGCACCAGGTAAAGGACCTAACACCTTAGCTTATCAAAGTTGCTAAAAACAATGAACCGCTGGAAACTTAACTCTCTTTTAAAATTCGGAATTATTTATTAATAATTAGGAATTATTTCGAGGTAACAAGCTTCGGCTTTTCCGGATTTTTGTACCTCCTCATCATGATTTTTGTGCCACAAGACAGTGTGAATTGTAAGAAGGTCAAATGTAAAATCGTATGGCGTCGGCAGCACCGAATGCAATGTGCAGTTGTTGTTGCTAATCAGAGTGTATATAATGGTATTCTGTGTGCTGTGGTTGTTGATCATTCGATGGGTGGTGGCGGGCGTATGTTATGCTGATATAGGGTGCTGGTAGTTGATGTAGACGGCTGATATGTGATCTATGGCGGTTTAATGGTGATGAAGGGTGCTGATAGCTGATGTTGCTGGCGGTGGGTGTATTTATAAATGGACGGTGACGGATCGTTGAACGCTTGGTGTGGCGGGGGGAAGTGAAAAGTGTAACACTTCGTTACAGTACTTGCGTGTGTAAAAGGATGTGGTTTTGCTATTTTCAGTTCAGTTTGGTTAATTGTTCCTTCAGAAATAGATCTAAATGGGTAATCCAGATTTAAAAGAAGAATTTTTTGTATGGGGATATGGTTTTTAAGCATTAAGATTTGTTGAAATCGAGGCAATTGATTCTTGTAGAGTATTATTAGTAAAAAAGCATGCGATTTCTTGCAGCAAGTGATTTGATTGACAACGAGTTGAACTTCCTGATAAAAAATTTACTAAAAGCTGTTGTTAGCGGAACCTTCCTTATAATGTTTTATATCGACTTTCTCATTAAATGCTCTACCGATTTCAATCAAAATCTGACGAATTGTTTTTACAATTGATAGAAAGAGCTTCATGCTTCGTTGCATTTTACTTTGATTACTCAAATATTTTTAAAAGATCTGAAGTTCCATTTTGGTATGATCCTTTTTTTACAACACTGATAAGAGACTTCTGGGCACAGGGAGACGACTTTTTCTGTAGTTTTGATCGAAAAACATACTTCGCTTGCAAGCAGTGTTAACTCTGAACATTTTGAAACAGTGTCCCTTACAAATTTCAATTAGAACGCAATATTGAATTAAAATTTTTATTAAGTATATTAAAATAACAAAAAATATTTCTTCAAATAGGTTCATGTTCAATTTTTTCAGGTAACAAAGGGCTTTATTACGAGTGTCGTTTGCTTTCGATAAACGATTTTTGCCAAAAGTTGGTCATCAAAAATTTATTTTGATTTTTAAATCTTAAATATTATACCAAGTGTACAAGCTTTTTCGTTTTTACTTCTTAAAAAAATAGAAATTTTCGAAACCAAAACTAATTTTTTCAGTGATCGAAAAATGTCGTTTATCGAGAGCAAACGATACTAGTAAAGTAAATACCTACATTATATTAGAACTTTTTGAAAAAAGTGTAATAAGTAATTATCACATTCATTTAGGTATTTTCCTCAATATTTTTGTATGAGAACATTATTAGGAAGAAAGGAACCCATTCTTTCAACCCAAATTTAGTGTCGCCTACAAAAAAAAAACCGAAAGCATGATTGAATCGAAATTTTCAACTTTTTATTTATTAGTCGTGTCGCCTTTTTTGCATAGGTAAGTATTAATTTTGAAAATATTCTCCCAGGTCATGTACCTTACGCCAAAGGCAATATTATGCTTACAAATTCGAATAAATTTGAGATAAGAAAATTATATTTCAAAAAGTGCCCAAATGCTTGCTTAGTTTCAAAAGGGTGTCCAAAATCGATAATTTTTAAAAAGAGGTGTCCTGGTGTCCGGGGACGAAAAGGTGTCATATTGACACTAAAGTGTCCCAAAGGTAACCCTGCTTGCAAGCAAGTAAGAACCTTGCTTGCGCAAATCCTGCAAGTGGCAAGTACTTGCGGCAAGTGATTTACTTGCCTGGCAATAGCACCCATTGCCTCTCCCCTGTATCTGCGCCTGTATCATTGTCACTGACATTCATATTCACCGCAGAAGCGACAGTAACTAGAGTATTTGCAGTTAACGGAGAATGTCAACCTCGCCTGCCTATCCTCACTTTACGGCGACTCCTACAAGAAGCACGCATGACGTTCAGTTTCCGTTCGTTCTATCATTGTCATCCTGGACCCTTTTTGTGTCTTTGACTGTGGTTGGAGAAGTTTCCAATCTCGTGGTCGGGTGCTACCATTTGGTAGCATTAATAAATTTCATCCGGTTTTTGTTTGGAATCTCAGAAGGTGTTCCCAAGAGAATCGGACGAAAAAAACGACATCGGGGGCTAGTGACGTCATTACAGAAAAAAATGGAGCTTACATACAATCTATCGATAACAAGTATGATTATCGTTCCGGTAACACAAGCTTTTATCTGGGCTTAGGTTAAGCCTCGAATATCATCTGGGCTTAGCTAAGCCCGAAGAGGATAAGTTTTTGTTGCATTTAACATGTAAATCGCTTAGTCCCGACGTCGTTTTTTTTTCATTCCATATTCGGTCAAGGAAAAAAACACACCTAGAGAGTTCTTCCAAGTCCTTGGAGAAGTGTCTCCCTAGGAGCCTGATTCACAGATGGCATAGCGCAGGGCATGGACACAGGTAGTGAGGAGTATCTTTTTGTATATCTACGTCAGTGTATCCCCAGCATAAGTCGTCCAAAATGAGTTTCATTTTTTTCTTGTAGTAACCCAGGTGGTTGTGACTGGTAGTGATGCTCACGAGAAGAGATAGAAACTTTTAACTTAGTTGAATGATGCTGTCAGTCTTTTGTTTGTTGAAACTAGGCCATAATTTTCTGGTTATAACACAGGTATCGAGCGAGTTCCATCGCTTGTTTGTCGTAGCTAGAAATTTGCCCTCGATTACTTGTTGAACTATTGTTTCTACCTTACTAAGATGAAGAGTTGATTCTATTCTTGTCAGCTCGTCAGCGCTTTCATTACCTGGGACACTACTGTGAGGTGACCCGGAACCCAGCAGAGTCTTATATTGTGATGTGTACCAAGAAGCCTGAGCTCTTCGCAAAAGCAAGTTACAAGCTTCGATTTTATTTCAATGGCAGAAATTGCCTTTTTTGCCGCTCGGCTACCAATGAAAAAGGTGATATCAGCTTGTGATATTGCCATCATTGAGACTTGTCAGGCAGCTTTTGTCACTGCCAGGACCTCGGCTTGGAAGACACTGCTGTAATCTGGAAGTCTGAGTGAGCTGGCTTGTCTGAGGGTTTCTGAAAAGAACCCTGCATCAACACTAGTATCCATCTTGGAACCGTGCGTCGCCATCGGTGTAAATAGCTATCATCGATTCGCAGGTTGATGGCTTGTTCATTTGCCAGTCCTCTCTACTAGACAATGCGCTCGTGAAGGACTTGTGGAAGTCTTAACGGGGTGTAATGCAGTCACCCACGTGTAGTTGAACACTTTATAGGTATATCCATGGTGATTTTACAAAACAGACTAAGTAGCTTGAATAACACATCTATCAACTATCAACCGTCAAAGTTGGGAAGTCCTTATTGAAAGACCCTTTACTTTCCAATAACATTTCCTCATACCCATCATATCTGCAACCTAAGAAACCCAATGGATCCATTGGGTTCTGAGCAAGGTAGTGGTCAGTTTTGTGGTATATGCAAACATATTCTCGAAAGGTTTCTTAGTTTTATATCCTAAAAACAGTGCCCAGCCCAAGCAGCAAACACAAATAGAATTCCTTAGAATTTTACATAGAAAATTATTGGATCTAACCGACAAGAACATACCTAGGTAAAGCTAACTTCAATCAAATCTAATGGATCAATGAATTCATTCCAGACAAAAATATAAATTTTTCTTTAGAAAATTTCCTTACTATTTGTCCAAAGCAAAGAAGAAAACTTTCAATACACTTACACATACCTATATCTGGGATTGGGTGTACGTATGGAAATTCTGAGTCAATACTTGATGAAGGTGAACAAATATCTCAAAACATTGTGTGCATACCAAACAAGACAAATAATACTTTCTCTCTTTTGTAATATGTACTTCTATTTACAATCAGTTCCTTGCAGCCATTTTAAACAGCCTCTGTCTTTAAAGTGAGCCTCCTTATAGGAATCTTTCTTTGGGAATCTTTCATGTATCAGGTGGGTGCGAGCCCTAGCTCATATGCAATTAACTTGCTCAAAATTTGAATTTCTAATTATACATAAGGACAAGAAAGTGATGACGACACCCCTATAGAGAATCTACCACTCTCATGATTATATCAGCCTATATAGCCCACATTCGCATATGTGCAAACCAAAACCATATAAAGCTGTTCATTTATTAACACCACTCTATTCTCATGAATATATTATGCCACTTAATTTAAGAAAATACCACCATAAACAAGGGTCTCATACAACTGTGCCTCATGTCTCATAAGACTTGTTAAGGAAGCAAATTCATTTGGAGTGTATTTGCTACCCCCCTATAGAGTCTTGGCTCTAACGTTCTAAGACTAAACTAGTTCACAGCAAACCAAACTACAAAAGAACATCTCTTCCCTGTTATATCTTTGAAATTATCTTCAAGTCGCACTGACGTTATGTAATCCCACAGATATCAACCATCCCAAGATTACAGCATGTGTTCTCTGTGCCTCAAACGAATGCAACTTACATGCATACAGGCACTATAGCAATGGCAATGGCAAGGCAAGTTTAATATGGAACTTGAAAACTTTTTGTGCACCCTCAGTTTGCCATTCGCCATCCCCTAGTGATAGTGTCTCCGAAAGGGATACCAGATAAGAAACTAAAGGGAAAATTTCTATTTTCTTGGAATAAACTTGGAAGAAATGTTCTCTTGTTTGACAGTTGACACTCTGACAAGCTGTACAGAGCACGCACAAGCACATAGTTGAATTTCTATTATAAGCAAAGGCAAACCAAACACTGATTGTTTCAACAGAAAAGTGTCAGAAGAGTTGCCGCTAATGACACACAAATTAACAGGTTCGAAATTAATCATTAAACTTTTAAAGGCCCCACAATAATGCAAATTATTTAACCATAATGGTGGCATATTCATATAGTTGTTGTTTGTTGTGTTTAAGCTGTTGCTAGGCTATCTCACTGAAATTATGTCTCCAAAATGATTTTAAGATATATAGAATCTAAAAGAAATGATGCAACAAAAAAAAAGCTTGAACAAGAGAACTTAAATAGTTCTAAACTTCGGCATAACTTGTTTTTTCTTATTTGTATGGGTTCCGAATTGATGAAGACAACTTCTTTGAATAGGAGTTTGGTCCATAAAAATTGAATGGGTTGTGACTTATGTATACACCTACCTGACCTAACCGACTTATGCATGTACATATGTACATATATATCAGACTATTCGATAGAACTTTAATTCTGGTGTTTCAACTTTTTGGATAAAGGTCGTATGTTAAAAGTCGACATTTTTCTTTGTACATATTCTGCATCCGATTTCAATGTCATCCGAATTACGTGCTGCGTTGATATTGCTTAATAAGACCTGCATCATTAGATTTTTGAATTTTGTTTGTGGTGGTACTATCTTGACGCTTAATTAATGAATTAAGTGCTCAGCTAAGATTGCAGCACTTAACTAGCACCTAACTATTGCATCATCAGATTTTTTCAATTTCCGTTGTGGCGGTGCTATCTTGACGGACCTAAATGATTTTCAGTTTTGTAAAAAGGTATTCTTCTTTATGCCGAAGCTCGATTCTTAGTCGCTGCCACCTAAAAACAGAAATGTTTTTTCCGAGATACTGCCTCTTGCATGACAGATCTTCCAAGAGTATTCTTGTCATGAATAAGTACGAAATAGTAATAAAGTTTCGAAAAACAAAGTTTCGAAAGGCAAAGTTTCGAAGGATAAAGTTTCGAAAACCAAAGTTTCGAAAATCAAAATTACGAAAAACGAAGTTACGAAATGAAAAAGTTTCGAAAAAAACTACCGAAATCCTCGTAACTTCGTTGTTCCTTGAGCGATTTCAATCAAATTGACACAAATGGTAGTTGATATAGAACTAAAAACAACAAAAATATTTGCAATAGGGTGCTCCAAAAAAAAATGGCAACTTCCTTGGTCCTGGATCAATTTTAACGAAATTGACACAGGTGATAACTGATACCGAACTAAAAAGGAAAATGTAATTTTCAACAGGGTATTTCAAGAAATGGCACTTTCGTGGCTAAGCTTGCCCGATATCAAAGTTCCATTCCACACAATATGTCAAATAGATGTATAGATGGTGGGAAAAAAGATTTTTTCTTATAGAAATGAACTCTGAAATGTCATTATAATAGATGATTCTCATCTGAGAAATCGAAAAATTTGAGAAGTGGGCTTTATTGTTGTGGCTGGAGGTGAATTTTAATAGAATTGTTTTCTAAATTTTTACTTGCTCATACAAACAAGTACTGAAAATGTTACCCAAATCTTTAGAGCCGTTTCTGAAAAACCAATTAATAATAAAAGTGGGTGAAGGTGAGCACGGCAGTAAGTGGATTTTGTTGAAAATATTTTTTGATTTTTTTTTAATTTGAATAAATTGTGAAAATCTCATCGAAACCATTTAGGTAAATCGTTTCCAAGTAAAGGGGGGTTTGATAAAAACTACTGAGAATTTCCGATACCGATACCAAACGATACCGAGACTTTTCTGGTATCGTGGCCAGCCCTATAGGCAACAAAAGGTGCTTCATTGTTTTCCTATCAATGCACCGTAGACCGTTCATCAATTAAAGTTTTTAAGCTGAAAGCAAAGTAAATACACTGATTGTATCGACTATCGACAGCAGTGCCACTTCCAAGCTGAATGAGGTGAATTGTATGATTGTGCATGAAGACACTGATTATTGTTAACTCCTGTTCTTAATGGTCAGGGTGATATTTGCATGATTTTTCAAGAAAAATGGACGCAAGCAGAAGGATCTTCATCTCCGCAACACCTAAGTCTCTGGCTTGTGACAGAGGCTCCCATAATATCTCTTATTTCAGTATGTCACCTGTTGTGACACTACGTCCGCTTCCTCTTGGAAAGGGAACATCAGGTCCTTGAAGCTTCAAGGAAAAGAAGAGTTGCAAGATAGGAAGGTGTTTTCAACAAGTCAGGTGTCGCTCATGAAGAAAATCTTTTTTCTTTCATTAAGATTACTCTATTGGTAGTAAGTAGGACTCAAAAAGATATTGATTATGATTACTCATTGAAATTATTGCCAAGGAATCAATAGAACTGAAGTTTGATTTGAATAGTCTTCCACCAGCAGAACAACAATCATTCAGAGTCTATCACCAGGTAGAATTGAATGTCGTTATTTCGAGTGCCTCTTTTAATCAAACAATAGCAATAACAATTTTTTTTAATTGAATCTTTGAATTTAATTTCAAATCAACATAAGTGACAATTGATTGTTAAAAATATGCAAGTGACAAGTACCTATACGTTGATATATTTTTGGAACACCCGGCTTTGAAAATATTTTTCTCTTTTTGCTTGCGATTATAGGTACTATAAGGCAAGTTTTGGATTCGTGCAAAAAAAAATTTTGAGATAACAATCAAACATGATATTACGATGATAGAGAACACCAAAAACGTGGGTGGCAAAATTCTGTCTGTCTGTCTGTCAGTCTGTCTGTCTGTCTGTTCGTCTACAGCCTAAACGGCTGGATCGATTTTCTTCAAACTTGGTACTTAGTGGTTTTTGCTGATTCTGCCGACACGTTTTTTTTCATTTTTTTTTTAGAACCAAAAATAACGGTACCTGTCATACATTTTGTTTGGCAAATTTACATAATCGTATTTTTATCAAAAACGGCTCGACAACTTTTCTTTAAAAAAATTCAATACATTTATTTCAGTAAAGGCTTTCTTTGAGTGGAAAACCGTTTTTTCAAAAATGGTTATTAATGGTACCTCCCAAGGAACCATTTTTTTAAATTTTTGATTTTCTTCAAAATGGTATGACCGCTTTCAATTATTTTTTTTATACAGAAGCTTCCAAAAAATTTTAATAGTTTTGTGTACCAACATTTTTTAAAAAAATATTTTTTGGATTTTTAAAAAATAATTCAAAATTTTTTTTGGAAAATCAAATATTTCGAAAACGGCATGATAGATTTTTTTAAAACTCGATATTTAAGACTTTTTTTAGTACTCTCTAAAATATGTTTAGAAAAAATTTTACATTTATGAAAAAATAACGGTACCTTCCATACAAAAGTGAAAAAACCGCAAAGGAAAATATTTTTTTGCTTGAAAACGACTCCTACGATTTTGATTAAACTTTTTCCATATACTAAAATTAGTACGATCTACCAACAAAAATTATAAAAATTTTACACATGGCAACTATTAGTAGTACCTGTCATAAAACGTATTTTTTTATTTTGAGTTTTCTCGTTATCAGCTCAACAGATTTAAATGATTTTTTTTGTATATAAATTTCAGATAAGATTAAATAATATTGCATATCAAAATTTTCAAAAAAAAGTTTTTGGATTTTTAAAAAAAGTTTCAAATTTTTTTTTTTGAAAATTCGATATCTCAAAAACGGGTTGACAATTTTTTTTCAAATTTTGTTTTTATATACACATATATATATAGTTTAAATCTGCATACCAAAATTTGTTCTTAAAAATGTTTTTAAGAATTTTATATATAAAAAATTAATTTAAAAAAAAACCGCTCCAACGATTTTAAATTTTTTTTTCCCATACAATCATATTCTATCATGAATTAAGATGGCATACTTTTTTTTTCACCTCAAACTGTCAAAAGAGTTGTTTTTAGCTAATTTAAATGTCGTATTTCATGCTTCTCTACATTTTTCTCTCATAATTTTCGTGTTTGTATATACAATTTTCTTAAACTCGCAGTGTCCTTGAAACATAAGAGCAAGTACGTGCCACCCAGTCGTGCATTTTATTTTATTTTTTCTGATAAAACTTTCAATAAACCATTCAAAAATTGCAAAAGTCTTACCAAATCATGCCAATTGAAACTGTTTGTGACTAAGTAAGGAATAGGGATAAAATCTGTTCTAGTGGTCCCACAACGATGGCGGTGACAATAGGTAATACCCCCCTTCTACATCAATTGGCATACTCGATTTTCCAAAAATTTTGAAGTTGACATTTTAACACCTGTCAAAAATCATGTTTCCGTGCTACGTCCTATCACAAAATGAGTACCTACTTCATGCAAACTCATTTGAAATTCGTGTCCTATCCATCACTATCACGAATCATGCCCTTTAATATCATTGACGCAGTTTATCGATTTTAACAAAAAAAATTCTTAAATTTTTCTTTCTCTTACAGTATGAAATCATTCAGTAACTCAATTCTGTCAAGACTGGCCTTAAAGTTTTTACTCAAATATGCAAATTTTGTGTTTTTCCATATTATTGTTTCAATAAAAAACGAGATTTCAGACACCATTTGCATCCATAACTTCCCAAACCACAATGCTTTCATCTTCATGTTTCACCGTATTCTTTAAATTGCTTACCTATACTTTTATGTTCGGTTTTTGATACAAAATTTTCGACCGTTAAATCCAAAAATGCTGACACTATTTTCGTCAACTAAAATAACATGAACTGTTCTAAAAAGCAAGACAGAAAAACGTGATTAATTATTGCAAATCAATTAACTTCTAGCCGCAAAAGCCTTACACAAATACCTACAACTTATATGATTCCAGTTGCTGTACGTGCAACTTTTTGATACAGTGTGTGTAGATACCTATCTATTTTCGGATAAGCTCTCAAACGCGGAAGCTTTCAAATAAAAATCATAAAAATAGTCCAAAAATTGGAAAACCAGATAAAGCACGATCAATATTAGCGAACAAAAAATTTTTTTTTCAAAACTTGATTAATTTGGTTTGAAATTATCTCATCATTTTTTTTCTTGCGTTACGAGGTTGTTTTGGTAGATACCAATTTTTTTTTTCTATTTTTTTATATCATTAAAAAAAAGTATCCTCTAACTTATTCCAATACATAATAGCCGTCCACTCAAAATTTGAATCTGTTCGGCCGTTTAAGCGTGATTGACTCACAAACATTTATTTAATGAGTTTTATTTTATTTGTTTATTTGTATTTATTTATTTATTTTATAGTAGGGTTCTCTGAAATAAGAATTAGATTCATCTATTATAAAATTCATGTTTATAAGATTTTTTTTCTTTTTCTTTGCAGGTGAGTGAAGAAAAAAACAACATTGTTTCAGAACAAAATCGATAGCACTGGTAAATCATTTGTATATCTTATTAAAAGTTCAGGTTCAATGCAGTTTTGGTTCAACTGCTGGAAAGTTTGCACTTTGGATATTGGTTAAAAATTAATGGACTATGAATTTAATTAAATCAATTTGATATTAATCAAAATCATATAATTTGTGAGTAGAGCTTTTGATACCTGGCAACCCGAAACACTTACCGAATACCTGGATTTTCCGGTTGTTATCTAAGAAGCTTAGTACCGGGTATACATGCAAGGTTTTGGTTGCAGAACATTGCCGGGTACCTGGATATCAATTTTCACGGGATGTTTAAATATCACTTATATTCCATCTATTTGGAGAGAAGTGAATGTCATCTTCATTCCAAAAGCTGGCAAGTGGCACCCACACCGAAAGATTTCAGACCATATTAGTCTATCCTCCTATCTTCTTAAGACCTTAGAAAGGCTAATAAAAACGCACATTCGCCTAAGGCTAAATGATAGTGTTCTCTCTCAGGCCCAACATGCGTTTATGAAGGGAAAATCTGTCAAGACGGTGCGCGCTCCATGAAGTGGTCGGCATGATTGAGAAATCAATCCACCTCAAAGAACTCACCATGGGTGAGTCCTTGACTCTATTAGCATCGATCCGATGCTTTCAAACTGGATTGATTCCATGTTTCAAACTAGAATTGTAAAAGTTGAACTAGGCCTAAGCGGTGTCAGTAATTGAGCCAGTAGCTGCGGACTTAATGTCAACCCTCTTAAAGCAGAACTGGTTTTGTTTTCAAGGAAACGTATACGTAACATCCCAAATATAAACCCTCCCACCATATATGGGACACCGCTCCATATCACTGGTGCGGCTAAATATTTTGGTTTGGTTATCGATCGAAAACTAAACTGAAAAGAAAACATCAAGGAGAGAGAAAAGAAAGCTGCAATAGCTTTCTATACCTGTAATAGAATTTCTGGCGAAAGATGGAGACCCAACCATGATGTGTTCAATAATCCGATAAAGTTTCTTGTTCTCGGTTGCCCTGTACCATAAGGGTACTCGGTACTTTGCTACCCGCCTTGCACCCGCCTTGTACCCACAATCATGGATATCCGGATACCTATGCGGGTATTACCCAATCGAAATCAAGAGCTCTGTTTTTTTTTAGTAATAAGCATACACTATAAGGGTTTCAACTACCCGTTTTTAGATGATGAGACACAGTGGAAGCAATCAGGACAAATGTTAGGCCAACTATGAAAAACCCGAACAAATCTAAAATAATCATAACAGTTTTAATAATAGGTAGGGGAGAAGGGGGCACCCTATGACACTTTTTACAAAAACCAACCTGGAACACTCATACATCACAATAGCCAATTTATTTTTAAATGACTTCCTTGGAAAAAGATGCCCTTTCATACCTTAGTTTGTATTTTATATAACAGGATGTCCTGTAAATAATGGATAACCTTGCAACTGGTTGTAGCAGGCCTCACGACCTTTTCAGAAAAAAATATAAAAAAAAAATACTTTCGCAGTGGTTACTATGTTATGATGTTTTTTCCAAAAGTTGTTAACAAGTACTACTTTCCTCAAATACGTGAACGTTACGACCATGGATGAACAATTTTTAGTATTTTTTTATTTTTGTAATATTCTAGAATAACTGTTGTAATAGATGGGTGGTAAAATTTAATATAGTAGTTATTGCATTTTACTTATTATAATTTTTTAAAATATTTCTTTCAGGGCAAACATTTATTTTCAAAAAAGTTTGACCACCTCTAATACATTAAAATTGTATGAGACCATGAATGGCGAATTGCTTAAAAATTTGTCTATTTAATGCACTTTCCAAAATGGTATAACACATGCTTGTGTATTAACGAAATAACCAAGAAAATTTGTCAATCATCTAATAAAGCAGCTTTTAACATTTTCGCAAAATGTCTATTAAAATGTTACAATAACCTCCAAATTTGGGTTGGACAAAGATTTTCTCTTTTGATGTGTAAGGGGGTTCAGTGCAAGTATAGAACTCGATTTTAGGTGTCGAAAGCCCCACCATTTGGCCACCATATTGAAAAACGAGTTCTAAAAAGTTTTCCGTGGCAACTTAAACTTTATTAGTCTTAGAAAAAAAAACTTTGGTACAAATTTGTAGCAAATTGAACTCTCTTCAATTTATGTTAACATAATTTTTACCCTAAAGTTATAAATAAAAAAATTATAATCAAAATTTAAACATTGAAGAAATTCATATTGTAATAACTTTCCATATTTGAACTATAACGACTCCGAAATGCAAACAAACGGACACAATAAAACTTACGGTCGCAGTGCAAACATACCCTTATTAGCTATAATTATAGCAACTCTCAAACGAAGGAAGCGCCATCTGCCGGATTATAGCAGATTTACCAGCTGTCAAATAAAAGCTTTTGGAAGGGAAATTATTGGGAAATTTCCCCTACGGAAAGCTCTGGAAGCAGAGACCAGAACGTTCTCCTTATTTCGAGAGTTTGGAAAACAAGTATAAAAGGCACAGGTTTGAACGGCAGCGAGACAGTTTGTTTTTAATCGTGAATGAATAAAGTTGGTTGTAATAAAAGTGAAAAGTAAAGTTTGTGAATTAATTCAGTGGTGAAGAATAAATCGTTTTGTTTGTAGTAAGAAAAGTAAAGTGTTTTATTTTGCGAAATAAATAAGTGGACGTTTTGAATAAAGTAAATAAGTTTTATTAACGAACCTGAGAAAATATTACATTGGTGTCAGAAGTGGGATAAAACTTATTTTATTTGTGCACTCAGTAAATTTATTGTGTGGAAAGTGAAAAAAAAAGACAATGGGTAAATCTTTGAATGATTTAAATTTAGTGGAACTAAAGGCAGAACTGAATAAACGAGATCTTCCTACTGCTGGAACAAAGAATGATCTTATAATTCGTCTGCAAGAAGATTTAAGAAGATGTGGAAAAAACCCGGACACGTTTATATTCGACATTGAAATGGAAGAACAGCAAGAGCAAGTAATTGATAGTCAGGAAAAGAATCTTCTCGAACGTTTCGAACAACAAAGCCAAGAACAACGGAGTGAACAAAAGAATCTTCTCGAACGTTTCGAACAACAAAGCCAAGAACAACGGAGTGAACAAAAGAATCTTCTCGAACGTTTCGAACAACAAAGTCAAGAGCAGAAGAATCTTCTAGAACAACAAAGCCAAGAACAACGGAGTGAACAAAAGAATCTTCTCGAACGATTCGAGCAACAAAGCCAAGAACAAAAGTGTCTGCTGGAAAAACAGACAAACATGCTCGAATGTAAGTTAGATGCCTTTGACAGTAGAATTGTTGCCCTTGACGAGCGTGTCGATAAGCAATTTTCTTCTATCGATAAACAATTGTTAACTCTCGATCAACAATTGTCTAATGTCGATAAGCAATTGTCGACAGTAGAAGCAAAGTTCGAAGATAAAATCGAATCCATTACAAAGGAATTAGATAAAGTAAAGAAAATGAAGGTTCGAGAAAGTTCTGGCGACTGTCCGAAGAAAAAAGAGATGCATCCACCAACCTTCGATGGGCAAACTTCTTGGTCAATCTACAAGAAGCAGTTTGAGGCAGCCGCAGCAACAAATGGCTGGGATGAGGAAGACAAATGCATAGCTCTAACGCTTGCCCTCAGAGGACCAGCTGCTGAGCTGTTACAAAGCATACCAGCAGATAAAAATGGCAACTTCAGTGCTCTCGTTCAGGCCATTGACAAACGTTTTGGAGATGGCCATATGCAAGAAGTCTTCCGCGTCCAGCTCAATTCCAGAGTCCAGAAAAGGGGAGAAACTCTGCAACAACTCCAAGCAGACATCGAACGGTTGGCGCACCTGGCATATCCAGCTGCAGGAGATGAAATCATCAACCAATTCGCAACAGAAGCCTTTGTTCGTGCTGTATCTGACATCAACCTTCAGCGAGCAATTCGAACTGCTGGCAAACGCACGCTTCCTGAAGCACTAGCATTCGCCCTCACTATGGAAGCAGCAGAGCAGGCTTCTCAAGGAGTCCATCGGGTAAGAGAAATAGAAATTGAGGAGTGCTCTTGCCAGAGAACAGCATTCCAAAGGAACCAACGCGATGGACCTGCTCGATGCTGGAATTGCAATAAAACCGGACATCTCCAACGCCAGTGCAGATTGCCACCTAGAAGATCTGCTTGTCAACATTGTGAAAGCAGACATTTTAACAACTACAATGTCAAAACTCCTACTCACCCCGTTTCTCAACCGGGAAACGAGTAAGAACCAACTTCGAGGGGCAGAAGCTGGTTTCTGGTATCGATGGCCCCAGAACCACCATCCAGGTCTCACAGACGAAACGAAACAACAAAAATCTGACTGTGGCGGCAACACTTAACGGCAAGAAGCAAGTGGCTACGATCGACACCGGTGCTACTGCCTCCATTGTTCGAAAGGACTTGGTGAAGATGACATGGCTGCATAACACCAACACTTACCGTCTGAAAACAGCAACAGGAGAGGCAGCCAGAGTGTACGGGGAGGTTCGTCTTACAATCCGTTTGGCAGAACTGGAGTTTTCACATCTATTTCTGGTAGCAGATATATGTGACGAGTGCATCGTTGGAATCGACTTTATGAAAGAGCACGGAGTAATTCTCGATATCGGAAAGCAAGTTCTCAAATACCGAAATGTGGAGATTCCTATGGTTTATGGCAATGAAAATTCATCAACTCTGAGGACTGTCATAAAGGAAGATATTTGCCTGCCACCTTCTTCAGAAGTGTTCGTTTGGACAAAAATAAAGGGAGATTTGGGTAGCCATCGATACCTAATGGTGGAACCAGACTCTGAACAGTCTTCTCAAAGCATCATCCTAGGGAAGACCCTTGTGGCGCCAAAGAACAACATGGTGCCCGTACGGATACTCAACATCAAACCGTACGAAGTCAAGCTTAGAAAAGGAGAAGTTGTTGGAAAATGTGAATCCGTATCCGCAATAATTAAAATTACAGAAGTTGATACACAAGAATATGTGGACCCCAGGAAAGTGAACACTATGAAGTCAAACATTCTCAAGTCTTCAAAATTAAGTGAATATCAGCTAAGTGTTGCTGGAAGCCTCCTTCATGAGTATGCTGATATACTCTCTTCACCCAATGGGCAGTATGGTCGAACACAACTGGTGCAGCATCGAATCGACACAGGAGACGCAAGACCTATTCGACAACCAGCAAGACGTCTCCCATTAGCCAAACAAGCCGAAGTTGAAGAGATGATATCGACCATGAAGAAAGATGGACTAATCGAAAACTCTAAAAGTGCATGGGCATCCCCAGTTGTTCTTGTCAAAAAGAAGGACGGAAGTACTCGATTTTGTGTGGACTATCGGAGGCTGAACGATGTGACAAAGAAAGACAGCTACCCTCTGCCAAGAATCAGCGATACTCTGGATGCGATGGAAGGAGCTGAATGGTTTTCAACATTGGACTTGAAGAGTGGCTACTTGCAGGTAGAAATCCATCCAGAAGATCGAGAAAAGACGGCTTTCTCCACAGGAAATGGTCTGTGGCAATTTAAAGTGATGCCTTTCGGACTATGCAACGCTCCGGCAACATTTGAGCGTTTGATGGAGTGCGTTTTGCAAGGACTTACTTGGAAATCTTGCCTAGTCTATTTGGACGATGTCATTGTTTATGGTAAGACATTTGATGAGCATTGTGGAAACCTTAAGGCCGTGTTCCAGAGGCTTCGAGAAGCAAACTTGAAATTGAATCCAGACAAGTGCGAGTTTTTCAAGTCTGAGGTAAAATACTTGGGACATATCATCTCTTCCCAATGAGTGAAGACTGATCCTGAAAAAGTTGACACTGTAAAGAATTGGCCGACACCAGAGGATAAACATCAACTCCGGAGCTTTCTTGGTCTAGCCACGTACTATCGACGATTTGTGAAGGATTTTGCTGGGATCGCGAAAAGTTTGCACCAGCTAACAGAGAAAAGCAAACCGTTCAAATGGTCAAGCGAGTGCGAGAAAAGCTTCCAGGAACTTAAGCAGCGCCTATGCAATACACCAGTTTTGGCCTATCCGACACCAGGGAAACCTTTCATCATCGACGCTGACGCAAGTAACGTAGGAATTGGTGCCGTACTATCACAAGTCCACGAAGGAGAAGAGAAGGTCGTTGCCTATTACAGCAAGGTGCTCTCAAAGCCAGAAAGAAATTACTGTGTGACCAGAAGAGAACTTCTAGCTTTAGTATCGGCAACAAAACACTTCCATAAGTACATCTATGGACAGAAGTTCCTTCTTCGAACAGATCATGGCGCACTTAATTGGCTGTTGAACTTCAAAAATCCAGAAGGTCAAGTGGCAAGATGGATTGAGAGATTGCAGACATACGACTACCAGATTCAACATCGAAGGGGAAGGTTGCACTCAAATGCAGATGCTTTATCTCGGAGACCATGCAAACCGGACTGCAAGCACTGCACACGTCAGGAAGAGAAGGAGGTTGCTTCCATCCAGCGATTAAGAGCCGATCCCATTTACGGTTGGAGTAATGAAGAACTGAGGACTGCCCAACAAGAAGACTCGGATATTGAACCCATTCTTGCGTGGAAGGAACACCAAGAGAAACCAGAATGGGGTGACATCTCCGATAGAAGTCCAACTCTTAAAGCGTATTGGGCACAATGGGACTCGCTTCATGTACAAGAAGGAGTACTAAGACGTAAATGGGAATCCACAGACGGCAAATCATATGTGATGCAGCTAGTCATACCTCGTTCCAAAGTTAATGACGTTCTGCAAGAGCTGCATGATGGAGCTTCCGGAGGACATTTGGGTGTCAATAAGACACTGGAAAAGGTAAGACAGCGATTCTACTGGCTACACGCAAGAGAAGACGTCGAAAAATGGTGCCGAAAATGCAAGGGACCAGGCAGAAAAGTCCAGAGTAGAATGCAGCAGTATAATGTGGGCACGCCCTTTGAGAGGATTGCAATAGACGTTGCAGGCCCTTTTCCAGAAACCGAAAACGGAAACCGATACATCCTGGTAGTAATGGACTACTTCAGCAAGTGGCCTGAGGCATTTGCCATCCCAAACCAGGAAACCAAAACAGTCGCGGATCAGATTGTTTTCAACTGGGTAAGCAGGTTTGGTGTACCTATGGAACTCCATTCAGATCAAGGGAGGAACTTCGAGTCCAAAATTTTTCAGGAAGTTTGTACACTCCTTGGCATTAAAAAGACGAGGACAACACCACTTCACCCACAATCTGATGGGATGGTTGAACGATTCAACCGGACCCTTAAAGAACACCTTTCCAAAGTTGTAAGCGACAACCAACGAGACTGGGATCGGCATATTCCGTTATTCTTGATGGCCTATCGAAGTGCGGTACATAGCTCAACAGGACATACACCATCAGAAATCCTGCTCGGGAGCACAATACGACTACCAAGTGAAATCAAATTTGGATGTTCTACAAGTGAGCCACAAGGAATAGACTACGTGGACAACCTCAAAGAAAAGCTAGTTGACATTCACGAAAGGACGAGGGCAAATATAAAGCTATCGAGTGATCGGATGAAAACAAGATATGACGCAAAAGCCACAACGACAGGATTCCAAGTGGGAGACCTTGTGTGGTTTTATAATCCCCACCGTCGGAAGGGACTCTCACCGAAGCTTCAACAAAATTGGGAAGGCCCATATACTGTTGTAACACGAATAAACGATGTCGTCTACCGCATTCAGAGAGGATTAAGAGGCAAGCTAAAAGTAGTTCACAGCGACCGTTTACATCATTATAATGGTGATGGAAGTGGTGGATTTGCTCGGGACGATCAATCCTAAGAGGGGGGCAGTGTAATAACTTTCCATATTTGAACTATAACGACTCCGAAATGCAAACAAACGGACGCAATAAAACTTACGGTCACAGTGCAAACATACCCTTATTAGCTATAATTATAGCAACTCTCAAACGAAGGAAGCGCCATCTGCCGGATTATAGCAGATTTACCAGCTGTCAAATAAAAGCTTTTGGAAGGGAAATTATTGGGAAATTTCCCCTACGGAAAGCTCTGGAAGCAGAGACCAGAACGTTCTCCTTATTTCGAGAGTTTGGAAAACAAGTATAAAAGGCACAGGTTTGAACGGCAGCGAGACAGTTTGTTTTTAATCGTGAATGAATAAAGTTGGTTGTAATAAAAGTGAAAAGTAAAGTTTGTGAATTAATTCAGTGGTGAAGAATAAATCGTTTTGTTTGTAGTAAGAAAAGTAAAGTGTTTTATTTTGCGAAATAAATAAGTGGACGTTTTGAATAAAGTAAATAAGTTTTATTAACGAACCTGAGAAAATATTACAATATGTTTTTGAATATAACTTCTTTATTTATAACGTTCAATTTGCTACAAATTTTTACCAAAGTTTTTTTTCTAAGACTAATAAAGTTTAAGTTGCCACGGAAAACTTTTTATAACTCGTTTTTCAATATGGTGGCCAAATGGTGGGGCTTTCGACACCTAAAATCGAGTTTTATACTTGCACTGAACCCCCTTACACATCAAAAGAGAAAATCTTTGTCCAACCCAAATTTGGAGGTTATTGTAACATTTTAATAGACATTTTGCGAAAATGTTAAAAGCTGCTTTATTAGATGATTGACAAATTTTCTTGGTTATTTCGTTAATACACAAGCATGTGTTATACCATTTTGGAAAGTGCATTAAATAGACAAATTTTTAAGCAATTCGCCATTCATGTTCTCATACAATTTTAATGTATTAGAGGTGGTCAAACTTTTTTGAAAATAAATGTTTGCCCTGAAAGAAATATTTTAGAAAATTATATTAAGAAAAATGCAATAACTACTATTAAATTTTACCACCCATCTATTACAACAGTTATTCTAGAATATTACAAAAATGAAAAAATAGTAAAAATTGTTCATCCATGGTCGTAACGTTCACGTATTTGAGGAAAATAGTACTTGTTAACAACTTTTGGAAAGAACATCATAACATAGTAACCACTGCGAAAATATTTTTTTTATATTTTTTTCTGAAAAGGTCATAAGGCCTGCTACAACCGGTTACAAGGTTATCCATTATTTACAGGACACCCTGTATATATATTAGGGGTGTCGGATTTTTTTTAATTTTTTATATCAAAATGCGTATTGTGGATCTAGTAAAGGATTTAGAAAGAACTAATTTTTGTTCTGGGAAACTTGGCTAAATTGAATTTTGAGACCCCGCGGCCGTTCTTAGGTTAAAAAACCTCAATTAGAAAAGTGGTCTGAAAAAACAATATTATATAAGGTCACAGTAACTTATAATTATTTTTTTTCGCTTTTGTAACCTGTTGCAAAGAAAATCACATTAAAATCTTCTTGTCAAAATATCATGACACAACTTTTTACCTTAAATCTTCATAAGAAACATCGATTTTCTAGATGTTTTCTATTATTTTTTCTAAATGGAAAGCTCGAATTGGTTGAAACTTGCTTTCTTAACACTATACAGCATTCTTGAATTGATGTTCGGTCAATATATATGAGAAAAGAAAGCCAAAATAAAACATTGTAAGTATTTTGAGTACATATCGACGCAAATTTTATTGGTTTTCCAGACCACTTTTTCGAATTGTGCTGTTTTTTTACCTAAAAACGGCCGCGGGGTCTCAAAAAATCCATTTTGGAAAATGTGCTATAACGAAAATTTCGTCTTTCGAAACCCTTTACAAGATCCACCATACCCATTTTGAATATAATAAATTTAAAAAAAAATTCCGACACCCCTAATATACATTACATATATATATATATTTTTCTATTTAAAAAATTGTTTCAAGTGTTCAAATCTGCCCCCCTAGGGGTGTAGTTTTGGACAACCCTGGGGCAGTTTTGGACATGCCTTGAAAAACGTATTTAATCAAGTTTTATTCTTTATTAAACAATAGACAATAAATTATTTCAAAACATTACATTAGTTAAAATAAGTTGTAGGAGATTGTTTTTCTCTAATGCCTTAGCGTTATGGAAAGGAAGATTTCTTGCTAGAAGATAAACCAGGCCATACTTCACTTTCGAAAATTTGATGAAATAAACGTCTATATCTTCTACCGAGGTGCTTCCACTTTTTGAAACGACATTTCTTATAAAAGGTGTTCTTTTTGGATGTGTGGTTTTCAGCAAGAAATTAGACCCATACAATTTAAAGGTATGGCCAAGAATTTAGCTTCATTAGAAAGATAAGGGTTTGCCATTATGTTTTAAAAATGATTTTAGGCAAGTGGACGCCGCCGCGGCTAGGTCGAATAAATTCCAACCGAGAGGCCCAATTTTCGACCACGAATCTTCAACCACCAATTTTAGATGCCATGGCGGATGGACTTATTCGGGTCTTCTCCGATAGTCTGCTCCACACAGTGGCGGTTCCAGAGGGGGGGCTATAGGGGCTGAAGCCCCCCCCCCCCCCCCCACGGCTGATTCAGAAGAGACTTAGACAAACAAAACTAATATTGTGGCTACAAAATTTACATTTGAGCTGTGTTTTTCCAAGCCCTAGGGAAATTAAACGAATTGTTGGGCTGAACCATATTATATGGAAGCTGTGTTTTTTTCGAAGCCCCAAGAGAATTGGATGAAAAAAGGCGATTATATAAAAAAATCAAATATACCTACGAAGGCTCTATTTATTTGAAGCCCTAAAGGTATTAGACGAAAAATTGAGGCTTGGGGCTAAACCTTTACGGAGCGTTTTCCTAAGGCTGCAAGGGAATCAGATGAAAACTATAACACTGCTAGGGCTAACAAATTTGCATAATAGCTGTGTTTTTTTCCAGGCATTAAGGAAATCCGAAGAAAATAAGAGGCAAGAGCTAAAAAATTTGCATGGAAGCTGTTGTTTTCCGAAGTCCAGGGAATAATGGAGGTTGGGGCTTAACAATTTGTATGTAAGCTTTGTTTTTTCCAATTCCCCAGGTAATTGGAATAAGGAAATAACAAGTTTGGGGCTAGTAAGTATGCATATCTAAATGCTGTGTTTTTTTTCGAAGTCCTTATATTGAAACTAGTGAGGTTGACTTTCATGCTATTATTGTTACCTAGATTTCCTTGGGTATCGATATTTCTTAAAGATCAAATTTAGTTTGACAAAATAAATCAATGTTACCTTTTTCTTCAACTCCTACTTAGACTTAGCTGAGCCCAGATAACTTTTGGGGCTTTAGTATAAAAACTCAGTTTCTGGTGTAAAAAATCACCCTGATAACCGAATCCGACGAATGAGTCAGGCTCAATTTTGACATTTGGCTCATAGTAAAAATGTCAAAATTCAGTCTGATTCGCTCCGCAGCTCATTCGACGGATAGGTAATCGGGCTGAATAACTTTGATGTGAATAGTTTGCATGTGCTAACATCAAAATATTGTTTTAGAAATTGAAACTTATCAAATGATTTTTTTATAATATTACACCCAAAAATAATTTTTATTGAAACTTATGTTCTTATATCAAATTGTTTTCGTGTGCCGAAGGATATTTTGACGATTTCAAAGATTGCCTTTAGACGAAGCGATTTTTGATCTAAGTTTCTCTTGTGATTTCCTTTGTGCTCTAACAAAAGATTAGAGAGCTCTTCCCGCGAGCAATATTCATTAAATGAAATCAAAAAGAGTTTCAATTCACTTCGAACTCGTTTTCGAAATGTAAAAATCAGCTGTAACGGTTGATGTTTTTTTCTTTGAAAAGTGTAATATACATTTTTATAATATAGAAATTGAAGGGCATACAAAATTTTTAAAAATTTTAACTTAAATTTTTTTCAAATCTTCGTCAAACTGTAATTGACAAAAAATATGAATAGAATTCACTTAAAATAGTTAATGAATGTTTAACACGAATTTTTATGTTCGAAATACCAATCCACTTGAACTAGAATCATTTAAGATTTAAGGTAGGTAGATTAGGTACAGAACATCCTAATTATTTTTTTTTTTAAATTGGAAAACATGATTAAGCTAATTTCTTGGGACAGCTACTTGTACACAAAATTTTCAACTGTCTTTTTTATAGGGAGCTTAATTACCTTCCTTTTTTGCCAAAGCATTCTCTTCTTTAAGAATTAAATTTTAAGAATTAGATAGGTGAGATACAAGGGCGTACGTCGGATTTCGATTTTATTCAAATTTATTAAAAAAATAGTTTTACTACAGAAATCTTGCTTTAAAATATTTTCAAAAGAAGAAAGATGAATAATTTATGAAATGTATTCTGATTAGAGGAGGGCAAGCGCATCTAGCTTCCCCTTTGGCGTACGCCCTTTTGTTTCAATGTTTTCCATTTATTTTTCATACGGATCTTACGTTAAAGTCTAGTGTCAAAAACAGACAGTCTAGTTAATCAAATCTTGGACAACCAATTCCGTTGTCCAAGTTAAAAATTTTTAGGACAACAGTAACCTACAAAGTTTATCCATAACTTTTCGGAGGTATACAACTGTCTAAAGTTAGACAAAGCACTGTAGGATGAGTATTTATAAATCCTACAAAAAATATTTAAATTTAAGAAAAGTACCTGCTTATTTAAAGTTTCTATAAACATATCCTAACAACTTTCTTATACGATGTGTCTTTGTGGAGAAACTGGTTAAAGCGTCTTTTTAAAATAGCAGCTGAAGCTCACTAATTCTAGATGGTCCATTTCCAATCATAAAATTTTGCAGAATTTTCCTAATTTTTTCATTATACAAAATCTTTTGTGATTCAGCTGCCGACTAGCCTACTTTCCGGTAGTACCTCGTGGCTTGATGGTTAGTGCGTAGGACTGTCATGCCGAAGGTGTGGGTTCGATTCCCAGCCGTGCCACCTAAAAACAGAAATGTTTTATTCGAGGTACTGCCTCTTGCGAGGAACTGACAAATCCTCCAAGAGTATACTTGTCATGAAAAAGTGCTTCTCATTTAGCCGTTCGGACTCGGCAAAAAACTGTAGGTCCCCTCCATTCCTGCCAACAAACACGCACACAGGAATGGTTGTGAGTTGTAAGTCACTAGGCCCTGGTTTTCCATGAGCTGTTGCGCCACCCAATTTATTTATTTATAGCCTACTTTCCGAGAAAAGAAAATTTGGGTTGGTAGGGCATTCGTATATGATTAAGAATTTTTTTTTTTTAAATGTGTCTAAGGGAACTCCAAGCCCCCCCCACAGCCAAATCCTGGATCTGCTACTGGCTCCACAGTAGCAAAAGCGTATTCGGTGCGCACTGTACGACGTCTCTGAAGATGCGCATTATCCGCGGTGCGAACCCGATCCATGGTTGCTCGAATTACCGACTCTACTGGGCGATTATGTCGACCGAATATTGAACGTAGCGTGCGATGCGCGAATCAGGGGTAACTCAATTAATTTTGAAATGGCAAACCAAACTGAGTATAAATCAAGTAACAGCTCCGAAAAAAGTAGTGCCAGATTGGAAGCCACACGTCTAAAAAAAAAACCCTTTATTAAACTTTAGTCTGGTTTGGCCATGTCCAAATGTGCCCCTTGTCTACTGTCCAAAATTGCCCAAAGTGGACATACGAACAAAATCCAATGTTAAACAACTAAAATATTTTTTAATAAGTTATAAGTCATCACAAAATAACTAAATATTAGCCGCGTTTTATTATCGCTCATAACCCATATGGTTCACCTCGTGAAAATAAAACGATGTGGGTTAGTGCAAAAGCAGTGCTGTATATCGGTCTCTTTTTTTCTTATGTTTATTTGTTTTTCATGTAAGCACTTGTCTCTTTTCCTCTCTATTCCTTATACTGCTGACAAATCGCTGACATCCATTCACAATGGTAAATAGCCCTCTGCCGGCCAGAGTGAAAACCTCTATCTGGGTTATTGAAATTAACCTCGATAGAAACCTAGATCCCATGTTGTTTTTGTAATACATGTTAAAAGATAACCTCGACCCAGACCCAGAGATAATAAAACGCAGCTATTATAATTAAGAACTTTTTTCGCGTTGATTCCACCTGGTTTTTGTTTTGAATACTTACGTCTTATATCGAAAAAAAAAATGCAACGGGTACCGTAAAACAAACACTTATTTTTAATTATTTTTTAAAAGTTGATATCATCACAAATGAAGAATTGCCAATTTAAAATTGTGATTAAGTTTTAAAAAGTATTTGTTTTGATACTTTTTTGGCCGTTGTCCTTGGCTTCTCCTGTCCTAAGCTACCCCCCTCGCATTATTTAAATCTGACGTCAGGCTGATATTCTGATAGTTGACAATTGGAAAACCCATCAAATTGACATTATTTTTATGAAACAATTTTCTTTCGAACTGTTAACTATCAGAATTCTTAATCTGACTTTAGATTATTTCTTATTTTTTTGAGTTTTTAAGCTGACAAAAAATTTGATTTTGAACTTCCAACTGTCAAAATGTCAAGTTTCTTTCAGATTTGTTCAGTTTACGTCCAAAAATAGTTTCAATAAAAAAATTCAAAAGTATTGCATTAAAATTATTTTTTACCGCCTGGGAACACTACTCAACATTTTAAACTAGTTTTTTCTAAATTTAATAAAAATTATTTATTGGAATCACACACATATAGAGATAGAGCATACTTAAAGAAATTTCAAATATAATCTTGACTAAGATCCTGACTTCGACAGTGCTTTTTTTAATTTTTTAATTTTGGACCATGTTCTAATTCAAATTGTTTGAAAGAGAAATTTCAAGGCAATACCACTGAATTCACCATCCCCAAATCATTAAGTATACTAAATTCATTAATATACATATGTATGTATATTAGGGTGGTCCTTATATTGGGTTTTTTTGAAAATCCAACTTGGATAGGCATCAAATGACTCTAAATAGAGAAAACAAATTTTCCTAATTTTTTCAGATTTTTATTTCACCCCCCTGGTCTCCCTTTTTCCACTTGAAGGTACAAATATTGGAGTTATGGTGATTCTTATAACACGTGAAAAAAAAATCAGAACTAATAGATAAGATTGAGACGAAAAACAAATCGTATCGGAGGGGGGGTCTATTTCCCCCCGTTCAGGCAGGAGGGGTCATTTTCTAAAAATTTGACCCAAAATAGAACAAAATTATTAAAAAACAACGGGACCACGTACAATGGCATGCTATAGCTTTTTTTAAAGCCATGAATTAATATGTTTCTTAAATCAAGTTTTTATTGTAAATAGTTTCTGAAAAAAATAATTTTCAAACGTACAACATTATTATTTTTGTTTTTATTTTTAAGTTTGGAAATTATTTTTTCAAAAACTATTTACAATAAAAACTTGATTTAAAAAACATATTAGAGACTGGATTCATGACTTTAAAAAAAGCTATAGCACGCCATTGTAAGAGGTCCTGTTGTTTTTTAATAATTTTTTTTCTATTTTGGGTCAAATTTTTAGAAAATGACCCCTCCTGCCTGAACGGGGGGGGAAATAGACACCCCCTCCGATACGATTTTTTTTTTCGTCTCAATTTAATCTATAAGTTCTGATTTTTTTTCACGTGTTATAAGAATCACCCTAACTCCAATATTTGTACCTTCAAGTGGAAAAAGGGAGACCAGGGGAGTGAAATAAAAATCTGAAAAAATCAGGGAAATTGTTTTTCAATGTTTTGAATCGAATGATGGCTATCCAAGACAATGTCCAATTTAAGGACCACCCTAATGTATATATGTATGTATATCAAGAAATGGCATAGGAAATAATTTTTGTCGTAAAAATACAACAAACAGACCACTGTGTGATGGCGGTATGAGTGCATGCCCGCAGTTTCTTTGATTGCATTATAACTTACATTATATAGATTTTTGAAAACCGAGGATTATAACCTCTTTCTATACAAAATTTCAACGTTTTCTAAACAACAACTTATAAGTAGGTACCTATGTATAA